>REGM01000047.1:181351-229989 GCA_004194415.1 Aurelia aurita
TTTTTTTTATCTCTTTTGTCAGTGATCCAAATATATTTAAAGATGCTAAAATGCTTGTTTTTATTACTTAAAGGGTATACAATAGCAGGTCGAAAAACCTTATTCTGAGCTATACTTTTTAAGCAACATCGTAAATCATGACCATCACATGCTTTCATTAGTGGGACTTGGAGAGAACTTAAAATTCCACTTGTAAAATAGTTTTATGATACAAACCTAAATTCTGATCCTCTTGATGATATGGTAGTCTTATATTGTGAGCTATTGAACCAGATGGTCCTCCAGAGGGGTTAAAAAAATAACATGTCTGTCATTGTCGTTCAAGAACTTAACTCAATACAGATTTATTACTGGATATTAGACGCAGCAGAATTTCTCAAGAATGACAAGGTCAGTTTTTTTTATTCTTTGTCCTCATATATCTTGAAATAATTCAGATCTATGATCTAGACCCACTGCATGGTTTGGTGTGCAACTGCAAGTCCCCTTCGTTTCTTTTGACTGTTTGTATGTTGTCTTTCTGTTTCTTTTTTGTTCTGAAGTTGGATTATAGAATTGTAAGTACCGTTTTGGTGGAGGCCAGAAGACTTTGGGTCTTCCTACGCCAAGAACGGTGCAGTATTATGTATTTATATTAGTTATTTTTTAATTTATTATGAATAGAAAAAAATTTAATTCAATCATGAAAATTTTATTTGCTCCAGAGAAACTGTTATACTTATAAACGCCACCTTATGTTTTCCTTGTAATATGATTTATCAGATCGGTAGTAAAGAAAGGCTAGTTTTTGAAGCCTGGTTCACAATAAAGCATAATGATTGCTGGTGCATCGGGTTACTAAAGCTCAGGGGCCACAGTGACATTTTTCTTGCGCATGCAATGCAATGCGAGCGAAAGTTGCACCGCGAAAGTTTTTCCAGGAAAAGCTGCTGCAGCAAAATTGATTTGTTCAAGTTTGTTGCGCAACATTTTACTTGTTGCAAGTGATATGCAGCATATTTGCAGCAACGTACAGGGCATGAAAACCCACCCAACCATGCGACCGGGCGGTCGCAGGAAATTTTCAATTCATAAAGTCCTGCAGGAAATTTTCAAAATATATCCTTTTTCATGTAACATGCTCTGTTTCTCATTTTTTCAAAATAAGGAAAGCAAGTTATAAAGTCAAGCAAAAGTTACCCACATAGATTTTATCCCAAGTACAATTTGTATGCATATTGTATACAACAAATACAAGATCAGTAAACAACTAGATTTTTTCCCTGATGCCTTTTAGAAATAATTAATTGTTTCTTTATGGGGTCCCAAATCCATCGATCCCAACTTCATACAAATTTATTTTTCTTGATGCCTTAATCACATTTACATAAAACCGGTTACACGTTATTGCATAGCTATCTTTGGAACCTGACCTCTGTTCAAGAAAGATGGATATTTTCACTTTTCTATTCTTGCAGGAAATTTAAGAATCAGTTTTTTGTGCGGTCGCAGGATGGAAAATATTTTTTCATGCGCTGGCAACGTATCTCATACGGTTCCACGTTTACACTGTACCGGTACAATTTTGACCTGCTACAAAGTTGTTACAGTTCAAGGGCGTTTTCACTGCTCCGGAACAAAATCATTCTATAGATAGAAGGAACAAAAGTGTAACAGATTAGCAAGAACAGTGTGAACGGGAGGCTGATCCGTTACACTTTTTTTACGGACCCAAAGTAGTACCGGTACAATGTAAACGGGGTCTAAACTTCTCGTGCATTTAAATGCAACAAAATTGCATTGCACGCGCAAGCAAAAATTGCACTTTTGCCCCTGAGCTGAAGTTTAATTTCAAGATTCAATATACTTTTTTCGAGTCTCTTTGTGAAAGTGAGAATAAGGGTCATGATAAATCCCACTGCGTCGAACCAAAGAAGGGAATGTCAATTTCGTTTTCAAAACAATCAAAGATAAACAGTGAATTTCCACGACAATCACCTGGTTGGGGAATCAAAAGTTACCTGGGGAAGAGGTTATGTTTTTCTTTATTCAGTCCAGACCAGGGGTAAATCTATTATCTGGTAATTTCTTTATCTTACAGCTTGCAGAGAATGCAGCCTGCTCTTTTCATATTTCTAAGACGAGAAAGAACATTATTGAAGCTCAGTGGAATATCGACCATGGTTTCTTCGAGGTGAGAAATGCGTGCGTGCAAAGGTCGAGAAGGTGTGGCAGCATGGGAGCACCGCTTCCAGAAAATTTTCAAATAGTTGTTAGGCCACAGGAAATTTTTCTTCGTATTAAAAGCTTTATTTTATCACAAATATAAGTTATCTTCAAAGCCATAAAAACCAAACAGATCAACATTTGCTTGCTCTGTTTCTTTGAAACGAAAAAGATTATCATTTATTTCCTTTACATAGACTATGGTGTACAGTTAAACGAGTTTAGTAAGCAAATTTTATCGCAGAAAATTTTTACCTCGACATGTGCGCTCCAAGAAAACAAACAATTTTCTGAGCCAAATTTGTCAAATACGTTTGATAAATACGTGTCAAATTTGTAACTATATTGATTATTATTTCTGTTATTCTAATGTTCGGTATCAATTGTAACAGCGGAAAACTGCTTATTGATGCCAACCCACAAACCAAAATTTTCGAAAAAGACGTGTATAATTTTCAGGTATAAAGTGAACCTTTTTTCACGAAAGTGGAAAACTTAAATCGAATATTATTCTTGCAAAACAACTCGTAGAAGCGTTCCGTCAATTTTAGCAACGAAACAAGTGAGAGCTATACCGTAAACACTTGAAATTTATAATTCTCTTATTTTAACTCAAAAGAAATCCAGTTACACTGTGATGAAATCCAGTGTGATAAAAGAATTCCCTTTCTTTGCCAGTTTCATAATTAAAAAAAGCAAAGCTTTAGGGTTTTAATCGCCAATAAGCTAGGTCTACAGATTAANACTTTAGTTTGTCAAAATCGGTCTTATCGTTCACAAATTACAAGATTTTTATAGAAATGGTTCATCACAAATTCCTTCAAAACAGGCCTAAAATCCTTGATCAAATTTGCTAACAATCCAGCTTCATGATTATAGGAAATAGTCAAAAAAGGCTGAATGACAGTCAAAAGTGGATACAATCATGCAGCAGTCTCCTTATGTACCTAGTAGACGTTTGAGCGACAAGATTGATAGATAGAATTCGATTATGGTAGCCGTGGGGCCAAATTGCTAGCAAATTTGATCAAGGAGTTAGGCCTGTTTGGAAGGATTTTGAGATGAAGCATTTTTATAAAATTCCTTGTAATATGAGAACGATACGACTGATTTTGACAAACTAAATTTTCTTATCTAAGTTGATATGTTAGCTACACAGGTATTATCAGTTTATAGGAATCTGATAAATGGCTTAAAAGTTGAGAGCTACAGGCTTTCAAACACCTATGCATTTTTTTACTCCCCCGGTACTACAGTGAATCACCGCATATAAGAACCTACAAAATAAGAACCTACAGCTGTTTTTCCTAAATTATGCATCTTGTAATTAAGAACCTATTTCAGTTTGATGAAAACATATGTTATTTTTTATTTTTTTTATCTTCCTTGTTAAGTTTATTTTTATCCCAGTTGGCTGTTAAAATCTGAACCTCCTCCCCTGCTATTTGTAAGCTTTGCATTAGTTATTAGGTCCTTAATAACATTGCCAAAAAATATAACATGGTTGAAAATCTCTTGATAATAACTCCTAAAAGGTTTACACAAGGGACCCTTGGAATAAGAACCTTTATACCCTGAAATTGATCTAAATACCTTTGAAATAAGAACCTACTTCAGCCTGGC
This sequence comes from Aurelia aurita, assembly GCA_004194415.1. Classification (NCBI taxonomy): domain Eukaryota; kingdom Metazoa; phylum Cnidaria; class Scyphozoa; order Semaeostomeae; family Ulmaridae; genus Aurelia; species Aurelia aurita. The sequence goes on from REGM01000047.1 coordinate 185,180, forward strand.
TCTCAAAAAAGTAGGTTCTTATATGCGGGGATTTACTGTAGTTCTCATCAGTGCCGAATTATCCAGTCTTTTTTATTTTCATTCACCCTTTTAATCCTAACTGGGTTATATCTTGCAAATTTTATCTTTCAGGGCTGGCTGTACGATTTCTTAGAGAACCACACAGACCCAACGGCGAGGGAAAATTTGGTCATCTTTTGCATCAAACGTCATCGCTACGCAGAGGCAATCAGACTTGGTGCGAATTTCGAGAAAGAACACAAGGTGATAAATTCTTATAGATGAAACTGGCTTCAGTTTTTGATTATACATTTTTAATTCTGTTTTCGGGAAATGACGTATGATAAGCCAAGTATTAGCGGGGGGTTTGTTGTCGCTGTGTGGCTGGGGGGTCTGGGGGGCTTCGAGTGTTTTAAAGAGGGTGTTGATATTTTCAAGCAAATCGATATTTTTTACAAAGACTTTGACTACGTTCACACGATGCCGGCACATTTTGAAAACGGTGTAAAATGTGACGGATAGGCCTCCCGTTCACACGAAAACAGCACATTTTTTGCCGGCAGATTTTGAAAACGGTAGATTTTGAAAAAGGAACTCTAACCGGCACATTTTGAAAACGGCATTGTGTGAACACTTGAAAACGATGAAAATGGAACACTTTTCGACGCTTTCAAAATGAGGCTGATCGATTCTTAAGGTGTAGGTACATTTCTTTGGCATCAAATTCTTGGGGAGATTGCAATGAGTTTGGTGCCGTCAAATTTTCTACCGTTTTCAAATTGTGCCGGTATCGTGTGAACGCTAGTTAAAATTTTGCTACCGTCACATTTTTCACCGTTTTCAAAACGTGCCGGCATCGTGTGAACGTAGTCTTTATTTGAAGCAGCTATAAAACCTTTTTTGATTAATGGACTAATAATCGTTTAAAATGACACAAGTTAAGAATCGCGGAGGTTGCTTACAGTTTTGAATGTTTTGTATTTCCCAAGAATTGCTAGGATATAGATTTCCTGGGTTAGTCGAGGAAGGTATATTTCACATTTTTAAGGAGGGTGACCCTTGAGCCAAATGGCTGATTTACAAGGGATCCTGTGCATAGAAACTTACTATGTATGCAGTGTTGAAAATTGACTAGAAAATTACAGCGATGAAAAAAAGTTTTTATAAAAAAATTGAATTGTTAGAAACCAATTAACAAAAGAAACTTATAAGGGAATCGGCACTGATAAGACAAACTAGTTAAAACCTACGCAAAAAAAATATAATCAAAATTCTATCTGATTGGAGCCACACCAGCAACATGCCATCCGACTGGACCTTCACTGTAGACTTGATACAAGCGCCCAAATCTTTGATTCCGTTGTTTTTAATTGATTGAAGTTTACAGTAAGCAAGAGTTAATGGATAAACATTTTTATATCGTCTGACTCTGCGTTTGCTTACATTTTAATGATGTAGCATCTTTGAAGTATGTAGCTTCACTTTGTGCCAGCATCAAATAACTATTTAAACTCCCGTCATTCTCAGGTTTACAAGGAGCAGTCATTATTTGGAAGTCTACCCTCAAGAAGAGCCATCATGCATATGAGTGATCAAATCATTTTACCCATTCAACGCAAGTTGGTCTCGTTTCCATATCAATTCATCAACAGAGAGGCTCAACGGATCAAAGAAGGTAATTAATTGCCTCGAAGCAGCATAATATTCTTGTTCAATAGCTTCGCAATGGATCCTATCTGTTTGTCTGTTTGTTATCCAAAATTTTTGCCGACATAATTGTGGCTGTCAAATTATATCACTGCGGTCACCATCGACATTAGTGCATGCGCAGTAGTATGATATTAATATCTTATTGCTGCATAGCAAAAGCAGCATTATATGCATGGTCAATTGACTTAACTAAAAGGCAATATACCGATTTGTTACGCAACTATTTTGGGAGTTTCATGATTTCGGGACTTTAGAGGATTCTTGCATGAAGCCATTGACTGCACAAGTTGCTTTTGACCACAATCGTGAACATTTTGACAACAATTTTTTGTGAATAAACCCAGTACGCAGCATTCTCTGACTATTGTTATTGCTAGTTACCAGACATATCTTATGTTTCCGTTATTTACAGTCAGTTTACTCAACTCTTCGACCAGTTCAGATTGGAAACTTGATTCATTAACCACAGCGTTAATTTTGTTCCGCGTGTTTCATCAAAACAGCAGCGGCCCCCCTCCCCCCTTAACCTTTCTTTCTTTGACGTCTGTCTCAAAATAGATGTCGGCGAAGTCTGCGAAAAATCGCAATCATCAATCATCAAGTCAAAATCTGTCAAATTTTTGTCCCATGGCATCTTCTGAGATCTGTTTTGAGACACACTTTAGCTTATGTTAATTTACGTTAGTGTTTGTTACTTTTCCTTTATTGAAGTTTATTCAAAGTTGAAAATTGTAAGCACCATTCGTAGCCAGAACTCGATGTCTTTTTTTGCTATGAATGGCACAATGTATTGCAAGTATTTAGTTTTTTAGTTTTACTGATATATAAAAAAATTGGAGGGCTTCCCCGTGGACACGTATCCCTTTTTTACAGAAAATCCTAAACGACCTCAGCAGTGGTAGTTTTCAAATGGCCCAATATTTCATCTCAATTTTTCATTTTTTTAGTCGCTCGTCCAGAGCCATTGTCAGCTGCTATGGTAAAGAAAGGATCTTTCAGCGTTTCTAGCCAATCAGATACAATTTTCAAGATCTTACATTCTGTTGAGGCTAACAGGTATGTGATTTACTTGTTCCTTCAAGAATCCCTTCAGGCCACTCCCCGTGATTGAACGTCAGTGAAAGTTAGATTTTGCCAGTAATATAAAATTCATTTCTTTTTATCCTGTCTTGTTTATCCTTAGATTTACTCTTAATCTGTGATAAAAATTTCCTAGAGTCTCAGTTTACCGTGCACGAAAGAAACTCGAGGATAAACGGATTTTCACTGACCTCACATACAGACGAGCAAAGCTACTCAAACTTGCCCAAACATTGGTGAAATCGAATCCAGATTTCGAGTTTGCATTCGCTGACATAAATTGCCGCCTTGGAGTTAAAGGAACAGATGACAAGTTTCAATTTTTCAACACGAAAGAAGAACTCTTGGTTATCGTATCATGAGAAATTTTCTTTTTTCTTCTTGGCTTGAGAGTTTTTTGAGTTGGTAATTTTTTATTAGGGTCAGTTTCCAGTCGGTGGAAAATTCCGCGCGGGTGGAAATCNTCACCGCATATTAGAACCTACAAAAATAAGAACCTACAGCTGTTTTTCCTAAATTATGCATCTTGTAATTAAGAACCTATTTCAGTTTGATGAAAACATAAGTTATTTTTTTATTTTTTTTTATCTTCCTTGTTAAGTTTATTTTTATCCCAGTTGGCTGTAAAATCTGAACCTCCTCCCCTGCTATTTGTAAGCTTAGCATTAGTTATTAGGTCCTTAATAACATTGCCAAAAATATAACATGGTTGAAAATCTCTTGATAATAACTCCTAAAAGGTTTACACAAGGGACCCTTCGAATAAGAACCTTTATACCCTGAAATTGATCTAAATACCTTTGAAATAAGAACCTACTTCAGCCTGGCTCTCAAAAAAGTAGGTTCTTATATGCGGGGATTTACGGTAGTTCTCATCAGTGCCGAATTATCCGGTCTTTTTTATTTTCATTCACCCTTTTAATCCTAACTGGGTATTTGCAAGATATAATATCTCTTGCAAATTTTATCTTTCAGGGCTGGCTGTACGATTTCTTGGAGAACCACACAGACCCAACGGCGAGGGAAAATTTGGTCATCTTTTGCATCAAACGTCATCGCTACGCAGAGGCAATCAGACTTGGTGCGAATTTCGAGAAAGAACACAAGGTGATAAATTCTTATAGATGAAACTGGTTTCAGTTTTTGATTATACATTTTTAATTCTGTTTTCGGGAAAGGACATATGATAAGCCAAGTATTGGCGGGGGGTTTGTTGTCGCTGTGTGGCTGGGGGGCTTCGAGTGTTTTAAAGAGGGTGTTGATATTTTCAAGCAAATCGATATTTTTTACAAAGACTTTGACTACGTTCACATGATGCCGGCACATTTTGAAAACGGTGTAAAATGTGACGGATAGGCCTCCCGTTCACACGAAAACAGCACATTTTTTGCCGGCAGATTTTGAAAACGGTAGATTTTGAAAACAGAACTCTAACCGGCACATTTTGAAAACGGCATCGTGTGAACACTTGAAAACGATGAAAATGGAACATTTTTCGACGCTTTCAAAATGAGGCTGATCGATTCTTAAGGTTTAGGTACATTTCTTTTGCATCAAATTCTTGGGGAGATTGCAATGAGTTTGTTGCCGTCAAATTTTTTACCGTTTTCAAATTGTGCCGGTATCGTGTGAACGCTAGCTAAAATGTTGCTACCGTCACATTTTTCACCGTTTTCAAAACGTGCCGGCATCGTGTGAACGTAGTCTTTATTTGAAGCAGCTATAAAACCTTTTTTGATTAATGGACTAATAATCGTTTAAAATGACACAAGTTAAGAATCGCAGAGGTTGCTTACAGTTTTGAATGTTTTGTATTTCCCAAGAATTGCTAGGATATAGATTTCCTGGGTTAGTCGAGGAAGGTATATTTCACATTTTTAAGGAGGGTGACCCTTGAGCCATATGGCTGATTTACAAGGGATCCTGTGCCGAGGAACTTCCTATGTATACAGTGTTGAAAATTGACTAGAAAATTACAGCGATAAAAAAAAGTTTTTATATAAAAACTGACATGTTAAAAACTAATTAACAAAAGAAACTTATAAGGGAATCGGCACTGATAAGACAAACTAGTTAAAAACTACACAAAAAATATAATGCAAATTTCTATCTGATTGGAGCCACACCTGCAACATGCCTTCCGAGTGGACCTTCACTGTAGACTTGATACCATAGGCGTAGGAGCCAGGGGCTGGGAGGGCGGCAGCCCCCAAACGTTGAAAAATGTTACCAAAATCGGCCTTTTCGGGCAAAAATTCACCCTTAGTCGGGCAAAATTTTTTAGCAAACAATAAACTTTTTATCGGGCAACCCCCCCCCCCAGATTTTATCATCCCGTACGCTTATGCTTGATACAAGCGCCAAAATCTTTGATTCCGTTGTTTTTAATTGATTGAAGTTTACAGTAAGCAAGAGTTAATGGATAAACATTTTTATATCGCCTGACTCTGCGTTTGCTTACATTTTAATGATGTAGCATCTTTGAAGTATGTAGCTTCACTTTGTGCCAGCATCAAATAACTATTTAAACTCCCGTCATTCTCAGGTTTACAAGGAGCAGTCATTATTTGGAAGTCTGCCCTCGAGAAGAGCCATCATGCATATGAGTGATCAAATCATCTTACCCATTCAACGCAAGTTGGTCTCGTTTCCATATCAATTCATCAACAGAGAGGCTCAACGGATCAAAGAAGGTAATTAATTGCCTCGAAGCAGCATAATATTCTTGCTCAATAGCTTCGCAATGGATCCTATCTGTTTGTCTGTTTGTTATCAAAAATTTTTGCAGACGTAATTGTGGCTGTCAAATTATATCACTGCGGTCACCATCGACTTTAGTGCATGCGCAGTAGTATGATATTAATATCTTATTGCTGCATAGCAAAAGCAGCATTATATGCATGGTCAATTGACTTAATTAAAAGGCAATATACCGACTTGTCACGCAACTATTTTGGGAGTTTCATGATTTCGGGACTTTAGAGGATTCTTGCATGAAGCCATTGACTGCACGAGTTGCTATTGACCACAATCGTGAACATTTTGACAACAATTTTTGTGAATAAACCCAGTACGCAGCATTCTCTGACTATTGTTATTGCTAGTTACCAGACATATCTTATGTTTCCGTTATTTACAGTCAGTTTACTCAACTCTGCGACCAGATTGGAAACTTGATTCATTAACCACAGCGTTAATTTTGTTCCTCGTGTTTCATCAAAACAGCAGCAGCCCTGCATCCCTTAACCTGTCTTTAACGTCTGTTTCAAAATAGATGTCGGCGAAGTCTGCGAAAAATCGCAATCATCAAGTCAAAATCTGTCAAATTTTTGTCCCATGGAATCTTCTGAGATCTGTTTTGAGACACACTTTAGCTTATATTAATTTACGTTCGTGTTTGTTACTTTTCCTTTATTGAAGTTTATTCAAAGTTGAAAATTGTAAGCACCATTCATAGCCAGAACTCGATGTCTTTTTTGGCTATGAATGGCACAGTGTATTGCAAGTATTTAGTTTTTTAGTTTTACTGATATATAAAAAAATTGGAGGGCTTCCCCGTGGACACGTATCCCTTTTTTTAAAGAAAGTCCTAAACGACCTCAGAAGAGTAGTAGCTTTCAAATGGCCCAATATTTCATCTCGATTTTTCATTTTTTTTTAGTCGCTCGTCCAGAGCCATTGTCAGCTGCTATGGTAAAGAAAGGATCTTTCAGCGTTTCTAGCCAATCAGATACAATTTTCAAGATCTTACATTCTGTTGAGGCTAACAGGTATGTGATTTACTTGTTCCTTCAAGAATCCCTTCAGGCCACTCCCCCTGATTGAACGTCAGTGAAAGTTAGATATTTCCCAGTAATATCAAATTCATTTCTTTTATCCTGTCTTGTTTATCCTTAGATTTACTCTTAATCTGTGATAAAAATTTCCTTCCATTCTGCTAACAATATGATAACATCCAATTTCTCTCGTCTAGATCAACTCCTGAGAGAATCTCCGCAGAAGAATCCTTTAATCTTCCATTTGTGAGAAGTGCCAAGAACTCGATGTCTATCAGTAGAAAACGGTAATGTCGATGTTCTTCATTTAATTTTGTAACAGGGGAAATGTTAGCCCAAAAATAGGGTGGAGTCAGGGATCAATAGGCCTTTTAGCTATGCTACAAAAGAGTCTGGATCGAGCGATATTTTTGTACATTTTTATACGAAAGGTTCGATTGAGTGGCGTTAGAGCTTCTGTCACTTTGTTCATATTCGAAAATTCTACAAAATGTATAAAAATATCGTTCGATTCAGACTCTGTTTTAAAATAGCTAAAAGGTCTATTGATTCCCAAAAGTTATACGTAGCTGTTTAATGTACCATTTTTTATTCTGAAAAAACACCCACCTGAGAGAAGTGGGGTGAACATGGCTTTGCCCAAGCCCTCACGTTGGTGCTGCTACTACAGTGTATCATAAATCCTTAGTACTTTTGGGAAGCCGTTTCTACCCATAACCAATTGAAAATCGAATATACTCAAAGAAAGATACCTTTGTGCCTCTCTACGTAGTGGGCGTGTGGTAGAAACCTTGAAAATGTCTCCATTCAGTTATTTGCGCATTTCACTGCTATTAAAAGAACATGTCTTATCGTTGTGTGATCGGGGATGAGCGGGGATGGCTCAGTAGTAGCGCGCTTGACTACCAATCTGAGGGTTGGTGGTTCGAGTCTCTGCCCTGTCGAACCTGCTACGTAGAGTGAGGAGAGTCGCCAACTCTCTGTAATCCCAGGCCAAAGGAATCACGAGGTGTGGTCACGTCGAGAGGAAGGACCAGGACACTGCTTTGATAAGCTTAGCTTCTCAGTGTCCTAAAACAACCTTCGGATGCTAGGTAGAAATATAGAAGAGAAAAATCATCATGTGAATCAGTTTGTTTTACCCTGAGCAACCTTTCAAGACATGCCTCCCCGCTACCCCAGGCCTATATCAGGTCTAGGAACATTGTTTCTACCTGAAGAAGCTTAGCGACGAAAATTGTTTTGGTTCTGAATTACCTTATTATTATTATTATTATTATTATTATTATTATTATTATTATTCTTATTATTATTATTATTATTCTTATTATTATTATTATTTTTCTTTTTATTATTATTATTCTTATTATTATTATTATNAAAGCTAATTCAAGCCTACTATCTAAAAAAGTAAAATTGTTTAAAAAAAAAATACAATACAGAATACTTGGCAACAGATTTGTACAATATTTACAATGCTTCCAATAGAATGTTTTCTTTTTTTATATTTACACACAGTGCATCAAATTTCTATCCGCTCAAGAACCCAACCTGAGCCACGAACAGTCTACATAGTCTACAACTGCATCCCTCTCCTTTCCAGATTTTGATTTTCCTTTTAAAGCAGGAGAGGGTATCTCATTGTTTTATGTCATTGGGAAGTGCCTGCCATAATCTACACCCTAGACAAGAAACGATATCATCCCTTAAGCCATAGTATTCATTGTTCATTTTGTTTCGTTTTGTAGGAGAGAATATAACCAGTCGCTTTGCAAAGCCAAAGATAACACACCAAAGTTTGCAAAGCCAGTACGTATGATGTAGCTTAGTACTTAAAGGCTCTTATCCAACCATGGTCCTTTGCGTGCTCTGTTATATGAAAATGAACATTGTTTTGGTCTACGAAAATGTCTGCCTCAATAGAAATATACTCGCAAAGGCTGCTGGTTTTACAAGAACCTTTAAGAAAATAAAGTATCTAAAATTTCACTAAATTCTAGAAAGTTTTGTTGAACGCTTGGTTAGAAGAAGGACATGGACATTTATATTTAAAATTAATTGAAATATTGCTTTAATTTGAATTTTGAAATAATTTTCACATTTGTTTGAATCTGCGGATGTGTTCTTTATTTTTTAAAACTATTTTTTCCGAGTATAGTCATACTTTATTTTTCGTTTCATTTTAAGACGATCCCAAAGCCCATTATTGCAGAAGAACCTAAAAGCGAGATTCCATCGAAGAGAAGGTGAGATTTTTATTTTATGCAGTTTATTTATTTATAGTATTCCAGGAAATTTTGTCTCAAAGTTAGACAATTGATGTCCATCAAAATAGTCTTGACTGAAACGTTATATAGCGGGCATCTTAAGCTAACGTAATTCTCCTTGTCTTTGCAGGAAACATTTGTTTTACGGAGCGGAGGCAATGAAGCTGCTTAAAACTCCTCCAGTTATCAAGGTAAAAACACAATCCGTTTTTAAGATTTCAAGTTGAAATTCGATACGTTTGCGCATCATATATGCCAGTGAACACATATACAAAAGAAGAAATATTTGATTTGACACCACCTACATTGTATGCAGCTTACTGCACAATATGTCAGTGGCCCGTTGTAGGAGTTAGCATATGTGTTTGTTTCTTCGTAGCATCCTAAGGTAGTTTTAGGAATGCTTTTAGGAATGCTGAGAAGCTAAGCTTACCGAAGCAGTGTCCTGGTCCTTCCTCTCGATTTGACCACACCTCTTGATTCCTTTAACCTGGAAGTACAGAGAGTTTGTGACTCTCCCCACTCTAGGTAACAGGTTTGCCAGGGCAGGGACTCGAACCACCAACCCTCAGATTGGTAGTCAAGCGCGCTACCACTGAGCCATCCCTGCATCATTTATCTCTATGTTTAATTATTTGTTTTAATCAATGTTCATTGTTTTGATTGTTACGTTGTTTCCAATTGATACAGACGGCATGACGTCACAGCAGCGTTTAAAACACGACGCCATCTTGTTTTGGGGTAAATCTTCAGAAAATGTCTATAGGCTTCTATAGGAAATTTGCAAAAAGTTGCATAAAATTGCTCCTCTATTCTACCTCGCGATAGTGAGTAGGGAAAGGGTTGGTAGCAATTGTCAGTTAGACCTAAACCTATGAAATAAGCACACGAACATGCNTTTGTAAATATTTAATTTAAAAATAAAAAAAAAAAAAAAAAAAAAAAAAAATTTCCTTCCATTCTGCTAACAATATGATAACATCCAATTTCTCTCGTCTAGATCAACTCCTGAGAGAATCTCCGCAGAAGAATCGTTCAATCTCCCATTTGTGAGAAGTGCCAAGAACTCGATGTCTATCAGTAGAAAACGGTAATGTCTATGTTCTTCACTCAGTTTTTTATCAGGGGAAATGTTAGCCCAAAAATTGAGTGGAGTCAGGGATCAAAAGACCTTTTAGCTATTCGAAAATTCTACAAAATGTATAAAAATATCGTTCGACTCAGACTCTATTTTAAAATAGCTAAAAGGTCTATTGATTCCCAAAAGTTATACGTAGCTGTTTAATGTACCATTTTTTATTCTGAAAAAACACCCTCCTGAGAGAAGTGGGGTGAACATGGCTACCCCAAGCCCTCAGGTTGGTGCTGCTACTACAGTGTATCATAAATCCTTAATGCTTTTAGGAAGCCGCTTCTACCCATAACCAATCGAAATTTGAATATACTGACAGAAAGATACCTTTGTGCCTCTCGACGTAGTGGGTGTGTGGTAGAAACCTTGAAAATGTCTCCATTCAGTTATTTGCGCATTTCACTGCTATTAAAAGAACATGTCTTATCGTTGTGTGATCGGGGATGAGCGGGGATGGCTCAGTTGTAGCGCGCTTGACTACCAATCTGAGGGTTGGTGGTTCGAGTCTCTGCCCTGTCGAACCTGCTACGTAGAGTGAGGAGAGTCGCCAACTCTCTGTAATCCCAGGCCAAAGGAATCACGAGGTGTGGTCACATCGAGAGGAAGGACCAGGACACTGCTCAATAAGCCTAGCTTCTCAGTGTCCTAAAACTACCTTCGGATGCTAGGTAGAAATATAGAAGAGAAAAATCATCATGTGAATGAGTTTGTTTTACCTTGAGCAACCTTTCAAGACATGCCTCCCCGCTACCCCAGGCCTATATCAGGTCTAGGAACATTGTTTCTACCTGAAGAGGCTTAGCGACGAAAATTGTTTTGGTTCTGAATTACCTAGCCATTCATTGTTCATTTTGTTTCGTTTTGTAGGAGAGAATATAACCAGTCGCTTTCCAAAGCCAAAGATAACACACCAAAGTTTGCAAAGCCAGTACGTATGATGTAGCTTAGTACTTAAAGGCTCTTATCCAACCATGGTCCTTTGCGTGCTCTGTTTTATGAAAATGAACATTGTTTTGGTCTACGAAAATGTCTGCCTCAATAGAAATATACTCGCAAAGGCTGCTGGTTTTACAAGAGCCTTTAAGAAAATAAAGTATCTAAAATTTCACTAAATTCTAGAAAGTTTTGATGAACGCTTGGTTAGAAGAAGGACATGGACATTTATATTTAAAATTAATTAAAATATTGCTTTAATTTGAATTTTGAAATAATTTTCACATTTGTTTGAATCTGCGGATGTGTTCTTTATTTTTAAAGCGATTTTTTCCGAGTATAGTCATACTTTATTTTCGTTTCATTTTAAGACGATCCCAAAGCCCATAATTGCAGAAGAACCTAAAAGCGAGATTCCATTGAAGAGAAGGTGAGATTTTTATTTTATGCAGTTTATTTATTTATAGTATTCCAGGAAATTTTGTCTCAAAGTTAGACAATTGATGTCCATCAAAATAGTCTTGACTGAAACGTTATATAGCGGGCATCTTAAGCTAACGTAATTCTCCTTGTCTTTGCAGGAAACATTTGTTTTACGGAGCGGAGGCAATGAAGCTGCTTAAAACTCCTCCAGTTATCAAGGTAAAAACACAATCCGTTTTTAAGAATTCAAGTTGAAATTCGATACGTTTGCGCATCATATATGCCAGTGAACACATATACAAAAGAAGAAATATTTGATTTGACACCACCTACATTGTATGCAGCTTACTGCACAATATGAGAGTGGCCCGTTGTAGGAGTAAGCATATGTGTTTGTTTCTTCGTAGCATCCTAAGGTAGTTTTAGGAATGCTTTTAGGAATGCTGAGAAGCTAAGCTTACCGCAGCAGTGTCCTGGTCCTTCCTCTCGATTTGAGCACACCTCTTGATTCCTTTAGCCTGGAAGTACAGAGAGTTTGTGACTCTCCCCACTCTAGGTAACAGGTTTTCCAGGGCAGGGACTCGTACCACCAACCCTCAGATTGGTAGTCAAGCGCGCTACCACTGAGCCATCCCTGCATCATATATCTCTATGTTTAATTATTTGTTTTAATCAATGTTCATTGTTTTGATTGTTACGTTGTTTCCAATTGATACAGACGGCATGACGTCACAGCAGCGTTTAAAACACGACGCCATCTTGTTTTGGGGTAAATCTTCAGAAAATTTCTATAGGCTTCTATAGGAAATTTGCAAATTGTTGCATAAAATTGCTCCTCTATTCTACCTCGCGATAGTGAGTAGGGAAAGGGTTGGTAGCAATTGTCAGTCAAACCTAAACCTATGAAATAAACACACGAACATGCTGTTTTTAAAAGCAAGCAAACATTTAGGCCAAGAAAGCTGTGAAAAACTTGCCTTTGCGTCGATAATTTCGTAATTAGCACCACAAAATCCGTCCGCTGTAAGTTGCACTTCGCTTCTTCAAAGACAACCTTCCTTTTAGACATTCGCCTATCTATCTGCTCAAGTTTTTGAATAATTTGAACAGCTTCCAAGCTTTTTGAATTTATTTATTGCGATAAATAAACGAGACACTCTCAAAATCCCAGTGCAACGCTATACTTTGTAATCACTTCATTTACCCAAAGTCTGATTTTCGAGCGCGAATTGATCAAGTCACGTGACATGTCGTTGCTTTCATTTCAACAGAACCCGAGCCATTTCAAACAGATCCGAAGTCACAGAACGCCTGCTTCTATTCTCAAGGTAAATGTTTAATGTGTAACGCATATCTTTTCTGCTTCTGGGGAATGTTTTATTCGAGTTTGTGATTCTAATAATAATAATTGCACGTCTGGAGTTATACCCCCCCTCATCACCCCCCCCATTCAATTTATATCCCATTCACATTTGCAAGTTAAACCAGCTTAAAGGACATGTGTCACGCATATAATTGGTTGAAAGAAAACAAACAGAAAACATAACAAAAACAAAACAGCGCTTATGAATAGATGTCAGAACGAGGCTGAATTTATATTGGAATAAAAAACACGAGAACAAAAGTTGTCTTTGTTTCAGGTCAACCAATAACGTGCGTGACACATGTCCTTTAAACTAAACTACGTTATCAAATGTTGCTTTCTAATTGGTCAATCCAACAATTAAATTAATTTGATTGGTTGAAACATAAACTGGTTTAGATAAAGCTAGTTTGTCTTTGTCAGTGTGAATGGGGTATTAGTTGGCTTTTCTAATATGTGTCATTTACAATAAAGAACTGCTTGTTGCTAACAAAGAGAAAAAATGCAAAACGAGGCTGGTGATTCTCGAAGCGGAAACTGACCGGTTTTAAACGTGGCCTCGTTTTCGTTTTACATTTTTTCTGTTTGTTCTTGTTGCTGCGAATGTTTGAACCTCCTTGCTGCACAAAGTGTACTGCGATGTAGAAAATAATGCGAAGGCAGTAAAGTGCAAATTGAGCAAATACCTTTGTTGGCCTAGAACAGCTTACCTTATCTTTAGCCATTTTGTTGTGGTCAGAACGTCTTAACGGGTGCATTCTTTTGGACCAACACAGCTTTTCTGTGTTTCAGTTTTGTTTCATAGAGTCATAAAAGAACAATTTATTTCGCGAAGCAACATTATCGAGTTCGTGGTGTTGTTGATTCGCTTACTTCGCTAATGAAAAATCATTACGCATCCCAGAAGAACGCATTCAAAACAAGAGCATGTAGCTTTGTTGGTCCAAAAGAAAGCACCCAAAATCTCACATTTTGGATCAATAATACTTGTTGTTGTTGTTGTTCTTGTTGTCTACGGTTTGTTCAAATACGATGCATAGAGCAATATAGTTTATTTCCCTACGGTGATTTAAATTCTTCAGCCGTTTGAATATTGAACTATTGAAGAGAATTTATCGAATTATTTTGACATTTTTACAGCCGAGGAAAGCTACAGACAAGAAAGATGGAACGGGAAAATCAGTTCGTAAACGTGTTGTCATTTGTAAGTTCAAAATTTGGTATTTTTGTCCATCTTTATCAAGCCACACGGCCGCCCCCACCCAATATCGGGTGAGTCGGAAAAGTGTTCAGGCCTTTAAAAGTCTGTAGCTTTTAAACTATTTATGAGATTTTTATAAACTGATAATATTTATGTGGCTAAGATGTCAACTTAGATGCAAAAATGTATTTTGTCAAAATANTGAAGAGAATTTATCGAATTATTTTGACATTTTTACAGCCGAGGAAAGCTACAGACAAGAAAGATGGAACGGGAAAATCAGTTCGTAAACGTGTTGTCATTTGTAAGTTCAAAATTTGGTATTTTTGTCCATCTTTATCAAGCCACACGGCCGCCCCCACCCAATATCGGGTGAGTCGGAAAAGTGTTCAGGCCTTTAAAAGTCTGTAGCTTTTAAACTATTTATGAGATTTTTATAAACTGATAATATTTATGTGGCTAAGATGTCAACTTAGATGCAAAAATGTATTTTGTCAAAATAAAATGGGTCGTATCGTTCTCAAGTTACCAGCGATTTTATAGAAATTTTGATCTCAACATCCTGCAAAACAGGCCTAAAATCTTTGATCAAATTTGCTCATGGTAACAGAATTTTAACGAGAAAAGGCCAAATGACAGTCCCAAGTGTGCAGCATTGTGCGGCAGCCTCTTTATGTGCCCAGTTATATATTTGAGCAGTAAGACTGGCAGATAGAGTTTAATTTTGACAATTGTGGGGCTAAATTGTTAGCAAATTTGATAATGAGATCTTAGGCCATAGACGATTATGAGTTTTTGAAAATTTTCGAAAGTTTGCGGAATTGTGACCCTAAATTTTCGAAAGTTTGCGGAATTATTTGTACCATTTTCTCAGGCATAATGACACGCCCCCATCATTTTAGAAGTCAAGGTACCCCTGGAGATTTTTATGATGAGATTCATACCTACCTTATAGAAAAAATATTCCGCTGACATATTCTTGCTATGATAACTGTTTAGCAATAATTAAGCATAGACCATTCCGCAGTCGAATGTGAAGGCGCTCAACGCTATGCATCATGGGATCGTATAGAGGCTTGTTTAAGCATGAAACACTACCTTCGAAAATTTCGAAATCTGATTCGATTTTGAATTCGAAACTCCCATGCGATCCTGAGATGCAACGCGAACAGCGCCTTCGCATTCGACTGCGGAATGGTCTATTATGTCGCAAGGTCTTCGATTTGAAATTATATCTTTTGTAGCTGATCCCAACATATCAGTTTCCCCTGTGAAGCTACCAGAATCTCCTGTGAAAGTACCTGAATCACCCACTTGTTTGACAAATGAAGTTTTCAAGGAGGCAAGCATTGGTGAAAAGAGCGATTTGGATAACGTTGAGCAAAGTGACGTCGGTAAGTGATAGTACAATCAATGAATCAATAAGTCGATCACTCAATCGGTCAATCAGTCACTAGATTTATTAACTGATTAGTCATTCTGTGAATCAATCAATCATTTTCTTTCTTCATTCAATCACTTAAATCAATCGTTCAATCAATCAAGTATTCATTTGATAATTCGTTCCTCACACCCCCGTCACTTCATTAGCCAGGTCCCCCCCCCCTGCCGGCCCGAAATATATGCTTGATTAGGTCGGCTTTAGGGGTACTTTTTATGTGCCCTTCGTTGTTTTATTATAGTGTCTGATCATCCAGCCGTTGAAGTATCAAGCAATTTAGGTGAGATAAAACGCAGCCTCGATTCAGAGCTTGGCCTCGAAGATTCGGAAGAAAATGAAGAGCTTGCGAAGGAGCCTGCGCAGTCTATTACAGAGGATATGGCAGCTGGAGGTAACTTTGCCTATTTAATGAATGCTATTCAGCAACAAGGGTTTTGATTACAAAATTGAATCCCCTTCCATTCAGCTTCTGAGCCAAATGAATAAAATGCACGAGGCAGATCTCCTTCATCTTTCGATATATTCTCATACCTGCTCTTAAAAACCAGTTTTAGCATGTACAACGAGCGAGCTAACTACCTGGGTTTCAGAGGAACTTTTGCAGCTTTCTTTGTTTTTGTTTTATGACTTGACCAACCGGGCATAGAAATCTCTTTGTTTGCGATCAAAACAATCGCTTTGTACTGGCGTGTCAATCAAAAATACCGGACCCTATTGTTACATTATCTGCCCTTGTTCGCTAACAGAAGAAAGGAAAGTTTTAGGATATGATTAGTTATGATTAGTTATGATTAGTTATGATTAGTTATGATTAGTTATGATTAATTATCATTGATCTTAATCTTCTGTTTCACTTTCTGTAGAAATCACATCGACAGAACCTACAGTCGATTCGTTAGCTGTGGAGGGATCTTCCATAAGCGAGCTAATCATTGATGAGCAAATCATCTATCAAAACCCAATCACATTAGAGGAATCAGTAGAGGAATCAGTAGTATCAGTGGAATCAGTTTCTGATGATGTTGCTGCTGATGAAGATGGAGAAATATTTTTCAAGACAAAGGTGCGATTTGATCTCGATAGTGCCGCTGGGAAGGAGAAATCGCCTCAATCTGCGAGCAGTGAGAAATCATTGCCTGAAAATATTGAGACTGATGAGATTGTAACTGAGACAACACCAATTATATTGGATGATGACGAAGACGAACCTGCTGGGGAGGAGCCTGAAACTGCTCAGAAGGAGCCTGAAACCGCTCAGGAGGAGCTTGATTACGAATCTAATACTTCAGAAGGTAATGAAATTTATCATAGGCATTCATAGTGCAATAAACCATTGACCTTTCAGAATCAGAGATTTTGGCTGTGATTCGATAGCTTTCGGTAATCGACATAGAAGATCTTTGGGTGTTGAGTGCGTTAGAAAATTTATCCGTTGTCGCTCATTCCAGATTCTCTCGCAGAATAGTTAAAGGGTCTGCTGCCATAAAACCACGAGGCCAAGGCTATACCGGGTGTCCCAAAAAAAAGTATACAGATTTGGTCAACCCTAACGATGAGAATTTAGCATGAATCAATCCGAAATCATTTTTAAAACATTACTCGATAGTTAACTTGAACATAGATACCTGGTTTGTCGACATTGGTGCTTTGAGAGTAGATATATTAATCTTCAAAGGTCAAATTTGCCTCCACCACCAAACCAGAGCTTTGGCGTTTTGGCCTAAGGAAATTCTTAAAGCACAGCGAATAAGTCAACAATAGACTTTGGAAAAATTTGAACCAGGAGGAGAAAAATTAAAAGCTGCACAAAAAATGCGTTTCACAAAATATAATTTACGTGACGCTTATCATCAAGGGAGCTCCGAAGTAAACTTTATTCATTTTAAGTGAAACAAATCGTGGATATTGCTTAGGCCAAAACGCCAAAGCTCTGGTTTGGGGGTGGAGGCAAATTTGTCCTTTGAAGATTTATACCTCTACTCTCAAAGCACCTATGTTAACAAACAAGGTATCTATGTTCAAGTTAACTACCGAGTAATGTTTTAAAAATGATTTCGGATTGATTCATGCTAAATTCTCATCGTTAGGGTTGACCAAATCTGTATACAATTTTTTGGGACACCCGGTAGATAATGACTACACATGGGATATAGTGTGTGGTTGATAACGGCTTCCGAAGCTGCCGTCAAACTTTGGTGACGGGTTGCAAATTATCTTCTATTGATACAGACGGCATGACGTCACAGCAGCGTTTAAAACACGATGCCATCTTGTTTTGGGGTAAATCTTCAGAAAATTTCTACAGGTTTCTACAGGAAATTTGCAAAAAGTTGCATAAAATTGCTCCTCTATTCTACCTCGCGATAGTGAGTAGGGAAAGGATAGGTAGCAACTGTCAGTCAGACCTAAACCTATGAAATAAACACACGAACATGCTGTTTTTAAATGCAAAACAAAAATTTAGGCCAAGAAAGCTGTGAAAAACTTGCCTTTACGTTGATAATTTCATAATTAGCATAACAAACTCCGTCGGCTGTAAGTTGCTCATCGCTTCTTCAAAGTCAACCTTCCTTTTAAACATTCGCCTATCTATCTGCTAAAGTTTTGAATAGTTTGAACAGCTTCCAAGCTTTTTGAAGTTATTTACTGCGATAAATAAACGAGACACTCGCAAAATCCCAGTGCGGCGCTATACTGTGTAGTGGCTTCATTTACCCCAAGTCTGATTTTCGAGCACCAATTGATCAAGTCACGTGACATGTCGTCTGTATGAATGCAAGGCAGCTATGTAGTATCTAGTATCACACAAGCCTATTTTAGGCTTCTAGTTGTAGCCTTAGCAACGTTGTGTGTTATTATAGATTCACATACATGGCGCTAGGGATGAATTATAAAGGGAAGTCATCTTGTACCAGCTTTGTGTTAAACCTTTGAGGACAACACTGTATTTGATGTCCAGTTTCGGAAAGACATCTTCAAAACGCAACATTGAAGCATGAAAAGTGATTTTCTTTTGTTAATTTTGCAGGAAATTGTGATCGTGAAAAGTTTGTTTCTAGAAAGCAGAATTTAGTTTATCTCAACGAAGATACTGTTTGGTCGTTCGGGCCAAAGACTAACAAAAACAATCTTTGCTAAATTTTTTGATTAAGATTTTACAAGATATTCTTAAAGACCATCTGCTAACCATGTGGCTTTGCACGCCGTTGTTGTCCCAGAATGCACTGCAAATGGACTTTCAGATTATCTGAAAGTCTCTGATGCTAGGCAGTTGTTGTGCTGTATCTTTCATGAGCAGCACGCAAAGCCTCATGGTTGGCAGAGGGTCTTTAAACGATGACGTTTGCATCAAAATCTCATCATGTCATTTTATTTTATTTCAGAAATCCTCCTGATTGAAGAAACGGAGGAGCATGATGACGTAATAGTCACTGATGGTGAGGAAGAGCACGATGACGTAGTAATCACTCAAGAAACGGAGGAATATGAAGATGTAGCAATCACTGATGAAACGGAGGAGCAGGACGAAGTACTGATCAGTGAAGAAACGGAGGAGCATGATGACGCAGTAGTCAGTGAAGGAACAGATGAGCACGATGNTGTTGTGCTGTATCTTTCATGAGCAGCACGCAAAGCCTCATGGTTGGCAGAGGGTCTTTAAACGATGACGTTTGCATCAAAATCTCATCATGTCATTTTATTTTATTTCAGAAATCCTCCTGATTGAAGAAACGGAGGAGCATGATGACGTAATAGTCACTGATGGTGAGGAAGAGCACGATGACGTAGTAATCACTCAAGAAACGGAGGAATATGAAGATGTAGCAATCACTGATGAAACGGAGGAGCAGGACGAAGTACTGATCAGTGAAGAAACGGAGGAGCATGATGACGTAGTAGTCAGTGAAGGAACAGATGAGCACGATGACGTCATAGTCAGTGAAGGACCGGAGGAGCATGATGACGTAGTAATCAGTCATGAAACGGAGGAACACGATGACGTAATAGTCAGCGAAGAAACGGAGGAGCACGATGACGTAGTAATCGGTGAAGGAACGAAGGAACATGAGAACGTAGTAATCAACGAAGCAATCGTGATCAGTGCTAGACAACTTGATTTGGAAATCAATGAATCAAGTGTCGATCATGATATAATGGCTGCCAATGATATAACAGTCAATTTATTTGAAGGTGGGTTGTGAGATTTTTTTCAAGTTTTTTATTTATTGCTTATTTAATTCATTTCGCGATGATCTGATTTGGAAAATATGAAGAAGTGGAAAATATTTATTACGGCATGGTCTTTACTTGGTCCTTATCGAGCTGTGTTACATGGACAGGCTAACTCTTTCATTTATGCCATTCTCTCATTTGTTTCCTCAGATTTAATCGTCTGTCGTGAATCGAAATAACCATCCCTAAAGGGGCTGCTATTCCTATTCTCGCTCGGGGCCATGTTGTTTATATGTTTCCTTTTCTTGTTTACCCATTTTTGTATCTCCTATTAACTCTACCTTTACTCATGTTCGTCTTATGTTTAACTTCGCTTGTTTACCAGAATATGAGCTAATATAGTAATGGAATGAACCATTTTTTGCAGCCAAAGGCTAAAAATATATCCAAAATATACTCGTTTAAAGATTGATTTCTGCACATGTTTTACAGTTATTCACATCAGTACGCTTCCCAGGTGATCTCAAATGAGTACGGTTAAGCATATCGCGTGTAAACAGACTGTCTCATTATCATCATCGATCGCTTTCTCCGCCTGCGGCAGAATGCGCACAAACATCGAGTTAGTTCTTCCACCAATATCGATCTTATGAAGCTATGTTGCATGAGAAAAGATCCAGTTTGTTCCTGTTAAAAATGTTATCACTCCAGCGGCTTCTGTCTACGTCATGATCGAACACCTTCAGTCATTCCTTTAAGGCATACTTTAACAGACCATCTAAATGAACTCAAATGGATGCGGATCTTTTTGGAACCGGTCTCAGTCGTTCCTTCAAGGCATACTTTAACAGACCATCTAAATGAACTCAAATGGATGCGGATCTTTTTGGAACCGGTCTCAGTCGTTCCTTCAAGGCATACTTTAACAGACCATCTAAATGAACTCAAATGGATGCGGATCTTTTTGGAACCGGTCTCAGTCGTTCCTTCAAGGCATACTTTAACAGACCGCCTAAATGAACTCAAATGGATGCGGATCTTTTTGGAACCGGTCTCGTGTGGATGCGGATCTTTTTTGAACCGGTCTCGTGTAAACGTTTCTCAAAGCACTTGATTTCAGGAAATAAATGTAGACTCATTACATAAGTCTCAGTATCGCTCATTGAATTGGATGGTAAGCGCTAAAATAAAAAATCAGATTAGAAATATTGAACGAATACAAGGAATCACGTCGTAAGTCTAAAATAAATGTTGATCAGTTCATTTTGCGAATTTTTTTGCAGAGAAACATGGCCTTTCGATGCACGAGGGCAACAATTTGCCAAATCTAGCTGCAGAGATATTGGTTGCCGAACAAATAGAAGCTGATTCCGCTTTGTCCACTGAAATCCCCTATCTTAGTCAAGAGAGATCCTCGGCAAATAGTAAGTATAGATTTATTGCTTTTCAACCCAGAAGAAATCAGTTTGAGAATTCAAAGCAGTTACATCTATAGTCTGTCTCAAATTAGATGTCACGTGAAAATGCCCGCGAATAACAACAACTGAAGTGTTTTGTATGAGTAATTTTGCGTTATCGCAAATCTCACGTGATATCTAATTTGAGACAGACTTTAATTGCATTAATAAAAGCACAAGAAGAGTCAGTTATGTTGGATAAGGTTTCAGCAATATAATTTTAGAAAACCTGTGTAGAATCAAATGTTCGGGCCTAAAGGCTAGACACCACCCTTGAGTTGCAGGTTTAGAATTGCACACTTTCTTGTGTTCGATTTTTGTAAGTTTGAGAGGACTGTATGAATTTAATCAAAGGAGAAAGAAAACAAATCACAACGGCGTCACCTGAATTTCACCACATTTATCAAACTTTGTCATCCACAACAACAAATAAAACAGCAACAATTCTTGATAATAAGTCGAGTAAAATCAGTGTGTTTCCATTCGAGATAATTTTTCAGAATTCTTCCTTCGAAGCAAATAACAACAATAACAACGAGTAAATTCAAGAGTTAATTCCTTCTTCGAGATAAATTCAACTTCAAACTTTCTTTCTTGCTGTGTCCATTCGTAGATTTAATTCGAGAATTAAAATTCATATGACAAATGTCAAAGTTCAGTTTTCGATAACTAGGGAGCCTCGATTTCACACAATTTCCTACATATAGCAAACTTTATTAAACTTATTTTCTTAGTTAAACTTATGTACTACGTCTACTACGTTTTGAGTTCTCGCCATAGGCCACACTAACAAATTGCAATCCTCGCTAAAATTGTTGGTGCAGGCATTCAAAATACGTTTAACTTAGATACTTGACCCCCTGATTCATTGTTGATCACTGCTATTCCTTCAAAACTATTTTTGCGGGGTCTGTTTACATCAAAATTTTCCAACATTGAATCAGGAGACAGGGGAACAGGTACACTGTGCTGCTTTGAAACAATTTTATTGCTTATTTTGCAAAAAACTCTCTTTCGCGCCAACACAATTTGGCGATGATTATGGTTCTTTCGAAATATTACTGGATTTGTCAACTAAAATATTTGAAAACATTTTCATCTTCATCTTGGTTTTTATGTTGGTTTTTTTGTTTTAGATAATGAAGATCTAGAAACTGTCGTCGTGTTATCGCATGAACAGGGAGATGGTCCTACTCAGGNATCACTGCTATTCCTTCAAAACTATTTTTGCGGGGTCTGTTTACATCAAAATTTTCCAACATTGAATCAGGAGACAGGGGAACAGGTACACTGTGCTGCTTTGAAACAATTTTATTGCTTATTTTGCAAAAAACTCTCTTTCGCGCCAACACAATTTGGCGATGATTATGGTTCTTTCGAAATATTACTGGATTTGTCAACTAAAATATTTGAAAACATTTTCATCTTCATCTTGGTTTTTATGTTGGTTTTTTTGTTTTAGATAATGAAGATCTAGAAACTGTCGTCGTGTTATCGCATGAACAGGGAGATGGTCCTACTCAGGTAATCTTTGCGCATGTTTTCATTATAAAGTATTGTTCTAAGGCACGTGGCCCGGGGGGGGTACTCGACCCACATTTGTATAGGGATGTGTCCCCGAGCTTTTTATGACCAACCCAGGTCTATGATGATGTAATACCCTTCTAAACAATAGAATTTCAAGAACTTTCGTGTTTAGACCTATTTTTAAGGAGATTTTTACCAAAATTGCACCATGTCTTAGATAATTTTCCCTTGCAAACCCACCCTTACGAGGGGCACATAGTTGCCTGTCAGTGAATATTAGTGAGTGCCCCGCACAAGGCCGCTGCGCGTTCATTTTTTCTCTGAAAAACTGTTCTCATATTACTAAAGTCTGTATGACATTAGGTTTCAGGCGATAATATCTGCTAGCAAAAACAATTAAAGGGTTTTACATATGAGTAATTTCGCATTTTCGCAAATCTCACCTGACCTCTAATTTGAGACTGACTTTCGAAGAATTGGAAGAATGGCTTTAGTTTTGTTCATTATTTTTTAGTTCAGATTCCTGTCCCTCTGTTATTAAACTGGGTCAACCGAAGATTCGTATTTACTTTTAAATTGTCTATATTTCGAATGATTGCTACGTTGTGGACTGAAGTGGGTTTGGAAGGGAAATAATACCCTGGGTACCAGAGCCAAAAAATTAGAAAACGAAAGATTAAAATTGAAGAGAGAAGAATAAAGAGATTTTTTTGTTTTTTTGGCTCTGGTTTTTTTATTTTAATTTTTTGAGTTTTTCTTTATTTTGTATTTTGTTGGCTCTGGTATCCAAGCTAGGGAAATAATCGCTCTCGTTGCCCTAAACTATCAAAGCATAAATTTTTAAATAACTGTTTGTCTACACTTTGGCGAAATTGGCTGGAAAGCGCAGCTTTATTATCAACTTTAATAATAGGACAACGACGAACATCATCTTTGGGGGTCATTTCAGAGAAAAAGATAACTGTCAAATCAATGTAAAATCGACATTTCCAATTATTCAAGACATGTAAATTGTAACTGTAAATGTAAATTGATTAGACTAGGTCATGATTATCGTAAGACCTCAAATGGGCAACGGAGCTTTTCCTATCGAGGAGTTACTGTTTGGAACCAATTGAGCTATGAAATCAAAACTGCTCCTTCGCTAGCTACTTTCAAAATGAGACTAAAATCGTTCTTGAAAGATCAAAGAGGCTGATCTTTTAAACCAACGTTCAGCACATACACATGACTTCTGAGTCCCTTTCTTTTTATAAATTTTTCTTTTCTTTTATATAGGATATTAAAGTTGATTTATATTAGCAATTCATGTATTAGGTTAATTTTTTTTTAATCAGGACACATTGTAAAACAGTTATTCAAATTTTACTGAATGTATTTAACCCTGTTAAAATAAATCAAAATGAAATTAAATGAAATGAAAAAATGAAAATAGTACATTGCGAGACGAGCTTGTTTCAACCTCAGCTAAATGAAAATTACAGGTACGAGATTTTATAGAACTTAGATGATACATTTTATTTTATTTTTCCGTGTAGGATTTCCAGGAAACACTACCAACTAGCGTAGTTCAGAGTACCATGGATGATATTAATGAGAGACCAACTGAAGTGGCAGATGAATTCGTGCTAGAGCTTGACAGTGATTCAAATGACAGTTTAGAAGCGAAAGTGGAAGTTGCACCAGAAAAGGCGGAACTGGAAACTGAAACTACGGAACTGGAAACCGAAACTAAGGTTGAAGTACCAGTAATCCAGGAAAATATTGAAACAGAGATTGGTAAAGCAGACATTAAATCTGAAGTTGAAACAACGAGTGAACGATTAGAAAATAAAGATGAAACTGAGGCCAGTCCGGTTGTGAGTATGTCGGCATTTTATGACCGCAAGGATGAGGNAGTTCAGAGTACCATGGATGATATTAATGAGAGACCAACTGAAGTGGCAGATGAATTCGTGCTAGAGCTTGACAGTGATTCAAATGACAGTTTAGAAGCGAAAGTGGAAGTTGCACCAGAAAAGGCGGAACTGGAAACTGAAACTACGGAACTGGAAACCGAAACTAAGGTTGAAGTACCAGTAATCCAGGAAAATATTGAAACAGAGATTGGTAAAGCAGACATTAAATCTGAAGTTGAAACAACGAGTGAACGATTAGAAAATAAAGATGAAACTGAGGCCAGTCCGGTTGTGAGTATGTCGGCATTTTATGACCGCAAGGATGAGGTCATGAGTCAGACACACTATTTACGAAGCTTGAATTTAGACGTTAAACCGAGCGCTTCTGTCAACATAGAAACTACATCGAATGATTTTTTCACGCCCAGCAGCACTGTTAGTTCCACAGAAGGTTTTTTCGGTGAAACAGGAACCGGGTTCGGTCAAGCTAATACTGATCTGGATATGATTGACTCTGGTGATGGTCAACAATATACCGATGTAGGTCACATAAAAACCGGTGGTGATAATGATGACTTAGGTACCGGTATTAATGAGACAGATGTTGGCGCGGGCCATTCCATTATCGATGATTCACAATCTGATTTGGACACTCCGGATTCTTATTTCCGCATCAGGGATAAAGACTTTACGAAACCGGAGGCGTTTTCTGTGGACAGCGAGGTTAGCTTACCGAGTATTCGAGATCCGAATGTAGGTAGCAGAAAAGCTGTTGAGGAATTGATCAAGCAGGGACGGGGGGATCTGAAAATATTTGTTGACAAAACTGATGTTACATCTAACATGAAGTATTTCGATTCCTCTTTTGATTCACAAGGAAGTAGCTTTGTTTCGTCACCTACAATGCAAACTACCGATTTTGAAGCAAGGTCCTTAGATTTTGGCAGCAGATTTGAAGAACGGGAGGCTTCACCGCCGAAACAGGCAAAAATTTCAACTGAGAAGACTAGAATTGCCACCAGGAGTAAGAGCAGAAAAGGTGAAGTGAAACCCCCGTCTCCTGTCAAAAAGAAATCGTTATCACCAATAAAAGCGAAAAAAACTTCCTTTTACACGCCTAAATTATCGTCGCATGAATTGATGGGATACACCCCGCCTGTTACGAGGAATTCGGCAAAGAAAGATACGCCTGTTACGAGGCCATCATCAAAGAAGAATACGCCCATAACGAGGTTATTGACGACACAAGCTACCCCCATTACGAGGTCTGCTTCGATCAAGAAACTGCAAGAGATTGGTGAAAATAGTTTGCTGAGGTATGAACTAAATTTTATTTCTGTTCTGTTCTCTCTGACCTTCTACTTAAAGGCTCTTGGGCAACCGGCATGCATTGCGATCATTTTTGTTTTTCGTGGATTTCATTCAATTCAAGTTCAATGTTTAACACGCATGAGGAGAAATATGGCCACATCTGGAGCTGCAGCGACGTGCTGCTGACTTAAGCGACATCGCAAAGTTATTTTCATGCAGCTTGAAGTTAGGCCACCTTTACAAATAGGGCTGCAATGCATGCCGGTTGCCCAAGAGCCTTTAAGGTAAGACTTTAGATGTGCAAGTTGGCAATATAAACCGAAGAAAAAATGCGTGGCTACGATCTGTTTGATGTTACGCCTCTGTGGATCCTAGGAAGAATACCACTATACTCAATAATACATGGTGTGACCTATTGATACTAAATATTGCAACAGGCGAATTGAAGTGAAGCGTATATTCACACGTACAACATTTGATGATACAAATTGCATTATTTCTGTCACATTTTATCACTTAGTCATTCTGAACAAAAGTTGGGTTGCATTTCCCCCCTCCTTCTTGAGTTTATCTTTGAAAAGGTATTACATAGGTGCACAATTCTTCTGTTTCGAATTAATCAGATTTGAAGAGGCAGGCATAGGAGTTAAAGAAGTTTGTTTTGTTAAATTTTAATCTGGCAAAGTTTTGGTATTTTTTTGGCATAAATTTCCAAAATTTTGTAATAAACGAACATCTTATTGCTGCGTGTAGCAGAATTGTGCAACCACACAGGCAGATTTATAATTGACAAGAATGTAGCGTAAGGGTTAAAAAACGGAATTTTGCTCTTTTTCTTGACATGAAGTGAAGTTCCAGGCCAATCCTTGCGATGGCACCATTCGGTCTCGTTCCCATTCAGACTTCCTTATAAGGGCCTAGGAGAGCTGTCTATTGTTGCTCTTGCTATGTGACGTGTAATCTCTTCTTCTTCATGTTCTATATTGTTCGACGTTGGATGACACAGTAGCTCTCCACTTGTCTCTGTCCATTGCTGTTCTTGTTGCACATTGCGCAAGTCATTCACTTGTAAGCTAATTCGCATAATATTCCAATCCTGTCAACCTCCAGTTTATGACTAAAGTTAGACTGTGCCCTTTTATTTTGGTAATTTGGAGGCAACTCCGTATTATGAATTTGATAACCATTAGGCCCGCTTTGGAAAAGCTCTTAAGTTCTTAACAAGGGGAGCGGATTATTGATGGCCTACTTGCATTTCTTGTAACAAGGCCTGAAAATCAGCACCTTTTGTAGATATCTTATATCAAATTTTTATTCCTTTGTAGCAGTACAAGCTTCAGCGAAAGCCCCATATCATTCGTCCCTGCGACGGACTCTGCAACTAAGACGCAGCGAAGGAGATCAACACGACGTTCATTACAAAGCCCACTGGTAACTAATAGCGCTCAACCACTCAAAATGACGCTGCGGAGCAGATCTAAAGGAAACACTCCAGATCGACTATACAAGTAGATTTAAAATTTCATTTATAATTCAGAACATATAGCAGACTCCACGAAATATACAAACATTGCTCATTGCCAACCTCGTTCCCATGACCCAAAAGGAGGCTGCTGAATGTGCTGAATCCAGCATTGACGTAGTATTGACGTAGGAAACTGGCCCTCGGAACCAGGTTGGCTCATTTCCCGTGCTGTCTATGCTTTCTTACATACAGCAACGGGAAATCAACCAACAAAATACATAATTGAAATTAATTCCCCGTGCTGTCTTAAAGGAAAAGACCGGGGTTTGTAAAATTAATGTTAGAAAACAAACTTACCACCTCCTGAATGAAATGACAAACTTTTTACCACATTTAGACTTGTGTTTCGGCTGTCAATTCAATAAATATCTTGGTAATTTAGGCCAAATGTCGCCATCATGGGTTTCCATTTTCTCCATGAGTACACGATAAAGAGGGTAGTCACGATTCAGATGCGAGAAAACAATAGGGCAGCCTCGTTCCCAGAGGGCTTTGAGATGATGTCACTTCGCACTGGTCACTTTCTTATGACGTCACTGCGCACTGGTTGCTTTTTAATACGTAATTTCGCAGGGAAAAGAGGAAAAATAGTGGAAAAAATACGATACACCATTCATAACAGTATAGTCTTTCATTTTATCATCAATTATACCAACCCCGAAATTGTCCTTTAAGTACAGCAGGGGGATTGCGCTGTAGCAATTCTCTTCAGTGTAAGTTCGAAGGATTTTTATGCAGTTCTTCAGTGAGATACCACAATGACAAGGCGAAAGATGTATGAGAATGAATGATGTTTTGACCGACATCGTAGCTAATTACGTAACGCACTGCAGCGCAATTTGTGTTTTGTTCCTGAAAAATTTAGGCCTATATGACACTGTCTGATTCACGGATTAAAGACTGGTAGACCATCCAAGCCGCAAACAACGTTCTTACGCCCTACATAGAGTGGTAGTCTATGCCAGTCAAGCCTCGCTTTCAAAGTAACTAGACGAGTACAGTAAATCATCCAATCTTCGAATTCGACATGCACGAAAAGAACGCTGACCAACTCACGGAAGTACGAGAATGTCGTTATTTCATCGTTGATTAAAGCACGTTCGATGTATGGGGCTGTACCCGTAATCCAATGCTAGCAAAGCCCTGATTTCACTATCCTAAGAGGCCATCTTTGTGGGCTTTACTGGTCCTGACTATGCTACGTTTTGCATTGAAGATCAACTAAATACAATTTGAAATGCCAATGTCTGTTGTTTCCAAGAACAGACTCAGTCCCTCTCGGATCCATGTCCTTACACCGAGAGAGTCAGTCAGTCAGTCAGTTATTTGTTTTAAGTGGGCTGTCAGGATTTTCTAGCTACTTAAAGCTAATTTAGGCCCACTATGCATGCCGCATCCAGGCATGGGACCCCTAGTTTAGCGTCCCTTCCGAAGGACGGCGAAGTGAGTTGCGAGGTCAGTCCCGGGTCAGGCCTCTGAGGTCACCCATCCGGAGTTTGACCCCACTCGACCAAGCTTAACTTCAGTCACCTGATGAAAACTGTATAAGCCGCTCGGCCACTCACCCCACAGACGTTATTGTTTTATTGTAATTGCCACTCACCCCACAGACGTTATTGTAAAACAATAACAGAGACCATTATTGTTTCATATAGTCAGTGACATAATGTTTTGATATTTTCGTTAGTTTTTATTCATCGATCATTGGTTAATTCCAAATTATATCAAGCAGCCAATTATCTTATGTAAAATCTCTTCATGAATTTTGGTCCGTAAATTTGCAAACTGCAAGCTAAAATTTATGATGAATACAAATTTGAGAATTTAAGGAATGAAAGTGCTTTTGTTTATTAATTCTCACGAAGCTTGGGACGAGGAAAGCGAAGCAAACGTACCTTGCGTTCCTTTGGCAATCAAAACAATCAAGATTTCATTCAAATTCAACCAACCGAGTCTAAATGCTTTGAACTGAGACAATGTTAAAATATTAAACAATACAATTATGATTGTTTTGATTGCCAAAGGAACGCAAGGGTTGTATCGTGTGTCCCAAAAAAAGTTTCCCTATTTGAACAGCTACAGACAAACACCCATTGTCTCGTTTTGAGCAATTTAAACGGCTGTCTTTCGCTTAAATGCTAACTTAGGTCCAAATAATTTTTTCCGATTTTTTGCCAATTAAAAGACCTCCAAAATATGAATTTTTTCGAAAACCGTCAGCGAGAAAAACCCTCAAAAAGTTAAAAAATCTAGCGATAAAGAAATATTCCATCCCTTCCATGTTTTATATAGTAGGTGTGAAGAGCATACAAAGGCTTGTCAATTTCATAGATTGGTATTCAAATTCGGCAATGTGAAAAGTGCGGACCACTGGACCTTGTCTTATAAAGCATATTTATATCTTGTTTTTTACGGGCGCAACAGACATGTATTATCTTTCTGGGGTCATTTTCTTGGAGTTTAATCCGTGCTGTTGGAATTGGTTACAAAAAGTCCGACTTCTGTGGATTTTGAGCTGCAGGTTCAGCGATCTTATCGATAAACTGTTTTCAGCTCTTTCGTGAACTTTTCAGGTATTCTGTTTTTCAGGAAAAAATCGGTAGGAAATCAATACGCGACGATACAGAACTGAACTAAATACTCAGATCTAAGTTGGGCATTGTGTAACAGATTCCTGTTTGAATTTTTAGTATCAAACATGCGCTTTTACTCTAATAACAGCTCAAATCGGGAAATTCTTTTGAGACACCCGGTACTAATTAGTGAATTTCTGGCCGGTTAAATTTTTATTGTTCCTCGTCTTTCTAAAAATTTAGCCAGTAAGGGCCCAATTATATGTCATTCATTCATTTTAAATTCTTTATACAGGGTGAAAACATTCAGTTATTTAACAACTGGTTTACAATGTGCCCTGTTAAAATAAAAATAAAAAATAAATCTAATACTACTTAATGCAGTGTCAGAACATTGCAAAAGAAAACCTATTTTTCGCAATTAATCATAACGGAAAACAAAAATTGTATTGCTACAGAAAAGAAATGTAAAGCCTATCTCATATTAGATTTCAGGCAAGAAATTTCGGCGAATGAAGTGATGGATAGTTGATAGTTTTGAAAAATGGTGAATGTTAACGCAAATCTCGCCTGACATCTAATGTGGGACAGACTTAGGTTTATACGTGAAATTGGTTGTTATAGACCGTCCTTTAGTTGTACGGGGATTTGTACTTGAAATTGCTTGCAGTGGCGCTGTGAGATACTTTTTCAGTAAATATCACACCGTGGATCTAAAAGCACGAAATCTGGATGAAGGAAGTTGACACTAGTCTAATTTTGCAGCAATAAAACTCCGTCCTAGGTGACTCTGGATGGTCGGTGCTGTGAAGCGCTATGATGCAAAAATAAGGGTCAAGTCTTTAAAAAGTTGTTGTAAAATTCTATTACCTCTTTCTTTGAATCTTGATTATTTTCAAAATGGCCGCGTTTTTCCCTTTATTGAAAGAATTCATGGGAAGTTTTTAAAATATTAAAATCATCGTAAACCCTAAAATAATAGAGGAAAAATGATACAATCTTCATGAAAACCATAGTTTATGATTCTATTGAGATTCTCTAATTTTTTTTATTAGGTTTCTTAATTTGGCCACTGATTTAGCGAAGAAATCAACACATTTTTCTTGGGCCTAATAGATGTTACGTTCCACAACAGGTTTCTGAAGCTGACCCTGATAGTTGTACTTTTATGACCAGGTTTCTTTGCTCAAAGTATCTTCTCCAGATTATTCAGATTATTACTTTAAATTTCCAAGTTGTTCCATCAAATATTTATAAATTCTCTCGACACCACCCCCTGGGTACTTGTTCATCGCAAACAGTTTTAGTTATGACCAGCATAGCAGACGGGGCTCGCATTGATCGTCAACTATACATTTACCGGGGTCATTGGTTAACCTGCCAGACACGGTGAGTCCGCACTCAAGCAAAAATTCGATGAATTAACTATGATTTGAAGAGGCGTTTAGCACAAATAACACCAAATACCGACTTTACTTAATAGGACTGTAACAGTTATATTTTAGGCCTANTGAATCTTGATTATTTTCAAAATGGCCGCGTTTTTCTCTTTATTGAAAGAATTCATGGGAAGTTTTGAAAATATTAAAATCATCGTAAACCCTAAAATAATAGAGGAAAAATTATACAATCTTCGTGAAAACCATAGTTTATGATTCTATTGAGATTCTCTAATTTTTTTTATCAGGTTTCTTAATTTGGCCACTGATATAGCGAAGAAATCAACAAATTTTTCTTAGGCCTAATAGATGTTACGTTCCACAACAGGTTTCTGAAGCAGACCCTGATAGTTGTACTTGTATGTCTTTGCTCAAAGTATCTTCTCCAGATTATTCAGATTATTACTTTAAATTTCCAAGTTGTTCCATCAAATATTTATAAATTCTCTCGACACCACCCCCTGGGTACTTGTTCATCGCAAACAGTTTTAGTTATGACCAGCATAGCAGACGGGGCTCGCATTGATGGTCAACTATACATTTACCGGGGTCATTGGTTAACCTGCCAGACACGGTGAGTCCGCACTCAAGCAAAAATTCGATGAATTAACTATGATTTGAAGAGGCGTTTAGCACAAATAACACCAAATACCGACTTTACTTAATAGGACTGTAACAGTTATATTTTAGGCCTATCCAGTTACGAAAGCCAAGTGGGGAATAGAAGTGCTACTTTGGAGTAATAATGTTTTGATTAATGATTTCAAGGCGTGGAAAGGCTGCGAATTGCGTTGGATCTACAGAAGTTTTCTGCTGAAGTTCAACTTGTGGAATATATTGCGGAACGACGTAGATACACGTTGCATTGCAAGCAAAACATATTGGGCACGTAAAAAGGTAAGATTTTGGATTCAGATTTCCTGGATGATTCTTGATCACACTTTCTATGTAATACTGTACATTTATATTATAAGAGAAAGTTTATATTATAAGAGAAAGTCTGCTCAACAGTATTGCCGGCCGGATAATTATGATACGAACAAGATTCATACTTAATCCAACCAACAAGTGGAATACCAAAATTTATCGCTCCAATTAAAGAAGTCGAAATTTTTGCTTGAATTTCTCTCTTATTTTCATTCATAAATAAAATTTCATGAAACGATCATATTGAGAGTCACGATTCACTTTTATTCAAATGTTTCTTCAGTGTAATTTTCTTAAATTTGTTGTTTATACTTATCCAGGCTTCAAAACCATTGAGGGCTTCTTCCTCTCCTTTCAGTCTTTGAGCTATGAAGGAAAAGCCTAGTTCACATTTGGTCGTTGCAGTCGTTGCTTCCTCTCGTTGTGAGGCTATCGCTGGAGTAGCTAGCATAGGGCTCAAATCTTTAAAAAGGTGGGTGTAAAATTCTTTCGCATTTTTCTTTGAATTATATGGCTTGAAAGGAACTCAGGGTACTTTGCTGTAAATCTGCCGTGGAAATTTGTAGATATCTTGATTATTTTCAAAATGGCGGCATTTATTATTTCTGAGGCTGTGACGTCATCAAATTTCTAAATCCTAAACCAGAAGAGCCACAGATTTCTGCTTACGGCCATATTGTAGACCTTTATAAACTATGGTTTTCTTGAAGATTGTATCATTTTTCCTCTATTGATTTAGAATTTACGACGATTTTAATTTTTTCAAAATTTTCCATGAATTCTGTCGAAAAACTTATAAATGCCGCCATTTTGAAACTAAGCAAAATATCAAAAGATTTCCACGGCAGATTTACAGCAAAGTACCCTAAGTTCCGTTCAAGCCATTTAATTCGGAGAAAATTGTAAACGAATTTTACACCCACCTTTTTAAAGATTTGAAAGATTTGAGCCCTATGCTGGAGTAGCTGGGCTCGTTGGGACGAACGACCCAAAATACCCAAAAGACTGAATGTGAACAGCAAAACTCAGTCGTTGGTGTCGTCAGGGTCGTTGAGGAGTTTATTTTCACTGTTCACATTCAGTCTTTTGGGTCGTTATGTTCGTTTGTCCCAGCGACCTCAGCGACTCAGTGTGAACCAGGCTTTATGTTGCTTCAGCGTAATTTCACAAGTAGCAAAACAAGTCATTTTAATTCATAAATTCACGACAAAATCTTACAGTAGATTAGACTGCCTCGTGCTGTAGTTCTTGTGCATTTTGATATAATAATATATATTGACCTTTTGTGGTGAATATCATTTCTTGGGCAGATTCTAAATATTTCTCTAAATAGTAGCACTCCTTTCTGCGCCAAATGGCCTAGCTACCTCTCATCAGATCAGACAGACACTCGTCAACACTTATTGCGCCGAATATCCCTTATTGCGCCGAATATAATTAGGCAAAATCTAAATCTCCAAGAAGGCTTTTTCCAGGACATGAGTCTTATTTCGGTAGCGGAAATAAAAACGCTCAAATAATTGCTTGAAAGAAAACAAAACAGAAAACAAAACAAAACAGCGCTTATGAATAGTTGTCAGAACGAGGCTGAATATTCATTGCAATAAAAAAACACGAGAACAAAAGTTAAGCAAATGCTCAGTCAACTCTCCTCCCTTCGTAATATGTGTACTTTACGGACCGCACAACCTAAAATACGGAACACAAGCACCTGTGAGATACGCTGATTACAATATAGCTACCATGCTACCTGTTATAAAATGAATTAACGCCTGTAGCTAAGCAATAACGAAGCTTAATTTTGGTATTCATTTTGCAGGTGGAGTGTAATTAGATGCTCACTTGCATTCGCAGTTGGTAAGGCGTGGAGTCACATGTGGGATCTCAAGAGGCAGCGAACGTGGGCTTCTATTGCATGCTCGTTTAATCCAAAGAGGAGAGGAGACAGGCTATTACATGTGAAATCCCAGGAAGCAAACAACGTGTGGTTCTTTCACGAATGGAATAGCGAAGATATTTTATTTTGAGGTATGTGCGAGAAACTTATTCTTATTTAAATTGAAAAGTCTTGGCACTGTTGGGTCGCCAGAAAAGTTAATCCTATTTATTTTAGAAGAAACTAAGAATTTGACACAGTGCTGAAAGCTTCTTAAAATCCTCATTATTTGAGCACTTAAAAGTTTCTGCCTGATTATGGAATCCAGGGCCCACTGTGATATTTGCCGTTCATTCAGGCCTCTTTTACACTATACCGGATAGCTATCGTTGCGTCGCGTCGCGGAGTGACCTCTATCGGATAAGGCCACTGTTTACATTTTCCGGATAGCTATCGATGCGTCTTGATTTTCATGCCAAGTGGGCCTTCTGTTTACATTATGAGGAAGCAATCCAGTATTGTTTCTTGATCCTTTGTTTTTTAATTTATTGTTTCTTATTGTTCTTGAAAATGCGACACATTTCGCACTTTGATGTTAACTACGGATTTAATTAAATTCAGTGCTGTTCTGAAACATCCGCCATAAAAGATTTGCTATCTTAAGCCTTGCTTTGATTCATCGCAAATTCAAGATGGCTCTCTATTTATATAAGACATCAAACTTCGAAAGGTTTTGTTGTTTCACAACGTATACCTTAGGCAATTGGCTTGCAAGTTTTCCATTCGCGACTGATTTGGAAAAATGATCTGGATTGTTCTATGCCCGGGGTGGGTACTTCACTATCTAGTCATACGGGGATGTGCACCAGTTTTGGGGTAGTTTTTGGCACGAAAATTCTGGGAATGGGATATGCTTTGTAGGAATTTTCTGGGATTTTTACTAGAAATTCTGGGAATAAACAACAAATTCTGGGAATAAACAAGGTGTAGGATAAACAACAATTTACTATTGTTTTGTAGTGAAAACACTTGTCGGAAACCTCACCCATATTCTGGGATTGGGTCTCAAAATCCCGCCTATATTCTGGGATTGGGTCGTAACAGAAAGTCTTGCAACGCACACCCCCATATGACCCAATAGGGAAGGGGCCCCCCCGGGGTTCTATGGTAAGTGGAGATTCACCAATGGTAAGAAACGAGACAGAAGAATATGCACCTTTCGAAAGTTCTGATAGAAAGAGGGATTCAAGTCTCGTTTTGTGGTATACTTGGGGTGATTGATACTTCCGTGCCAATATTTGGGGTTTGAAAATCTGGTGCTTCCAAAGTTGAACTATTTTTCTTAAAGTTCAAATTTGACTCCACCTCCAAACCAGAGCTTTTGCTTTTTGGCCTAAGCAAATTCCTGAAGCACAGTGAAATTACTAATAGAATTTAAGACAAATTAAGAAATGTATAATAAGTGAGCTCTAGCAAATACCGTATAATATAATCTAATTTTTGCTCTTATTTGATGATGGTTATTGTTGATTTATTCGCTGTGCTTCAAGAATTTGCTGAGGTCAAAGTGGCAAAGCTCTTGTTTAGAGGTGAAGGCAAACTTAAACTTTCAAGATTAATAATTCAACTTTGGAAGCACAAATTTCAACCAGCAAGGTATCTATGTTCAAGTTAACTTTTCAGGATTTTTTTCAAACTTATTGTGAATTTATTGGAGCTAAATTTGCATCACTAGCCCTGATCAAATCTTTTACCTTTTATTTGGGACACCCGGTATACTCTTCTCTTAAAAACGCATTTTCGCGTGCAGAACGAGACAGTTAGGCCTCTTTTATATGTCGTGCCGCGCCGTGCCGAACCAGTGGAATTTGAGTTCGACCTTAGTTTGACTTGGAGCGCCTCTGTTTTATAAGAAGAAAAATTGTGTCACGTCGTGCCGTGCTGAACCATAATGACGCATGCGCACAATTGGAAGTTTTGAAAGTTTTCTTTTCAATTTCAGACGTTTCTTTGGTTAAATGAGAAATTTGATTTAAGGATAAACATCTTCATCTTCTCTCCAAAAGATATTGATAATATTGCGATAGCTTTTGTTGTAGTATGCATGTGTGAGTATGGTGCGGCACGGCGCGACTGAAATTGGTTTTATAAGTCGCACCGGGTCGACCCAGACGAGAGGCCTTTGGCGTATGGTTCGACTCAGTCGAACCAAGTGTCAAGTTGGTTTTATAAGAGTCGCGCCGCGCCGAACCAGACAAAATTGATCTGAATTCACTCGGTTCGGCACGGCGCGGCGCGACTTATAAAACGGGCCTTAGCCATACTGGTTTTGGGGCATCGTTTGTTCTCATTTGTGGCTTCAAAGAATGCCCTTTGTCTTCGATTGCTAATCGCTTTGAAATGGCTATGTTACAAAATCTACCCGTGTCATGAAAAGCATGAAAGTTTGAATAAATTAATCTACCGGGTGTCCCAAAAAAGTACTCCTGTTTGAAAAATCAACAAAATTTGATTACATGGCCGATCTTTAATTTTCTTTCTTTGAGACGTGGATCAAAGACTAAATTATTTTCTCAGCTGTAGCTGATCTTGTGATTGGTTTTAAAATGAGCAATTTTAGCTCTTTTTAGGGCTGCCTGGTTTTGAAGCATACTGCAAAAGAGCACTGATGCTTACCAGATGAATTTTGTGTGTATATGCAGCTTCTAGTTTGGTCATAAATGACACAAAGAAACGCAAACTATCATTATAAACTAAAGGATAATGACAACTTTCAAAGTAATGGCTCTTTGGCAAGATTTACGATATTCGTTAAAGAGGATAGCTCAGAATAAGGTTTTTCAACCAGTCATTGTATACCTTTTAAAGAACGAAAACAAACATTTTATCATCTTTAAATATATTTGAATCATTGACAAAGGAGACCAAAAAGAAATTTTTATGATAGGTCTGATAATCGAGTTTTAGTGATTTTTAGATAGGAGTACTTTTTGGGACACCCTGTATGAATGAATGAGAGAATGGGATGGATTCATAAATAAATGAACAAATGAACAAATAAAAGAAAACACAATCGAATCAAATAATAGCTGGAAGTATGAATAAATAAAGGAAGTAGTCTGACTAACCTATGAAAGGGGATTGAGAAATAAGGAGAACTATGTTGAAAAATTTGTTTATCAAATGCGTGCTTCGTTATTTGTTTATAAAAATAATTTGCTGTTGTTTTGAATTTGCAGGACAGCTGCTTACGCAGGAAATTTTGAGTTCTTATAGAAAGATGAACACATTTTTTTTTATCAATAAAAACGCTTTGTAAAGAGCTTCAGCAATTTTTGAGTGTTTGTTAGTCATGAGAGAGACAGCTGCTGGATTTTGGATGCGAGATGGCTAGACAGTTTCCTATGAAGGGTGGTGCTGAGATCTATAAAGCACATGATCGAATTAGTTTTCTCGGGCAAGGGTGGCAGCAGGGGGTGGACTGGGGTGGACATGTCCACCCCACTTTTCTCAGGTCGGTATTTATTCTCGATTACAGAATTCATTATTTCCTTGCAGGCCATCCAGCATCGTCAACAATGGCTTCCATGAAATCAGTAAGCAATTTATGGTTCCGTGGATTATTCAGGCGAAAGAAAATCACTCGCTCAACAAAACAAATTCATGGACTGGCAAGATGCTTAACAACGACCCATCTCATCTCTCTTGGCGTTGGAGCTACTCTTGGAGCTGGCACTTACGTCGTTACTGGACAGGTAGCAGCGAACATAGCCGGACCTTCTGTCATTATTTCCTTCGCTATAGCCGCATTCACTTCTATATTATCCGGACTATGTTATGCTGAGTTTGGCTCTCGGGTGCCTAAAACGACCGGAAGCGCGTACACATACAGTTACGTCACTGTGGGGGAGATATGGGCTTTTTGTGATTGGTTGGAATTTAATTCTGGAGTACATGATAGGGACAGCCGCTGACGCCGCGGCGTTATCAGGGGCGTTTGATTATGCGATCGGATATAGAGTGCGAAACTTAACAATAACATATATCGGAGCTTTTAACACTCCATACATTGGCGAATATCCAGATTTTCTATCTTTTATATTTACTATTATGGTGACAATTATTCTTGCTTGTGGTGTGAGAGAGTCCGCGCAGTTCACAACTTTCTTCAATATCTTCAATGTTACTGTTGTTGTGTTCATTATCGTGACCGGGTTCTTTTACGCAGATATCCGGAACTGGACTGAAGGAGATGGCTTCTTTCCGTATGGCGGTATGGGAGTGATATCCGGCGCAGCTACGTGTTTTTACGCCTTTGTTGGTTTTGATGTTATCGCAACAACTGGCGAAGAAGCGACAAATGCACCGAAATCTATTCCAATTGCGATCGTAGCTTCGTTATTAATCGTTTTCGTCGCATATTTCGGTGTCTCCTCAGTCGTAACTTTAATGATTCCATATAATCTACTGGACAAACATTCCCCTATTCCTGATGCGTTCAAGCAACGTGGTCTACCATGGGCTAACTATATAATATCGATTGGTGCAATTTGCGGACTGTCATCAAGCTTACTCGGTAATCTCTTCCCACTACCTCGGATCATATTAGCAATGTCTCATGATGGACTATTATTCGAATGCCTCGGTCGGATCAATAAACGAACAGAAGTACCCGTTAATGCGACCGTATATCCCGGAATCCTGACCGCTTTTTTCGCTCTCTTGTTCGATCTGCAAGAGTTGGTTGAAATGATGAGCATAGGTACTTTACTAGCTTACAGCCTTGTTTCCCTGTGCGTGCTCATTTTACGCTATCAACCTGATGATCATATCCAGAAGTCACATGACTATGAATTCGAAACAGGGGACCAAGAGAGAATAACTGAATTGGACAATGCGAAAATTGAAGTTGCGGAGGATATTTTGAGACCGCCGCTGCTCAGCCCTGATAAAGAACCGGAAATGATAAATGGGAAAATTCAAGCTTTTGATACATTTTCTATCGACGACAAAACTGAAGAAAGCGAGAGTAGTTTGCTGCTAGGAGATTCTAAGACGAATGAAGACCAATCAAACACTGAAGCAGATTCACGTGACCAGTCACATGACAAATCAAGTGCACCAACTCGACTTACAGGCAGAATAGTCTCATGTTCGTGTATCTTATTGTTATTATGGTTTTTCGGGTTTAACAGTACTTTGATATTCGCGTTCGATGATATCCTAAACAAAGAGATACTACCAATTACATTGTTGGTTATTTTTGGAGTGCTCAGTATTGGTTCAATCTGCGTCATAGCCTCGATGCCACAATCGAAGACGAGAATTGGGTTCATGGCACCCTGTGTTCCTGGAATGCCGATCCTTGCGATATATTTGAATATTTTCTTGATGCTGAGGTTGTCAACAATTACATGGGTGCGATTCGGGGTCTGGATGCTTATCGGTAATTACAACCAAATTGTAAAATTTTAATTACATCATCTTGAAGCTGGAACTTAAAGGTAATGTGTCCATACAAGTAGGCACAAGGCATGTGGTCAACTAAAAAAAATTTCAATCACGCATTACAGCAATTATCTCTATTCATGTGATCAGTTTGAATATCATCCAATCATTTGCCGAGAAGTTGATGGATGTTGACAGGTTGGGTATACGCTGGCCTTATATATGGACACATTACCTTTAATTTTTGAGATTTTTCTCGTAGTTTCTGGTGCATTATTTCCTTCTGAAATTAGCAATTCGCCAAAAGTCTTATTTCTTGGTATGCCCGAAACCTGCTAAAAATGGCCTGTTCACTATCAAGTAGGTTTGGACAATTTGATGTCTACCAATTTAGTGGCGGGCACTAGGGGGGCGAGGGGGAGCGGACACTGGGAGGACATGTGTCATTTACCACAACTAACCAGTCGACACGGCAGACCAATATTTGTATGTCGTTAGGTGGTCGTCAGGGAGCTTTTACCAGCATGCTTTGCGCTGCCACCATCTTTAGCGTTATTGTCTATTGTGTGCAACCAGCCTTTGGTGGCATTTTTAACTCCAAACATTGGCAAATGGAAAATGTAGCTCGTGATTATGGTGTGTTTGATTGGTACCAATTCTGAAAACGGTAGACTTGGTAGACTCGGAATTCGCGTTTGATTGACCCCAAAATTCTGAAAACGGTAGGTTTGGTAGTTTTGGAAGGCCTTCTGAACCTTCTGCTCCAAAAGTCAGAAGGTTTGGCAGACTTTGGAGAGATCCTCGTTTTCATTAGCAAAACCCTGGTGGTGAATCCGAAACCTGCTGTTTTAAAGATTTTTGTGTTTGATTGGGAAATATATTTCCATCTCTGCGAAGTCTACTGTTTTCAGAATTTGGTAGGTTTGGAATTACCAATCAAACACACCCTTAATTTCAATGTATCTTTAATTTCAGGTGCGATGATCTACCTTTTCTATGGCACATGGTTTAGCAAGCAAGGAATCGACGACAGGAAAGAATCGACAGAACCATTAGATAAAGTTGATTAAATTCTTCAATCCTAGTGTTGTTTGCTTTCCAAACTAATCAGGTAACAGTTTTTTACTTTATCGACCTCAGTTTCAAATTAATCAGGCAAGAGTTACTCGAGGTTTTGAGGGGAATAACACACCCTAGAAATCGCAAACACTATAGACGGAAACCATTTTGTTTCATGAGCATCCCCTGATATTCTATGGAAATACCTTGTATTTCGTGCAAATCTCGAACGCTTTTCGACTTATGGAGTGACAATATGGTGGGACAGGGAAACTTATTTTCGTCGTTGATACTTAATAGATATTTATAAATTCAGTTCCATACAAGATCATATTTATGTCCTTATTCGTAAAACTCCGTGAGTGACAAGAAGGCTGCCTTCTATAATATTGGCCTAGCGATAGCAACCACTTCGTAACTGCCTCACTTGGTGAAATTAGGTCTTGGATTGGAGATTAGCTACTTGGTAGCTAGCCTGCGTGCAGACTATACTTCAAGGAGGTTGGCGCTCCTTCGCAGTGGAAAAGTATAGTCTGCACGCAGGCTGGCTACTGGGTAGCCACTTTACCAAAACGATACTGAATATGTCTCGGCACAACCTGGTTCCGAGGGCCAGTTTATGCCATGCTGGATTCAGCAGCCTCCTTTTGGGTCATGGGAACGAGGTTGGTCTCGGCGGTTCACACTTCTTTTAAGGCAGGACCTTTCTGGCTTGAAATTTGTGTATATTTGCAGATTAACAAGTTAGAAAATGTATCAGTCCAAGCTAAAGAAAGGTTATCTCGGATTTCATCTTTTTGCTAATACCTAGCTAAATTTGATATATTCTTTTTGATACCAAGGAAATATAAGTTATATTTCTAAATTGTTACATGCAATTGTACCCTTTTCCTTTTCAACAGCACTTTTGTTTTCATATAATCATACACCANAAGAAACCGCGCTTTCATGAGCTCCGCACCCTACGCAGTCTCGTGACAAATAATCTAATGTCTGCCATTAGATTTATATAGCGACATAAAAGCTTTAAAAGGGGGGATCCTTCAAAAATTCAAATGCAAAGGATATGGACCATCATAGGTTTGTAGGGTTTTAACTGCACATTTTCTGAAATCAACATATGGTATAATTTGGCAAATTGTACACAAATCTATGCATTGATAAGAGCTCACCACACAAAATTAAAGTCTGTCTCAAATTAGATGTCTCGTGAAAATTTCCATGAATAAAAAAAATTTAAGTGTTTTCCATGATTAATTTTGCGTTATCACATCTAATTTGAGACAGACTTTTAATATTCAAATTAGTGAAAACTATTTAGTAATCACTTGCATTTAATAGAAGAAGGTTAGTTAGAATTTTGAGGGGATTATTAGAGAAAGGAACTACAGTACAGGCCTTGCGCACATTAACATGACAAGAATTCTCAATAATTCTTCACATTCTGATACGAATTCTTGAGTCATATGGAAGACTGTAAATTTATTTAAACAAGAATTCTTAGACAGGAAAACCGTGTTATTGTGTGCAAGGCCTGTACTGTAAGAGGAGGGATTTAAATCGAGCTCTTGTGGCATCTTAAATGAATTTTAATTCTCTTTATTTCAGCTGCATTTTCAACCTTCATTGCTCATTTTTAATGTATACATGCAGTACATATAAATCAATGCTGTAACCAAGGCTACTTACTTGGACATGTTTGTTTCTCCTTTCTTGTAAAACCTTTTAGGATTCAATACATGTCTCATCTTTAAGACCTGCAAATCTTTTTTGATGTCATCTGTCACTTCTGTCTTTGGCAAATTGTACCATCCTGGTCCAGCAGTTTCCTCTCTGTCCCTTTTTCTTTTCTTTTTTTTCTGTGTTGCAGTTGCTTGTGATCCCAACTCTTTCTTCTCAAGATCAGAGGATAGAACACTCTTCTTTGGAATTTTGTCATCTTTTATCGGGCCTTGGCTGTTTCTTTTTAAGTAAAAATATAGGTTATTTGCATCCATCCTTGTATCTAGTTCTGATGACAAAAGATTCTTGCCTTTAGTTTTCTTCCCCTCTTCTGTATTCAGAGTGATAATATCTAAATTGTGAACATCAATTGGATCAGTCTTCTCGCCAACCTTACTTTGTTTCTTTGCTGGTTTCCTGATCAAGTCATCTTTGCTCAGTTTGTATGGCAAATTTGCAAATGCATCAGATGTCAATTTTAACAGATTTGATTTTTTGCCTTCTGTCTTAGTGAACGATAAATTCAACTTTGTTTTTAGTTTCCCAAGATCCAAATTCTTTCCTAAACCCCTTGATATTGACTTTTGTGATTTCTGTTTGATTATATCTGTTCTGTTTTTCCTTGATTTCTTTGCCAGTTCCAAACCAGGTAGAACATTTATAGACTGTAATTTCAAACTTGCTGTACCTACAACTGAGACAGGTTCGCTTTCACTCTCACTGCAACTGATAACTTCTTTTGTCCTATCTTCTGATGTGCTGCCAATCCCATTTTGACAAGTTTCTTCCTTTCCTGTGACGTTGTCTTCTTGTGCGATCGTTTCTGTTATTTCTACGACTTCTGCTTTTTTGATCTCTTGTTTGGTTATTATCTGAAATGAAGCCATTTCTTGTTGATCCTTAGACTCTTCAGTTGTTTCAGCCATCCTCCTATCATCTTTAACTAAAGCTCCTTCTTTTTTCACATGAGTTAATTCTTCTGCTTCCTGTGAAATTTCCTCATTTCTTTTCTCCTTACTTGCTATCACTTCTTCCTCACAGACGCTTTGCTTTTCTACTGCAGCTTTAATTGATTTATTGATACAGTCTTTCTCTGTATTCCCTTCATTAGCACCTTCATATTTGCTTTGCCTTCTCCTGCCCCTTTTGCCTTCAACATTCTTTCTCTTGACAGAATCTTTC
Source organism: Aurelia aurita (assembly GCA_004194415.1). Lineage (NCBI taxonomy): Eukaryota > Metazoa > Cnidaria > Scyphozoa > Semaeostomeae > Ulmaridae > Aurelia > Aurelia aurita. The sequence goes on from REGM01000047.1 coordinate 228,623, forward strand.
CTAGAATCATATTCATCTTTTTGAGAAACTGATTCTTCAACTGGATCTAAAGACTCGTTTCCCGTTTCAACAGTCTCTCTATTTCCCACAACAAACGATTTCTCTTCTTTGGCATTGTCAGCTAAAATATCACAATTGTGAACCGTTGTTGATTGCTGTTCACATTGTTCCACAACAACAGAAGGACACAGTTGATCATTTTCAACCTCACTATTTTTCTCATCTTCTTGAAACTCTTCAACAATTTTCTTGCCAACTCCTCTCTTTTTAGGAGTCTTGACTGTTGATCCACGACCTCTTCTCTTCATTGAAGCATCGCTGGATTTAGGCCCAGTCCTTCTCGCTGGCGTACCCTCGTCCGGTTTTTCCGCAGCGACGTTCCCATGAACTGGCTCCACTTGACTTCTTTGTACAGACAGTCTGGTACTTCTCCTCATTTTAAAATCCGTCTTTGATTTGATAATAAACTGTTTTTCTTCTGAAGCAAGGAACACTTACCGTCTATACGAAGTTTTTACTTGCGCATCTCTAATATTTCTAACCACCACGTTTATAAACTGTAATTGGCCGAACTTATGTTTTTGCCTCGATTTGATAACTGAAATCGAGACAGATTGGAAATTGTTTCAATCAGCAACAACAACCAACCATCAACAAGAAAATGGCGGACGGTGTGCCTCTTGAAAATTCAAGAGTAAAGGTAATGATTTCTTTTTATTGAGGTTTATTTGCTCATTGATATAATTTATAAAGGCTCCTGTCAAAAATCATGCAACTTAGCCCAGGGGTTGGTTGCAATTTTATAAAATTTGAGTGGAATTTTCTAAACACAAACCATACCAGTCTGCATGCTGCGAGTCAAGAGTATATAACAAAGCTATGCTATGGTATGGCAGTTCTCGACCGACGTCGACGAGATCTCGTGCGTGCAGACCAACGAAGCAGTGGCGTGTGGATTTGCAGGGTCTTTGGTTCCTGTGTTTGTTTTTAAAGTAGAGAACAAAATATCTTGTTCAAAATCGGCGTGCATATCCTGGGTGCATTTCATGCACTTACTTAGGGGCCTTCGACTTTCGATTTTCATATTTTTTAACGGCATTGGGCCGTTAAGGGGGGAGGGGGTTTCACCTTAGGCCGTTAAGAAAATAAAAAATCGTACGAAAATCTCTTAGCGATTTTTTAAAAACTCATGACCTACAAAACCTAAAACATGCAGAGAAAAACGGCAGTATTTACATCCTTTTTGCATTTAGAGTCTTCAATTACGTTGAACTTGGCTGGGCCTAGGAGTAGCGCCCTAAGAAATTTTGATTGCGATCAAGTAGGCCATTTACGGAAGCCTGTTTTGATCACGATTTTGGCGGAAG
>REGM01000047.1:232319-298456 GCA_004194415.1 Aurelia aurita
TTCAAAAACGGCATGAAATCACGACCAAATTTTCGTCATATTTCTGCCTAAATAGCAATGACTTGTACATGCTTTAGCACATTTTATCCCTTTGGGAGGATGAAAGTGCCATCCCTGGAAACATAACAACAATATTCTCGGAGATTTTATCCTCCCAAGAGGATAACACGTGCTAAAGCATGCGCAAGTGTGCAAGTCATTGCTGTAAGGCAGAAATATTTGGAAAATTTGCTCGTGATTTTAGGCCTGTTTTGAAGGTTTCTTGAAGAGGCTTTCTCCAGAAAATCTCTCACAATTTCAAAACGGAGAGGCCGATTTCTGTCAGGTAAATTTTAAATCATATTTGAACATGTCAACCATTACATAATGTATTTGTCAATATTATCGTTTTGATATCCAGGGAGCAGTGGCGTTTCAAACGGGGATTGTTTTTCTGACTCACCCGGTATATGTTTGGCGTAGGGCTTTAGTCAATTCATAAATTTTCGAAAATTATGGTGTAGAAAGTCTAGTAAATTTTCAAGTTGCAGTTTAGTTATTGTCTACGAATGTAGAGAAGAGAAAAGTTGACTTAAAACTGAAGAATTTTTTCATGAATCTCAACCTTGTTACCCGATCTGGTAAAAATCTATAAAATCATCAATCACGGCTGCAATTATCAATTATTTACAGTATACCCAGTTCAGACTATAAAGCCATACTCCCATGATATCAATCTTTCATGTTTAAATTTGCGTAAATTTGGGTGCTAGATTGATTCTTGCTCACTGAATTTACATATCCCACAAGATATAAGAGCGGCTTCAAAACCTTAATATTTGATGATAATTGATGAGTGTTTTGTTTTCCGCTACTGTAATCCACAGGTCACCAGGTCATGTAATCGGCAGGTCACCAGATCATGTAATCGGCAGGTCACCATATTTGAGGTTGGTGGCCGAGCCGTTTTGTTTTGGGAGCTCCACGTTTGGCTCAGAATCGCTAGACAGACCATACTGTACTGTACCATACTGTACTGTACTATATACTGTACTATATATCAGTAGTGTTGATAAGAAATGAGTTATTTTTGATTGAGTTAGAGGGATTAGAAATAATGAAATTTGAACCCTACGTGAATTGAGAGATTGCTCAAGAGAATGACTACATGTTCTGAACTGGGTGTAAGCAAGTGACAACATTTGTAGCTGATTTTATTTCACTCAACTAGTTTAGAAACAGTTCTTTCCTTGTGCACTACAATTTGATCTTCTCTCAGGATTTTTCCAAGAGTTAGCAATAGGTTAATTGATGTCTTCACTTCTTTGCCCATGTTTCCTTGTTCTTATTTTTCATTTTCTTGTAATATTTCTTTCCACCGCTTTCTTTTCTTTCTTGAATTTCCAGATATTTCTTTTTGTTTTTACTTCTAAATTGTGAATCTGCCAATAGCTCATCAACCATTGTCCTTTTTCGCTCTTTCTTTGGAATTCTGGATGAGTAGAACTCAGATGGACCAGCAACAACTGTGCCAATTTGAAAGTACCTTTGGGAAAAGAGAATTTGATAAAATGAATTTTCTCAAAAACTTGCTCATAAACAACTGTGGTATTTCTGTAAACTCTTTATTGTGCACTGGGGGCGTTTTTAATCACGTTTAATCATAAGCGTTCATGTCGTTATAAATACAATTCCTAGCCTCGCTTTGTCAGTTGTCCTTCAAAGCGATGGGAGACGGTAATCAAATCCCTTTGTTTTACGTGTTATGCAAAATTACAATCAATAAACATCAAAAGAAACCGCGCTTTCATGAGCTCCGCACCCTACGCAGTCTCGTGACAAATAATCTAATGTCTGCCATTAGATTTATATAGCGACATAAAAGCTTTAAAAGGGGGGATCCTTCAAAAATTCAAATGCAAAGGATATGGACCATCATAGGTTTGTAGGGTTTTAACTGCACATTTTCTGAAATCAACATATGGTATAATTTGGCAAATTGTACACAAATCTATGCATTGATAAGAGCTCACCACACAAAATTAAAGTCTGTCTCAAATTAGATGTCTCGTGAAAATTTCCATGAATAAAAAAAATTGAAGTGTTTTCCATGATTAATTTTGCGTTATCACATCTAATTTGAGACAGACTTTTAATATTCAAATTAGTGAAAACTATTTAGTAATCACTTGCATTTAATAGAAGAAGGTTAGTTAGAATTTTGAGGGGATTATAGAGAAAGGAACTACAGTACAGGCCTTGCGCACATTAACATGACAAGAATTCTCAATAATTCTTCACATTCTGATAAGAATTCTTGAGCCATATGGAAGACTGTAAATTTATTTAAACAAGAATTCTTAAGAAATTCTTGAGAATTCTTAGACAGGAAAACCGTGTTATTGTGCGCAAGGCCTGTATTGTAAGAAGAGGGATTTAAATTGAGCTCTTGTGGCATCTTAAATGAATTTTAATTCTCTTTATTTCAGCTGCATTTTCAACCTTCATTGCTCATTTTTAATGTATACATGCAGTACATATAAATCAATGCTTTAACCAAGGCTACTTACTTGGACATGTTTGTTTCTCCTTTCTTGTAAAACCTTTTAGGATTCAATACATGTCTCATCTTTAAGACCTGCAAATCTTTTTTGATGTCATCTGTCACTTCTGTCTTTGGCAAATTGTACCATCCTGGTCCAGCAGTTTCCTCTCTGTCCTTTTTTCTTCTCTTCTTTTGCTGTGTCACTGTCATTGTTTCAGCTGCTTGTGATCCCAACTCTTTCTTCTCAAGATCAGAGGATAGAACACTCTTCTTTGGAATTTTGTCATCTTTTATCGGGCCTTGGCTGTTTCTTAAGTAAAAATATAGGTTATTTGCATCCATCCTTGTATCCAGTTCGGAAGACAAAAGAAGTTTCTTGCCTTTAGTTTTCTTCCCCTCGTCTGTATTCAGAGTGATAATATCTAAATTGTGAACATCAATTGGATCAGTCTTCTCGCCAACCTTACTTTGTTTCTTTGCTGGTTTCCTGATCAAGTCATCTTTGCTCAGTTTGTATGGCAAATTTGCAAATGCATCAGATGTCAATTTTAACAGATTTGATTTTTTGCCTTCTGTCTTACTGAACGATAAATTCAACTTTGTTTTTAGTTTCCCAAGATCCAAATTCTTTCCTAAACCCCTTGATATTGACTTTTGTGATTTCTGTTTGATTATATCTGTTCTGTTTTTCCTTGATTTCCTTACCAGTTCCAAACCAGGTAGTACATTTATAGACTCTAACTTCAAACTTGCTGTACCTACAACTGAGACAGGTTCGCTTTCACTCTCACTGCAACTGATAACTTCTTTTGTCCTATCTTCTGATGTGCTGCCAATCCCATTTTGACAAGTTTCTTCCTTTCCCGTAGGAGCTGTGGTGATGTTGTCTTCTTGTTTGATCGTTTCTGTTATTTCTATGACTTCTGCTTTTTTGATCTCTTGTTTAGTTATTATCTGAAATGAAGCCATTTCTTGTTGATCCTTAGACTCTTCAGTTGTTTCAGCCATCCTCCTATCATCTTTAACTAAAGCTCCTTCTTTTTTCACATGAGTTAATTCTTCTGCTTCCTGTGAAATTTCCTCATTTCTTTTCTCCTTACTTTTCTCCTTACTTGCTATCACTTCTTCCTCACAGACGCTTTGCTTTTCTACTGCAGCTTTAATTGATTTATTGATACAGTCTTTCTCTGTATTCCCTTCATTAACACCTTCATATTTGCTTTGCCTTCTCCTGCCCCTTTTGCCTTCAACATTCTTTCTCTTGACAGAATCTTTCCTAGAATCATATTCATCTTTTTGAGAAACTGATTCTTCAACTGGATCTAAAGACTCGTTTCCCGTTTCAACAGTCTCTCTATTTCCCACAACAAACGATTTCTCTTCTTTGGCATTGTCAGCTAAAATATCACAATTGTGAACCGTTGTTGATTGCTGTTCACATTGTTCCACAACAACAGAAGGACACAGTTGATCATTTTCAACCTCACTATTTTTCTCATCTTCTTGAAACTCTTCAACAATTTTCTTGCCAACTCCTCTCTTTTTAGGAGTCTTGACTGTTGATCCACGACCTCTTCTCTTCATTGAAGCATCGCTGGATTTAGGCCCAGTCCTTCTCGCTGGCGTACCCTCGTCCGGTTTTTCCGCAGCGACGTTCCCATGAACTGGCTCCACTTGACTTCTTTGTACAGACAGTCTGGTACTTCTCCTCATTTTAAAATCCGTCTTTGATTTGATAATAAACTGTTTTTCTTCTGAAGCAAGGAACACTTACCGTCTATACGAAGTTTTTACTTGCGCATCTCTAATATTTCTAACCACCACGTTTATAAACTGTAATTGGCCGAACTTATGTTTTTGCCTCGATTTGATAACTGAAATCGAGACAGATTGGAAATTGTTTCAATCAGCAACAACAACCAACCATCAACAAGAAAATGGCGGACGGTGTGCCTCTTGAAAATTCAAGAGTAAAGGTAATGATTTCTTTTTATTGAGGTTTATTTGCTCATTGATATAATTTATAAAGGCTCCTGTCAAAAATCATGCAACTTAGCCCAGGGGTTGGTTGCAATTTTATAAAATTTGAGTGGAATTTTCTAAACACAAACCATACCAGTCTGCATGCTGCGAGTCAAGAGTATATAACAAAGCTATGCTATGGTATGGCAGTTCTCGACCGACGTCGACGAGATCTCGTGCGTGCAGACCAACGAAGCAGTGGCGTGTGGATTTGCAGGGTCTTTGGTTCCTGTGTTTGTTTTTAAAGTAGAGAACAAAATATCTTGTTCAAAATCGGCGTGCATATCCTGGGTGCATTTCATGCACTTACTTAGGGGCCTTCGACTTTCGATTTTCATATTTTTTAACGGCATTGGGCCGTTAAGGGGGGAGGGGGTTTCACCTTAGGCCGTTAAGAAAATAAAAAATCGTACGAAAATCTCTTAGCGATTTTTTAAAAACTCATGACCTACAAAACCTAAAACATGCAGAGAAAAACGGCAGTATTTACATCCTTTTTGCATTTAGAGTCTTCAATTACGTTGAACTTGGCTGGGCCTAGGAGTAGCGCCCTAAGAAATTTTGATTGCGATCAAGTAGGCCATTTACGGAAGCCNGCCCGTCGAGACGGAGAGGCTCAAATAGAATCACAATAGAATCACAATAACCAGCAACAACAACCAACCAACCAACTTTCAACAAGAAAATGGCGGACAGTGTGCCTCTTGAAAATTCAAGAGTAAAGGTAATGATTTCTTTTTATTGAGGTTTATTTGCTCATTGATATAATTTATAAAGGCTCCTGTCAAAAATCATGCAACTTAGCCCAGGGGTTGGTTGCAATTTTATAAAATTTGAGTGGAATTTTCTAAACACAAACCATACCCAGTCTGCATGCTGCGAGTCAAGAGTATATAATAACAAAGCTATGCTATGGTATGGCAGTTCTCGACCGACGTCGACGAGATCTCGTGCGTGCAGACCAACGAAGCAGTGGCGTGTGGATTTGCAGGGTCTTTGGTTCCTGTGTTTGTTTTTAAAGTAGAGAACAAAATATCTTGTTCAAAATCGGCGTGCATATCCATTGCATATCCTGGGTGCATTTCATGCACTTAGGCCCGAAGATCTTCGGCGTGGAAAAAAGAAATTTTCTTGGCGCAGAGGCGTGAAGACCTGATGGAAACAATAGAAAATTATTGTAATTGAATTTAATAGATCTATTGTTTTCCTGGCGTAAATTACTTTCTTATCGGCGTAACCTTCGGCGTGGAGTTTACATGGAATGCACCCTGGGCTTGGGTGCACATAAAGTTTTGTAACAAATCTTGTGCATGCAATTGCCCACACTCTGCAGACTGGCCAACAAAGCCTTTCTTCCTTCCTTTTTCCTGATAAGTGATACCAACCAAAAGATTCACTGTTCGCATTCCAGGTTGGAAAACTTGCACCCACTCCAGGCTGCATTTTATGTTGCACGCATGGAAGATCTTCCGCGCGCAATTTTAAGTATAACAAAGTAAGAACAATAAAGTCATTGTTTTTACAACAACGAGGTGCGCAGCTTCCGTGTCCACTTTGCAAACTTTGCAGTCTGGCATTCACTCACAATTTTGCCAAAATTAGCTGCTTGCAGCTAGAATAAAAGGTTGTTGCAAACGCAAACAAAAGGTCTGTTGTTAATTTTGTGTCTCTCGCATCAGCTCTTTGAACTCTACTCGCAGCACCTCTCAATTTTTTCCCTCACTACTATGTGTGTAGCAATCCTTTTCGTGAGAAAAATGGTATGTGTGCCATATTTCGCACTCGTAGATAATTTTGCGCGTGCGATCGCACACGTTGGGAAAATGTGAAAAGAGGCTTTTACGTCACAGCTAACACATAAATAGACACAATAAAGTAGGTTTATTTAACAAATCAGTTTATAGACTTTCACAATTGTGCACCGAATATATAAAATTCCTGAAAAGTTGAAGAAACTGAGTAGGTGCAGGCATCTTTCGTTGGTATATCATTTCCAAGACGCATGTCCTTTAAGCCTTACCCTATTCAATTGGGGCTCGTTGTAATCAGCTTGCATGCGACAAAAGGCACACGTACCTCAATCTGCACGTGTGCCTGCTTGTGCGAGTACGATCGCACGCGTCAAACAAAAAGGCCTGGTGTAGGTGTAGGCAATTTCACGCATGTTTTCTAATCTGGTTCACATTCATACACAAAATGAGTTTCTTAACAATAGGTTGTGGCATATGCTAAACCATATTTGGGTAACTGATGATTTACGTCAACAGGAAATACTGATATCTGAGTGGGTAGAAGTTGACTGCAAATGGCTTGAGCCACTTTTATATGCTTAGGGGTCAGTCATATATCTATTTCGTCCCCGCTTAGCATCATTCCAACGCTAACTTTTGGACCCCTCACCCTTAGCGTTGGTCTATTTAAAACTGATAAAAGGCCTATTATAGTCGAAGGTAGGCCTAACGAGAAGGGCACAGGAAGTAACAGGCCTAACTTCTTCGGCAATCCAACAGCGATTCAACGAACAGTCTACGACCAAGAAGCTCACGTGGAAATGGGTTCAGGGTAGAAAATGAATAATAAATTATCGAAAAACTTTCACAATATTACAGAAATATATCTTATGAAATTGATGTAAATTATTTTTATCTTTAACATCATGGTTGTTGACTCCCCCACCCATTAACGTCGGAATGACGCTAAGCGGGGACTAAATCGATTTATGACTGACCTAATGACTGACCCCTTTTAGATTCACTTTGATAATGTTTGGCGTATAGCAGTTTTAAACAATATTTTATGAAAAGCAAATACAACTGACTTTTTGTAGGGTTTAGTTGTTGTGAAGCCAATTGTATTTGGAAATAAATCACAATATTTTGGCAAGAAAAGAGAGACAGATGGACATACACATTGGTGGAAAATCTACGTCAAGCCATACAATGAGAATGAGGTATTGTACATTGCCTAAAATTTTTGAATTATTGTAAAAATTTGTAAGCTAGTAAATTTGAGTTATACTGAATATTGCTGTATGGTGTGCATAAGCGTACGAGCCGGGGGGCTGGGGGGCGGCAGCCCTCCCAACATTCGAAAAATTTAGAAAAATCTGCCTATTTCGGGCAATAATCCACCGTAAATCGGGCAAAAAATTTCGTAAGCAATAGACTTTTCATTAGGCAGCCCCCCTAGATTTTTTCTTCCCGTACGCTTATGATGGTGTGCCACACAGAGCACTAATGTAATTTCTATAGTTTCATTGTTTATCAGCGCAGTGTCCGGCGAACGAAAATTTAACTTTCCATACTGGTGAATATTGGTCTCATCTTAACATACAAATCATTGAATCAGTCAAACAAAGTCATTTACTAACTGTAAAGGAAAGAGACGTCCTGTGAATGAATTCCATTTTCCAATCAATTGAGAAGGGAAATGTTCCTGGAAAGTAGAGACCTCCTGTGAATGAATTCCATTTTCCAGTCAATTGTAGCTCTGGAAAAGTACAGTCTTATAGTATCTTTAGCTTTGGGGTCTTTTCAGGCCCATGAGGAGCAGGGGGTTTGCCCCCCCCCCACTTATTCCGAAAACATTGGTGCTACATCACAAGAATAAATTAGATGTATTGTTCTCTATTGTTTTAAGAACAAAAGCCCCCCAATCAGCAACTGCTTCCTATGGCCTGAGTCTGTTAGGATCATATAGAATTAGTATCAATTATGCTTGCTGCTCTTTTGTAGGATATGTCAGCATATGTGAAGAAAGTTCACTTCAAGTTACATGAAAGCTATGCCAATCCACAACGAAGTAAGCAAATTTATTTAAAAAATGCAAAGCAAAAAATGTATCTTCAGCAATTTATAATAATGATAATATTTTTGCCTTTATACCTTATTCTAAAATAGATTTTAAAAGGTTGTTGTTCAAAAGGAGTCAAGGAGTCAATTTTCGACAAAAAGAAAAGGTTTTGTGGATTATACTTTCAATGATTAGTTGAACAGGGTATCCCAAAAAATGTGCCCCGTTTGTGAGGCTGATGTGGAGGAGCTGTAACTTCAATTGCCGCTTTTTCTGTGAACAAGGCTTTATTTTATGGAGGTCCTTAGGCTCATTTCTTGGAATCTCACGATCTCTCGTACCAAATGGAAAGCAGGCTTCGTTTAAGGGTGTGTTTGATTGGTAATTCCAAACCTACCAATATCTGAAAGCAGTAGACTTCGCAGAGACGGAAATATATTTCCCAATCAAAGAATCAAACACAAAAATCTTGAAATAACGGCAGGTTTCGGATTCACCACAAGGGTTTGTTTGCTAATGAAAAACGAGGATCTCTCCAAAGTCTGCCAAGCCTTCTGCCTTTTAGAGCAGAAGGTTCAGACGGCCTTCCAAACCTACAAAACCTACCGTTTTGAGAATTTTGGAGTCAATCAAACCAAAGATAATTTTAAAGATAACTGCAGTAACTAATAAGTAGCCTGCGTGCAGACTTTTTGGTCACTGGNTGCTAATGAAAAACGAGAATCTCTCCAAAGTCTGCCAAGCCTTCTGCCTTTTAGAGCAGAAGGTTCAGAAGGCCTTCCAAACCTACAAGACCTACCGTTTTGAGAATTTTGGAGTCAATCAAACACAAATTCTGACCCTACCAAGACTACTGTTTTCAGAATTGGTACCAATCAAACACGCCCTAAAAGGATCTTTTTGTCATTTTCTGTCTCCAAAGGAGTTATCAGAATCACTTTAAAAATTTTTATTCTTCGAAAAATATAGCCAAAACCTGCACACAGCATTCCTAATTTGTAATTTGAATGCAAGAAGACTTTATTTTGCAATTGTTATGATATAGTTAGGCTTTGTTGGAACAGTGTAAAAACACGCTAGAATTGCGATAACGAATTTTCTGGACTCGTTTTAAAGGCAATGCAATTATAGGAAGCCATCACTTGCAAATCGAAGCAAAACCTTTTGATTCCATCCAAATGATGTTGAAGGGGTCAACAAAATCTCAAATTTAGGCGAAACTAGTTTTGACGCATTTTTCTGTTTCATTTTGAATGCATTTCTAAGAGCCACTTTAGATGAGAAATGTCAGCCCGTGCTGAGTTCAACGCGGGCTGAATTCCGACAGCATTGCTTATTTTTCTTTGCATTTATATACATGAAATCTCAACACGGGCTGAGATACATCACACGATATGATTGCAATGGCAAACAATAGAAGCAAGCATGCGAGCCCCATTCAAAAATTTAAATGATTATTGAAACAGATTTGATCTCCTTTGTTTACATTTTAATATTTGATTTCAACACACCCCAAGCTGAAATTATTTCTGTTTACATGGATATTTTCACTAATCTCAACCCGTGCTGAAATTTCAGCACGGGTTGAGTAGGCGAGTTGAGTTCAGCCCGTGCTGAGTTTCAAATCGCCCTCCTTCATGTAAACATGATGAAGGCTTACAGCGTCTACCGAGTTGAAACTCAGCACGTGTTGAACTCAGCACGGGCTGAAGATTCTCATGTAAAAGGCCTCTAACGTGATTTTACTCCAGTGTGAACCAAGCTTAATAGTTGTTTTAAATTGATCGAATTGATTTTTAGTCTGCATGAAGCCTCCTTATGAAGTGTCAGAAACAGGATGGGGAGAATTTGAAATAATCATCAAAATATACTTTGCTGATCCAACTGAAAGACCCGTAAGTGACAGGTTATTTTTTACTCACTTGTATTATTAAAGGTGACCTGAGACGAAAATTTTTATTTGCGAAAGCCAATAGCCTGGTTGAACTATGAAGAACACCGTTTTTAGTTTTTCCATATCATGTTTTGTTTTGGAATTATTCGCCATTTTATGATTGGAGCCCATGACGTAATTTTGTTTGTAAAAAGGCAAGAAAACAATTGATATTGACAACGTTTCTTATAAAAAAGCCCAAAAACTCAAAGCTTTGGCACTGGACTTTCTTTCATGAGATATAAGACATTTCTTGGCATTTTTTGTCGCACTAACATACTTCAGCAGCAGGTTTAATCGTAAACATAGTCAATGTCACCGATTTTTCTACTCTTCGTTCCTTATAAACATGCAAACAAACTGACGTCATCGCTTCAAGACACAAAATAGTGATTAACTCCGAAACGAAACAAAATATCACAAAACTTTAAACGGCATCGATAATCAAACATCGCTCACTTTGTCACTTCCTTTTGCAAATAAAAATTTTCGCTTCAGGTCCCCTTTAAATCTATATCTATATTTGTAAAAGGGATACTAGTGCTGTCCAATAGATAAGCAACACTATTAAAGACCCTCTGCTAACCATGAGGCTTTGCGTGCTACGCATGAGAAAACAGCACAACACCGGCCTAGCATCAGAGACTTTCAGATTATCTGAAAGTCCATTTGCAGTGCATTCTGGGACAGCAACGGCGTGCAAAGCCACATGGTTAGCAGAGGGTCTTTAACTCTGTTACAAGTGTAGAAATAGTTCAATTACAACCAGTGGCGGACACTGGGGGGGCGAAGGGGTGCGGTCATCCCCAGTGTTGGAAGAACAATGTCATTTTGTTTGAAAACAATAGAAGTAAACAATGCTTTTCAACCTATACAATAGCTTCGCCCCCAATATTTGGCAAAGTGTCCGCCACTGATCACAACACTAGAACCCTTTCTTTTAAAATTTACTTGATTTTGACATTACTGGAGAACAAAGGAAGGGCTGTTTTTAAAGCAACCACTTGTTTTGCCTTTGCTGTGCCATAAATCAGCAACTACTTGTCCGATCGACTCAAAAATGGTCTCAAACTCGAAGTTGGAGCCTATCCTATGCAACTGTGCAAACAACGAGGCAATTAAATGTACAGTTCCTCCACAGCAACCACATAAACATGGCATATCTTTTTTGGGACACTCTATACTAGGGGTGTGTTTGATTGGTAATTCCAAACCTACCAAATTCTGAAAATAGTAGACTTCGCAGAGATGTAAATATATTTCCCAATCAAACACAAAAATCTTGAAACGGTAGGTTTCGGATTCACTAACAGAGTTTGCCAAGGAAAACGAGAATCTCTCCAAAGTCTGCCAAACCTTGTACCTTTTGGAAGAGAAGGTTCAGAAGGCCTTCCAAACCTACCAAACCTACCGTTTTGAGAATTTCGGAGTCAATCAAACACAAATTGCGATTCTACCAAGTCTACCGTTTTCAGAATTGGTACCAATCAAACACACCCTAGATGTTTGTGTTTTGATAGCAGTTAAAGGTGAAATACCTTGAAGTGAAATTGGTAAATTGTAGCATAATTCTAGACTGATGATATGAGTCAAAGTTTTGCTCCATTGAATTGAATTGTTATTATGGGTATTGTGGGGTATGGTTAGGGAGAATGGGGCGAAAACAAGGACTCATGTTAGGGAGAATGGAGAGAAAACAAGGATTCATGTAATAAATCTACCATAATTCATTCTCTGATCCCTCAAAGGTTACACTCTATCATTTGCTGAAGCTGTTTCATGCTGATGCTCATTTACAACCACAACAACAAGTTCCAAGGAAAGAATTAGTTTCAGAGTTCTACGATGAAATAGTAAGTTTTGATGTTATTCTTATAACTCGGGTATTTGACAAGATTTTCTGCAATGCTAGTTTCGCGAACTATCGTAGAAGCACGAAACCAACAAAATTTGTATAAATTCAGCCATAAACTCTCGAAGCTCACTTTTTACTTTGTCTCTTCTCACCATCAACAACAATCTCAACTCCTCGCCTCCTCACGCGGTTTAATCTAATTTACATAATAATAACAGCAACTCATAAGTCTAAAGTCCCGGTTAAAAGTCTAACGTCCCGGATAATTGTCTACGGTCCTAGATAAGGTCTGAAGTCCCGGATAAAATTCTAAGGTCCAAAATAAAGTCTCGTTTCTGACACTAGAGGTGGAACTAAAATTTTCAGGTTAATCAAATAAAATTCCATCAAATATTTGAAAATTTCTTCCACCCCTTCCCCTGTAAGATTTAATGACCTAAATGTTTGTATCCTAAAAATTTAATGTTTGTATCCTAAAAAAATATCAGAATTCCTAAAATTTAAGATCTTTACAGTCCCAAACTGTTGTTGGGGCTTAGAAGTTCGACGTCCCAAGAAATGGTGCCACTAGAATCCTTCTTTTAGCATTTCTTTATTTTCTCCCTCCTTTCAAACACCCATTGCTATTCAATCCGGGAACTTTCGCGCTCTTTCAAGACTTTGCACAACCTGGTTTCGAGGGCCAGTTTCCTACGTCAATATTGAATGCTGAATACATGCTGGATTCAGCAGCCTCCTTTTGGGTCATGGGAACGAGGTTGGACTTAAAATTAAAATTGTCATATTTATTTCAGATCTTCCAAGATCCGACTCAACTGATGCATAAAATGCTCATATCCAACAAAACTCTTGCAACCTGCGAAAAGCAGGACACGAACTGTAAGTCTAGACTGATTATATGAGTCTAAGTTTTGCTCTATTGAATTGAATTGTTATTTATTGCTACAGTCATTCCGCTAAAACTCGGTTGAAGCGGNCTTTATTTTCTCCCTCCTTTCAAACACCCATTGCTATTCAATCCGGGAACTTTCGCGCTCTTTCAAGACTTTGCACAACCTGGTTTCGAGGGCCAGTTTCCTACGTCAATATTGAATGCTGAATACATGCTGGATTCAGCAGCCTCCTTTTGGGTCATGGGAACGAGGTTGGACTTAAAATTAAAATTGTCATATTTATTTCAGATCTTCCAAGATCCGACTCAACTGATGCATAAAATGCTCATATCCAACAAAACTCTTGCAACCTGCGAAAAGCAGGACACGAACTGTAAGTCTAGACTGATTATATGAGTCTAAGTTTTGCTCTATTGAATTGAATTGTTATTTATTGCTACAGTCATTCCGCTAAAACTCGGTTGAAGCGGAATGGGTATTGTGGGGTATGGTTATGGGGAATGGAGCGAAAACAAGGACTCATGTAATAAGTCTACTCTAAAGTCATGGATTTAAAAGTTATTTATTCCAGATGCATTCAATTCAATTTTATTCGTAAAATACAAGTTACTACAAGCTACTCATACTGAGCAATGCAAACGAATGTAGCTTAACCCAGGTTATTAGAAAGCTTATGAACCGCTTTTGCATCGAGATATTTAAACCAGGTTAGATTATGTGTCCAAAACTCCGTGAAAGTAGCATTATTCGCTAGAAATCTCGAAAAGAAAATCGACAAATTTTTATCTGCAATACATGGTCCAAAACATTTATTAGAAATAAAAATGTGTCGTTTTCCTTTGAGATTTTAGATTATATCAGGTTATAAGCAAGCTAAAACTAAACCTGGTTTACTTGACGATTTGACTAAATTATCAGACAGTTAACCTGAATTAAATTTGGTGTAGACAAGGACATTTTTGCGATAGAATCTATTAACTAGGATAGAATACAAATATTGTCACCAATTCGGTAGGCAAACACGATTGAGAAGAACACAAAAACTAACTGTCACCAATTGAACGCAGTATCAGTAAAAATTTGCTAACAAGCCAAACCAGGTTTCTTGAGGTTTTTAAAGGTGTACCTCTTTTAAGATTCATGAAGAACTGTCTTCTGGGGATCTAAGCCTTTCTGTTGGAAAATCCCTGCCATCTCGGAATTACAGTCGTGGCCAAAAGTTTAAGACCACATTTTAGTCGATAACATGTTTTTGCGCAATGGTAGTCAATGCTATTGCTCTGCCAATTTTATTCTCTTGGAGTTGTTTAGGGTCAGATTTCTATGTAGATTCCGAATTTCAATGTTAATTTTCTGAAATTCTGCGCCATTTGGCTATGATGTCAAAAAGAAGTTGATAGAAATTCGCAGAAATTGTAGTGGTCCTGTCGACAAAGGGGGTTGTCCCAAATAATGTGTTGCTCAGCTGGATTTTGCATCAATCCATGCAGAATGGTTTACAAAATATCCAAACTCCGCGAAATAGACGGCTTCTAGTGATGGCGGAGCAGTGTTAATTCATTTTATTATGAAATTAGGTTTTTTGCACTTCTTTGAAACCGTTAACTGTCCATGATTTGAAACCGTTAATTGTCTACACCTTCAATTGTCCATGAAAAGTAAAATCTGTTTCCCATCAGATTTCGGTAAGATTTGCGATGAAGCAAAATTATTCACGCCAAACCCTTGAATCATTTTTATTCGCAGTTATTTTCACCTGACATGACAAATTTTATTGTGAATAACTATAATATGAGACACACTTTTTAATTCAGAAGCTCACAAAAAACGTACTAATTTCATGATTCACAGTTATCATTGTTGAATTGAATTGTTGCACTTTCACTGTACATTTTCCTGTTTTTGCAGGGAGAGCGAAAGAGGAAAGAACGCAAGAAGCCATCGCAAACGCACGAAAACGAGTTTCAGAAGAAATCTCACAAGTCAAAGAAACACTCAAACGACATAAGAATGCGATTCAAACACTTAGAGATGAAATTACAAGAACTGAAGAGTCAAAAGGCATCACAACTTAGCTTGACTACACAAGTATAAAGTATTTAAATGATCGTAAGTTGCTTTATCGTTGGCCTCATATTAACCGTACTTCGATTCCGCCAGGTATTATATTATTATTATTAATTTCTTTATAGTAGGCGTTTAAAAGTTATAGCTAAATTACAGCTAATTGATGCCTACTACTTATATTAGAAGTATGTTATCGACAGAGTCCAGAAAAAGTCACGGCTCCACGGTTGGGAGCCGGAGGAAAGTCTTGCTTCTGAACCAAGGAAATGTGGAAATGTTGGGTTATTTTGGCAACATTAACTGGTTTATAAATTTTAGGATTATAAACAACGCGAGGAGTTCGAAAATTCTGATTATTTTTACTTAATAAAACGAGGAAGGTTTAACTAACGAAATTGGCATCCGGTGGATGGTTTGACCGTTTTCCGGACTCTGGTTATCGACAAATCGTGCCCCTTGTGTCAATTGTATGTAAGTAACAAACGATTTGGTTACCTATGTCGATAGACCTTTCAGAATCTCGAGTATGCCAATTATTGGCACACTCCGGTGTTATACTCACTTTTGTGGGAAACTTCTTCATAAGAAATTGCTGCTAAAATGGTTATTCGTGTAGCCTTGGTAAACGTATTACTGTGAGATATACAACCTCGTTCCCATGACCCGAAAAGAGGCTGTTGAAATCCAGCATGGCAGCCCATTGTTCTCGAACAGTCAATCAGCTTCTGAGATTGCTCCTACCGGTACCAGGGTCAGTAATTGACGTAGGAAACTGGCCCTCGGAACCAGGTTGTGAGACATACACAGATTAGAAATGCAGTTTTTAAACTTCATCCATTGGGGCGGGGGCATCCATAAAGTACGTACGCACTGCTAGGGGGACAGGGGTCAAACCAGAAGCGTACGCTTTATATTTAAAATTGCCAATTCCTCCTAATCAAACAGAATAAAAGGGGGAAGAGGGGTTTGAAAATCGGAATATTTGCGTCCATAGTTTATGGATGCCCCCATGGAGCTTCTGGATGTTTACTTTTTTTGTCGTAAATTTCGTATTTAAATTTCAGTCGTCTTCTGTACACATTTGTTCTTATCTGTCCATAATAACACTCCCCAGATCAGGCCTAATCAATGGCGTAACGCAGTTTAGGGCACCTTAGTTCGAGAACTAAGGGCCCTCGACCAAAAGGGGCCCCAAAAGAATTTCGTCGTGCGCTGAACTTTGCGACCATATGTGCAAAAATACCACATAATTCATTTAAAAAACCTTTGCTATGATAGTATGTAAGATTTTTCTACACAGTTTTCTTTATAATTGTCTTCACAAATCACAACTGTATGCGTTCCCTGCTTTGTGACTCAGATCATAGGCTCAGATATTTATCTTTTCGTCATACATGATCTGAATTATTGTTTGTTAGAAAATGTTTGACACCGCATTCACGTGTGAATTCCTATGGCACCATAATCAGTCTCTTCCACGTTTAGGGCATTTTTTAAGGTTCTANGATAACACTCCCCAGATCAGGCCTAATCAATGGCGTAACGCAGTTTAGGGCACCTTAGTTCGAGAACTAAGGGCCCTCGACCAAAAGGGGCCCCGTCGTGCGCTGAACTTTGCGGCCATATGTGCAAAAATACCACATAATTCATTTAAAAAACCTTTGCTATGATAGTATGTAAGATTTTTCTACACAGTTTTCTTTATAATTGTCTTCACAAATCACAACTGTATGCGTTCCCTGCTTTGTGACTCAGATCATAGGCTCAGATATTTATCTGTTCGTCGTACATGATCTGAATTATTGTTTGTTAGAAAATGTTTGACACCGCATTCACGTGTGAATTCCTATGGCACCATAATCAGTCTCTTCCACGTTTAGGGCATTTTTTTAAGGTTCTAAAGGGCGTGGTCTCAAAAAATTTTCCTAGGAATACCCCCACACCCCCTTAGAGCTCTCTTCTCTTCTCTCATAGCCTCTGTAACGTGATCGCTACACTTAAAATGTCGTTCTTGACGCACTTTAGATGGCAATGAAGCACGGCAATACGAGTAACCTGAGAAAGTCGCACCAAGTGTGAATTCATGGTAGGATATGCTTGCTTTTTGCCCAGGTTAAATTTTAGCCAAAATCCTCAGTCACAACGTTCTCATAAAGGGTTCGCTCAGGACAAGAGAAAGAATGTTTCAGGCAGCAAAGTATTTCGTGTTCAAGAGTGTGTTTGATTGGTAAAACATCTGAAAACGATAGACTTGCTAGACTTGGAATTTGTGTTTGATTGACCCTGAAATTCTGAAAACTGTACGCTCAGTAGGTTTGGAAAGCTGCAATATGTAGAAGGTTTGGCACCCTGGATCAGAGTATATTTAGTAAATTTTTGAAAAAAGTAAATTTTTGAAAAAATTCAAAATACTCTGATCCAGGTTTGGCAGAAATCGGAGAGAAATCTTTTTCAGCCGAAACCTAACATTATTGTCTTTGATTGGAAAATAGCTTTCCAGAATCTGGTAGTTTCAGAAATACCATTCAAACACAGCCCAAATTGCAGATATGGGACATTTTCGAAACAGAAACAGACGTAATCATTCGTGTAGTGTAAACATATTGCGTATGCCTCGTTTTCGTTACATAACTTCTTCGAAGCAAAAAATCATGGCGGAACTATTTGGAAGAGGAGCTCGAGCAATTGGTTTGATGAGTAAGCTGAATCATGGGATGAAGACAACTCCATGCAACATCGTTTGGGTAAGAATAATACTAAATAAAATTTATCTAACAATAAGACGCAATACGATGATCGAGGCTTAATACAGTGCAAAGTTCTCTTTTTAGATTTAGGCCCATTTCTTCTTCTGACCCCAATTTTCTTTAACTCGCGCCAATCTCGCGAAAAATTTTCGAATGATCTATCATGTACCACAACTGAATTAAACTAAAAAAGAGCCAAGTTTTATTTTTATCAGAATATTATTAAAAAAATATTTGACTATAATTTTGATTGCTATATGTTATGTTATATATAATATAGTCTATGTTGTCAGAAATTCTTTGACGATAGAGCAGAGACACTAGATGGCAAACATTTTAACATAAAAAATAGAAATTGCTACCAATTATTATGCACATGCCAAACATCAATTTTTTACTGTATTACAGAATCGATTTTTTATATTTTTTTCCGAACGATAAATGCGCGCATGGATACCCTTTCGAAACCGTTTGGAAAAAAAATCGCTCATTTTGGAAAAAACAAAGAAATAGGCCATTACTTATGGATCAAATGTTTCGATACTGATCACCTTCCATTATCAATCTTCGATCTTCGGGAAAAACATTTGCTGTTCAAAACATCGTCGTGAACAGAACTTTTAGTTTCATCACAGAGTCCAAGATCAAGAAGCCACGCATGAGAAGCTGGCTTTTGCGCACGTGTGCCGTTGTTGCCACNGTTTGGAAAAAAATCGCGCGTTTTGGAAAAAACAAAGAAATAGGCCATTACTTATGGATCAAATGTTTCGATACTGATCACCTTCCATTATCAATCTTCGATCTTCGGGAAAAACATTTGCTGTTCAAAACATCGTTGTGAACAGAACTTTTAGTTTCATCACAGAGTCCAAGATCAAGAAGCCACGCACGAAAAGCCGGCTTTTGCGCACGTGTGCCGTTGTTGCCACAGAAGAAGTGCGCGCGCCTGTGCAATAAGTCGATCTTATTTAGAAAATGCGCGCATGAAATAGAGGCTGCGCGCGTTAGCAAAGTTATCAGTCTGGTATTCAAAGATTCCAGCCTGGCCCCATCCTCCCAATTGTATGCAAAATTTGAATTATCTTTTGCATCTCTGACACTTGTTTATTCTATTTTAAATGCAGCTATCAAGGCAGATTTGCAGTTGCAAAAGAACAAATCCATCATCTGTCTCAGACAGACTCTTATCTCCAACGAGAACCATGAGGAGGAACTTTCCATTAATAAATTTCCAGCAAGCTGCATTGTCAAGTAAAGCTACAAATAAAAAACCAACGGGACCAATTTCATGGCCGGGTCTCCTGGCATTTGCAGCTGTTGGTGGCGCTGTTGTTTATTATGTCAAATATTTGAAGGAGGAAAAAGAAAGAAGTATGTTTTGGTTGAGATTTGAATATTTTTTTTGTAACAAATTATCGGAAATTCAAAAACAATCTTCAGGCTTCAAGATGACTAGTAAATCAGCGAATATGGTAGAATTGATAATGATGATTATGCATGAGTACACATTGCTTTCTTGGGTAAGGCTGGTAAACCTGTACAGAAGCAAAATACTTCCCTATGGCTAGAGTAATTTATGTTCACATTATAAGCATACAGTACAGGCCTTCTGCACATTAACATGACAAGAATTCTCAACAATTCTTAAGAATTCTTCACATTTTGATAAGAATTCTTGACTGTAAAAGACTGTAAATTTGTTTAAACAGGAATTCTTAAGAAATTCTTGAGAATTCTTTGGCAGGAAAATCATAGTGTGTGCAAGGCCTGTACTGTACTGTAGCAGTGCCTGTATGAAACAGTACTGCTAAGCTTAGCAGTAATATGGCCATACTTTAGCCATACCACTGCTAAGGTAGAATTAATTTAAGAGTACAACAACAGTACACGATTCTTTGTACTGCTACCTGAATCTTGTACCGCTTAAGTTCTGTTTATTGTACTGCTAAAGTACTGTGAATTGGAGCTAATTAGCATATTTCGGTGGAAATTACTGTTAAGGTCAGGTTATCCTACTGTTGGAGAACTGCTAAACAATTGAAAAGTATGGCCATAATGCTGTTAAATTATGGTGTGACTGTTTTGTACAGGTGTAGTAATAGGTGCACCCTTGAGGTTACCTCATTCTTTTTTTTATATCTGCATGCTATCTCGTAGTATTTAAAAATTGTTTCCTTTGTAGTGAAAGAAGCAGAGAGAACTCGTTCAGTAGGAATGGCATCACTAGGTGGCCCATTTGAATTAATTGATCAAGATGGAAAAACCAGAACCGACAAAGATTTCCACGGCCAATGGGTCTTAATATACTTTGGATTTTGTCGTTGTCCTGACATCTGTCCTGACCAACTGGAAAAAATGACGACTGTCATTGAAACACTTGGTAAGGCATTGTTGAAATATAAATTGTTAATTCTTGTTTCATTTTTTTAAACATACCTTCTTGTGTACATTGACCACGCAATAATTCTCAAAGACTCTGAATGCATTTTTGCAGTGGCATTCCTGTTGCAGTTGTGTCTGCTTTAGGCCAGCTACCGTAGTTTGAACTTGATACAATTTTCATTATGCCTGCTTTATTTGTAGATGAAACGAAGGGTCTTCCAACGATCCAACCACTCTACATCACAGTTGATCCAACGAGAGATGATCCAGAATGCATAAAAGAATATCTACAAGGTAAAATCCAAGTACTATAACACCTTCAGAGTTACAGTACAGGCCTTTCACACATTTGACAAGAATTCTTAAGAATTTTCAAGACTTCTTCACATTATGATAAGAATTCTTAAGCCATATGAAAGACTGTAAATTTTTATTATGCAAGGCCTGTACTGTATCTCTTGCTCTGTGATATTTCAAAGCTACATACCTTTCCAGGACTGTACTATAGAATACCCATTTTTTATTTTTTCGTGTTAAGATGATTCACTGACCACAGAATGGAATCAACATTTAGCTGCTGCATGCTGTTGTTACCTGGGGGTCTCCCATTTTAGGTTGAGTTAGATGTGCTGCCCAGGTTTTTAAAAATAATCCATGTTCAAAAATTTACTTTCAGACCAAAGACCATCCCATTTATAGGAAAATTATAGAATGTTGAACCATTTTTTTTAAACAATTTAATAGCTCTTTCGAATAATGCAACCCACATCTAGGGATTTTGTATGAAGAACAGATTCATATTTAGGGATTTTCCCATTGAAAAGGTAACCCATTTTGGTGGCATGTCTAGTATTTGAACAATGAAGTACCCCAAGGCTTGTCACTGCATTTTCTGCTTCATTTCTGCTTGATTTTTGTGAACTTAATGATTTTCATGTCCTGGTTTGATTCTCCATTCAAATAGATTTCCATCCGAGGTTTATTGGACTGACGGGCAATGAAGCTCAGGTCAAAGCTGTCACCAAAGCATATCGAGTTTATTACAGTGCAGGGCCAATGGATGAAGATAAGGATTACATTGTGAGTTAATTTTTCCTTCTCCTTAATCCCTGAGTCCTTGGATCTTCAGGCCATGCTGGAACAGAATCCCGGGGGGTCTACCTTGGAGAAAAACAACGGGGATCTGCCTGCCATGGGAAAAATTTTGGACCATGTTCTGGAACAAAATATTGGAAAACACAATACCTGTCCTGGGATAAGATGCAGTAAAATGGCTAGTATTGTTGTTTTTTAGAGTCTTCGTAAAATTTTCGACCTATCCTGGAAAAATTATCTTTATTGACATACCTGTCCTGGAACCAAGATGCGAAAGGTATAATCCTGTCCTGGATATTTTTACTGACATTGATACCCATCGGCAGGCACATCCCCGGATGCTTTATCTATTAAGTAGACCCCCTGAACAGAATAAATGTTTATTCTGTGATGTGAGGACCAAGGCTCGCTTGAAGTAAATTTGTTTGTCTATGTCCCTTTGTAATAGAATCCTCTAACCTCTATAAGTTTATTTTTACTTTGAATTAATTTGAATGTCACATTGAGTAAATTGAACTATTTGCTAAGTATTTCATCTGTCACTTGTCTCTACAAATCACCTGACAAGAAGAAGCGAGAATGAGGACAGTATGACATCAGCCAATCAGAGAGCCCTCTAAAGTTTTCATATTTTTAATGAAAAGGACACAAAAATGCCATGAAACTGCTTAAAAGTACAAGTGTAACCAAGTTAGAGTTATTACAATTCGTCACAGTTTTCGCACGCAATTACGAAAAGTTGGCGAAACGTACGACGAATTGTAGTAACGCTACAACTAGGTGGGAAATTTCGGTGATTGTGAAGGAGCTTTTAGTTCGTCACTCTCGTAATGTGAATTGTTTTCTGAATACCAGCTAAGAATAATAAGTCCTAGGTAGTATAGTGGTGAGTATCCCCGCCTGTCACGCGGGAGACCGGGGTTCAATTCCCCGCCTGGGAGCACTTTTTGATATTTTTGATATTTTTATTTTCGCGAAGGGAAAAATAATAATGACAACAAAAGAAACATGAAAAAGCATCATTAAAAATCTTACGGCCATTGGCTTCATCTTCGTAGATTTTCTTTTGTAGAAATTTGTTTTGTATCAAATTTTAAACATCTTCAAACTTCAAAGAAATATTTTCCACAGACAGACAAAAAGAGACATCATAAAAATATTGAACTATAAAAATAAAATATTTTATAAATTCCTTAACAAAAAAATCTATTTTAAGATAAACTCATTTTACTTCAAAAGATCAAGATTTACAAAAATTATGATGCCACTTTTCGAAGAAATTTTATGATATTTTCTTACAATAAGTATTGTCTAACTCGCACCTTCTTTGCTTTATAGGTCGACCATACAATTATTCAATATTTGGTGAATCCTGAAGGCCAGTTTGTTGAATATTTTGGACAGAATAAGACAATTGATGAAATTGTTTCTAGCATTGGTACTCGAATGATGAGTTACAAACATGGTAAATAATATTTAAAATATTAAGCAGCAAATGGTAATACAGTTTTTAGGATTTATAGCTTAATTTATGTAGCAAACAATTTGACTCATTTTTGGTTAAGTCTCTACCAGTTTTTCAAATGTTGAATATCCCAAATTTCCCCAATTAACTAACGTTTTCGTTTTCGTTGTAAAATCGTGGTAACGAAGAAGAGCACAATTTTTGTCTTATTTTAAAGCAAAAAAATTTGTAAATAGAAATGCGATACAGTAAAAACCCGCATGTAAGAACCTTCCTCGTATAAGAACCTACAGCCTGGAATCTTCAATACTTTATGTAAGAACCTTTTCACCTGGGTTTCAGTGGCGCCGCCAGGATTTTTTATTGGGGGGGCAAAAGAAGACGGGGTCTGGGGCGAAGCCCCAGAATTTTTTTTACGGACCACGCCCTCTACTTTGGCTATAAATGCAACCAACGCCCTTTTCATTGATTGAAATAAAATAAATCAATTTGTTATAACAATAATACGAGTAAGCTAGCATCATTAAAAAGCGAGGTCCTGCAGGGGACCGAACGACCAACCTCCAGATCCTAAAAATTCCTGCCACCCAATCTAATACGCCGCTCAGGCGTAATAGAATTGTTGGCGGTCTGTCAGATTTTGTCAGATTTAGAAATCTAAGGCTATCAGTGTCAGACTTCGAGCCTATCGCCACGCTGTAATCAATTTTAGTTTTTTTAATAAGTTTTCATCAGAGCAATGTATTCGTANCTCTCCCAATATTTGGCAAAGTGTTAGCGTGGCCCCAGATCCAAGGGCTGTTCAAAGGCTAGACTTGCCCCAAGTCTATTTCATGAGGTCCGTCTGACCGATCCCTTTCCCATAGTTCCCGGATCCGCTATTCCAACATTTCGTAAAGGAACAAAGTGGTGAGAGCGAGCGAGATATCTCCCCTTTGTTCCGTTACGGAATGGCAGATCCAGGAACGATGGGAAAGGGATCGGTCAGACGGACTTCATGAAATAGACTTGGGGCAAGTCTATTCAAAGGCTAGCAAAGTGCCGCCACTGCTCTAGCCTTCTTAAAGACCCATTGCTATTGCTAACCATGATCTTTCGTGGCGCCAAAGTCGACTTGATATTATCTGAAGGTCGTTTCTGGCCTTGGTTCTCTTTGTTTTGCTTTTCATTCAGCGCGCAAAGGATCATGGTTGACCATGGGTCTTTAACTATGACTGTTGCATTTGAAGGTTTGAAACTATGAATCAAAGGCTGAGAGCTATCTGTAATGCATCCTTGCATTTGATTTTTGAAGATTCCTTCTATCGAAATTTGTACTTCTTTTCCTAGCTGCAAAGCCGGAGGCCACCCTCGGATTGATGCTAGCTTTCCGTGAATGGGAAAGTCATACATGTCTTCGATTTGTTGAAAGAACAGTACAGAAAGATTATATTGAATTTTTCAATAATTGCTCCGGGTAAGCGATTGCTTTATAGAATATTAAATTCATCACAATAGTATCTTCACTCCCGGATGAGTAAAGGGAAAGTTGTATCTTTTGGAAAATTGTACAAAATAATCTATTACCGGATGAGCCAGGAAAAGCTCCCATTTTTGAAAATTCATAGCACCAAAACTACGGAGTGGATTTGAATGAATCAAATTCTGATTAAAAGCTAAAAGGCCGAAGTATGTTTGTGATTTTCCTTGCGTTTTTATGAGCACTGAAAATATTAAGGTAAATTTGACTTCACGAAATATTTCTTGGTTATGAAATGCCTGAAAATGGGCCTAAACCCCTCTATCAAATCGTACAGAAACTTCCCAATATAAAAGTACAGTTTTTCACAGTATCCCCACCCCCCCCCCCCCCCCAAATCACAGTCTGTGTTGCTAGATTAGAGAGCATTAAAAATATTGCAAATGGTGATCGGATAACTGCAGAAGATCAGTTCATAACTTAGAGGAAGTGTATGTATAAATCTCGATCCGAATGGACATTAATCTCTGTACGAATGGTGACACCATCTTTCGTTTGATTTAATGGCTTCAAAGGAACTTCAGTTAAGTTGCTATAATTGTCTTTATGCAATTATTGATATCTCGATTATTTTCAGAGCCTAGATTTGATGCATATGGTATACATCTGTGTATATTTTCTTTCCTTCAGTTGCTGGTCTTACGTTGGGCGACAAAGAGGAAAGCAGAACATATGCTTGTCTGATGGTTGCTGGGGATATGGAACCATAGTACATGAAATTGGTATGTATGCTTTTTCGTGTATGCTTTCGGTGTATAGTCGTTTGCATGCGATTAAAAAGCGATAATATCTTATACTCAAATGGGCTTCCTCCTTCGCAGAAGTATCCTTCCACTGTTACAGTCTGGTTCCCTGACATCATTTTTGACTAAGGGGACTGGGCTCCAGGGAAGTGGTCTCAAACGACCGCCTGTGTTAACCACTTGTTCCTCCTTCGCAATTCAATCATTTTTCTCAACAAAAGTGCGTGTATCTTCTCCGTAACATGGATGACTCGGAACCAAGCTGTCAGTGTTACGGTATCTCTGCAACTGAAATGCAGCAGCTTCGAGCCTCTGTTGACACTGCAGTTGCTAAAATTGTACGCTGTGCAGTTCTGCCTATTCAACGTTTTGATGCAACTTTCAAATAGTGCCGTTGATTTTGCATCTCGTACTTGATTTGGCAGCGCGTTTCAGAGCAAAGATCACCTGAAAATCAATGTTTATGTCTGCAAGAAATTAAAGGGAATCTGAGCATATAAAAAGACATTGATAAAAAGAGTCACGCAAATACAATAGGCCTTAACACGCGCCGAACCATATTTGGGTAACTGATCTACGTCAACAGGAAATAATGATATCTGATAGGCTAGAATTCGACCGCAAGTGGCTTGAGCCACATTTATATGCTGAGATTCCCTATAATTTTCTCCACTCCGATAACTGCAGAAGATTAGTTCACAACTTGCAGGAAGTTTATACATAAATTTCAATCCGAATGGACATAAACCTCTTATCTTGTAAACGATGCCTTTAGAGAATAGACTAAGTAAATTCCAGATTTAAGATTAGCATTCATAACTCTTAACAACCGAAAAAAGCTTTGAGTTGAAATATTACAAGATTATAACCACCTCTCCATCTGACCTTGCAGCTTTGAATTTGAATTTACAGTATGAGAAATAATCGTTTTCAAAATCCTTTTTGCATCAAGAAATAATTAGGAGCAAAAGGAAGTGAACTGAGTCAACGTAATTAAGTTATAAATTTTTCAAGTTATAAGTTTCAAAATGATGCATCGTATTTCTTTATTTTCTAGCTCATGCAATGGGATTTTGGCATGAACAGTCCAGACCAGATAGAGATCAGTATATCAATGTTGTTTGGCCAAATATTCCTGCCAGTAAGTATCGAAATCTATTCAAAATGCATTCAAAAAGATTTTGTTATTTGTTCTGTATCGATATATATCTTCTGAAATTCTTTATGCACTATTTATTAGCCCTTAATAACCAAAAGTACATTTTTGTGGTGTTTCTGCATTTTATAAATGTTTGTCCTCAAAGATATAGCATTTTTAATGAACAGCATATCAGTTTTATCAAAAGGGTAATCATTTTTAGCAAGAATTTAGTAAGAATTTTTGTCATTTTTCAGGGGAGATTTCTGGGATTTTGTAAGATTTACTTTTCAGATTTTCAAGATTTTTCGATGAGATTTTCGAAGATTTTTTGGGATTTTTTACGAAAGTGCGAGAGATAGTTGGGGGACGAGCTGACACTTGATTAAATTAGATATTTTATTCCGGGTGAAAAATTCGAAATTATCGCACGAGGCAGACCACTCCTGGTGCCTAGTGCAGTAATTTTGAATTTTTTCAAATATTTAATGTAAGAGATTTTTGGAGTGATTTGTCCCTCGCTCTTATGTTTCCGATTTTTCGTTCTTTTCTAGGAAAGCAACACAACTTCAGGAAACATGACAACAGTGAGGTCGACAGCCTTGGCACAAAATACGACTATTCCTCTGTTATGCAATATTCAAAGACTGCTTTTGGTATTAATGGCTCAGTGACAATGGATCCTAAAACCCCTGGAGTGTTTCAATTAGGACAGAGGGTTGGATTCACGGAAACTGATTCCTTTCAAGCTAACATGCTCTATCGATGCAATGGTTTGTCTTCACAACGTCATATTCTTATTGCTGCGTAGCAACGCTTTGCGCCTACATAGCGGCATTATAGGCTGGAGAAACTAACAAGTTTTCATGTGGATGGCTACGTGGCTGTATGAATTGAAATACAATCAACAACGAGTTTGCGCTCGTGCCAATATTTCATCCACCACAACCCTGACCTGACATCTAATGTCAGACAGAATCTAGTATAGTATCTATTAGTTTTTAATCGTTAGTAGTGTAGTTTATATGTTTTAGCATTTATCAGTATTTAATCGTTTAGGTGTAACATGTTTGTAGTTGTATACTTATTTGTAATCTAGTTGCATGTTTTATGTAATGGCCGGGGGGTAGTCATAGTCTTTTGCTCTCCCTGGTATCGTCCCTGTAGTGTTGTATAGTTGTATAGTAATTAGAAGGTATAGTAGGTAGTAACATGTATTGTAAAACTTTAGATGAATATAAAAAAAAAAAAAAAATACAATCAAGTCCCGCCTTTAAGAAACCCACTTTTTGACATCTGCCCATTGTTCTCCTTTAATTAGCCTATTGTTCTCCTATTGTTCTAGCAAAATTCTGAAATATTGAAATATTATAATCATATCCATGCTTTCGGAGTGATAAAATGTTTCCCAAGAAATTGATTTTTCTGTTTTTGCGAAAGAAGATGTCTTCATTCTAATTTCTATGGTTCACACGATGGTATCAATTCATGTTTACTTATACATTAAAGTCCTGCCTTTAAGAAACCACTTTACGAGAAATTCAGACCCTGAATTTCTGCAGAAACATTAGAAGAACAATAGGCTGATGTCAAAAATAGATTTCTTAAAGGCGGGGCTTTACTGTATGTGATTTGCAGGTACGCAGCGCCTGGGGTAAATTTAGTGGTCAATGGCGTTCTCCTAAATTTCCTAGAACCGCGCAAGGTGCGAAAAGAATGTGGCACAAATGTTTGTTCCAGTGTCACGAAAGCTTTTGTCTGTTTTAATCATATTGTCTATAGTAATATAATTAGGCATCGGGGACTCGAGGACCGAATTCAAGCATGCTCAAGCATAAGGACCGAACAGTCTGGACGTTTTTGACACATGCAGCAATGTCGCTATCTCGCGACTGCTCAGATTTATCGACAACATATTATGCTATGATAAAATGTTTTAATTTAATTTTTTCGCAGGAACTACAACTCGTCCCAAAGTTATCCCACCAAAGTATGTTCTTCCAGGTAAATGCTGATTGGCTAAATTTGACTGTTTTTTTTTCATTAAAAGAAGCCTAGATAACAATGTAGCTAAGATTACCGCTATTCTAGCCCTGCTGCAAAATTTAAAATCTCATCTTAGTAGTTATTTACCCTTTATATGGTGTGAATAACTTATTAAATGTAAATGACATTGTAAATTTCGCTGTAGGCCTAAAATTGCTGTAACCTTAGGCCTGTTTACATGGGACTTTTCAGCCCCGTTACCCGAGGTGAAATTATTTTGTCATTGCATGGAGAGTTTCATGCAAAAAATGGGGATTAACACCCTAATTAAGGATTAACATTCATCTCGGCTAGCGCAAGGCGAGCTGAAATTTCAGCCGAGGACGAAACTTTTTCCACGTACAAGCATTTGACCGTAGAGAAGGGATGCAATTTCACCAGCGGGTAAACAGGCTGAAATTTCAGCCCGGGACGAAATTTTTTCCACGTACAAGCATTTGACCGTAGAGGAGGGATGCAATTTCACCAGCGGGTAAACAGGCTGAAATTTCAGCCCGGGACGAAATTTTTTCCACGTACGAGCATTTGACCGTAGAGGAGGGATGCAATTTCACCAGCGGGTAAACTGAAATTTCAGATTTCAGTTTTCAGATCTGAAATTTCAGCCCGGGCTGAAAACTCCCATGTAAACACGCCCTTAGTTAGCTACATTTTCATCTAATTACAGAATAAAATAGTTTTTATTGTCTATCATGTTAGATACCCAATCTATCGTAGATATGTATTGGATTCAACTAAACGACTTTTAATCTAAAGAAACAATTTGGAATAAAAAGTGAGAAAAGCTATTTGGAGGCCCTTTTGCTATCTTTGCATCTAGATGATCCACGTATTCACATAATATTTCTGTCTTTACTTAGGATCTGAAAATTGCGATTTCGACACTGGTCTGTGTAATGGTTTCTTCACCCAGGACAAATCGGATGACTTTGACTTTAAACTGAGAATTGGTTCCACACCTAGTTGGTACACTGGGCCTGAAGTTGATCACACTACATCAAGAATGGGTAAGTTTATACCGGGTGTCCCAAATAAAAGGTAACATATTTGATCACTTTTATTGATGTCAATTTAGCTCCAATCAACTCGCAGTAAGTTTTAAACTAATCTTGAAAAGTTAACTTGAACATATGTACCTTTTTAATTGAAATTGATGCTTCTAAAGTTGTTGAAATATTATTCTTGAAAGTTCAAATTTGACTCCACCTCCAAACCAGAGCTTTGGCGTTTTCACCTAGGCAAATTTCTGAAACACAGCGAAATTAAAAACAAAATTTAAGAAAAATTAAGAAATGCATAATAGGTGATTTCTAGCAAATGCGTATAATACAATCTAATTTTTGTTCAAATTTTATTAAGGCTATTACTGATTTATTCGCTGTGCTTCAAGAATTTGCTTAGGCCAAAGCGGCAAAGCTCTCGTTTGGAGGTGAAGGCAAATGTAAGCTTTCAAGAGTAATATTTCAACTTTGGAAGCACAAATATCACTCAGCAAGGTATCTATGTTCAAGTTAACTTTTCAGGATTAGCTTAAAACTTATTGCGAATTGATTGGACCTAAATTGGCATCGCTAGCCCTGATCAAATCTGTTACCTTTTATTTGGGACACCCGGTACACTATAGTGTTTTCTCGTAATAAGATATGTTATAAGATAGATAAGCTATACTTTACTTTGGTCGCATAGGATACAGATCTTTTTATATATACCTGTAATAGCATTTAGCCCTGTATTCTATGAAAAAGTTTAATTGAATTAAATTGTAATAGGTCTGCTGTAGACAGCATAGGCATCAAATATTCGCAGATCTTTAAAATTAATTGTGTAAAATTAGAATTAAATGTTATTCACCTTTTCTTTCAAATGAATCGCTCGAAGGAAACTTTAGGTAACCTGCCATAATCCCAGAGAAAACATTTTTGATATCATCATCGTTTTCAGAATTACAGTATTTTAGGGACGGGTCATTAATACTTGCCGGGGAGGGGGTGGAAGACATCTGGGAGGGGGACCAAAATTTTACCTACTCAAAGAGAGGGGGGACGAAAAATAAAGCACATCTCAAGGAGGGGGTATGAAAATAATTTGAGGTAAATCCTGATAATTTCTAAAAGCTAGTTCTTCAAGAATTAAAGCATAGTTGTTCAGTTTCTATATACACAAGTTTATATATGTATTGGGTGGGGGGTTGAAAATATTTTCTGCATTGTTGGAGGGGGGACGAAAATTTTCGCGTAAGTCAGAGAGGGGGGACGAAAATTCCATCAAATATTTGCAAATGTCTTCCACCCCCTCCCCGGCAAGTATTAATGACCCGTCCCTCATGTTTGATGAAAGTAAGCATGCAAGGAACTATCTGAAGCTTTTACAAACATTAAAAGCACCATTAACTGTAAATTGATTGAGGAAAATTAATAGGTTTTTCAAGAGAACCTAAGTTATAAAAGTCTACATTATGGTAGAAAGCAAAAGCCTGCAGCTTTTATGGTTTACGATTTAGCAATTTCATGACGTCACAACTTCAAAACTAGCAGAATACAAAAAACACTGTAATTTTGACAATATGAAAAATGCTTTCTCTGGGATTATGGCTAATTACCTAAAGTTCCCTTCGAACAATTCTTTTGAAAGAAAAGGGCAATAATACTTTGCAATGATATTTTGCAGAATCTTTGTGACATTGGTAATCTTGAAAAACTTTCCAGATTCACCCAGTTTTTTTCCAAATGGTTTCAATTTTATGACACAATTTTTTTATTTGCAATTAATTTCCTACGATTTCCAGGTGCCTATGCCTTCATCGAAGCATCCTCTCCTCGTAAAAGTGGACACGTTGCTCGTTTGATCAGCAAACCCCTTCTTTCAATTAAGTCAAAATGCATGACATTCTTTTACCACATGATGGCTGCTAAAGCGCAAATGATGGGAACTTTCAATGTTTATATCCAAAGAGGAAATTCCAAGAAAACATTGGTGTTTACCAAGAATTCACCACAAGGAAGTGAATGGAATAGACAGAGTATTCAGATACCTAGCTCAAGGACAAGTTTCAAGGTAGGTCATCCAACTTTAAGCAAGTTTGATTCCTCCTAACAGACTGACTACAGCCATCCTATTTATTACTCATTATTCGA
Source organism: Aurelia aurita (assembly GCA_004194415.1). Classification (NCBI taxonomy): domain Eukaryota; kingdom Metazoa; phylum Cnidaria; class Scyphozoa; order Semaeostomeae; family Ulmaridae; genus Aurelia; species Aurelia aurita. The sequence goes on from REGM01000047.1 coordinate 263,675, forward strand.
CAAACACGGCAGAATGACATTAATTACTCGCCTTGATTTGAAGTAAAATAGTGGAGTCAAATAACTTGCAAGACTTCTACAAGTCTAGCATCTAAGGCTGTGTAGCCAACTTTATCATTGTTTTTTCTCTTCTGTCCTAACATGGGCGGTAGGAGACGTTTGGATTGCTTTTTGAAAAATGTTGTGGTCATAGGCTGCGGTTGTTAAGATTAAAATAGCCGCGATATTTTCAGAGCGGCTTCCTGTTATTTTGTAGCCACTTGACGGTTGACCCGGCAGACACTAATCTGCCCATCGACTTTAATCTAAAGAGAAAGTGGCATGAACTAGGCTAATTTTAGGAGTAAGAAACGAATCGCCGTGACTCTGTGCATGAAAACGCTCTTTAAGGAATAAAATATTATGAAGGTTGTTGATTTTGGCTGTGATTCATACAGACGACATGTCACGTGACTTGATCAATTCGCGCTCGAAAAAACGACGCCATCTTGTTTTGGGGTAAATCTTCAGAAAATTTCTATAGGAATCTATAGGAAATTTGCAAAAAGTTGCATAAAATTGCTCCTCTATTCTACCTTACGATAGTGAGTAGAAAAAGGATAGGTAGCAATTGTCAGTTAGACCTAAACCTATGAAATAAGCACACGAACATGCTGTTTTTAAAAGCAAAACAAAAATTTAGGCCAATAAAGCTGTGAGAAACTTGCCTCTGCGTCGATAATTTCGTAGTTACCACCACAAACTCTGTCGGCTGTGAGTTGCTCGTCGCTTCTTCAAAGTCAACCTTCCTTTTAGACATTCGCCTATCTCTCTGCTAAAGTTTTTGAATAATTTGAGCAGCTTCCAAGCTTTTTGAATTTATTCATTGCGATAAATAAACGAGACACTCCCCGTTCGACGCTATACTTTGTAATGGCTTCATTAGAGTGTCTCGTTTATTTATCGCAATAAATAAATTCAAAAGACTCGGAAACTGTTCAAATCATTCAAAAACTTTAGCGGACAGATAGGCGAACGTCGAAAAGGAAGGTTGACTTTAAAGAAGCGACGAGCAACTCACAACTGAGGGAGATTGTGCCGCTGTTTACAATATTATCGTCGCAAAGGCAAGTTTCTCACAGCTTTCTTGGACTAAATTTATAGTTTCCTTTGAAGAATAGCTTATTCGTGCAATTATTTCATTGATTTGGGTCTGACTGACGATTGCTACATATCCTTTCCATATTCACTATCGCAAGGGAAAATATAAGAGCTGTTTTATGCAACTTTTTGCAAATTTCCTATAGAAACCTATTGAAATTTTCTGAAGATTTACCCCAAAACAAGATGGCGTCGTGTTTTCAACGCTGCTGTGACGTCACGCCGTCTGTATGAATTAAGAGCAGCTCTCTCTACTTTGAAAGTCCCAGCAATCCAGCCCTAACTACCCTACTAGATATCATCACCGAGACCTCCTTGTTGCCGCAGCTTTGTTCACGCGTTCACCATCTTCTGCCCTTAGGTTATCTTCGAAGCAATTCGTGGAGCTGGTTACCAAGGTGACATTGCCATTGACGACGTCTCCTTCGTAGAGGGCCAATGCAATGATAAAATTCCACCCACTGCAGCACCGCAGCCACCAGGTAAGAAAGTTTGTACCAGTTTGTAAGTACCGGGTGAATCCAAAAAAGTTAAAACGTTCACAAGCCAGTAGTTTGCTACCTATTCATCGGATTTTGCTACCTACCTATTCATCGGATTACCGACCATGTGGGTAACATGTCAACTTAGATAATAAAATTTAGTTGGTTAAAATCGGTGGAATTGTTCCCAAGTAACAAACGAATTTATCAAATTGATCAGTCTAAAAAAATCCTTGAAAACAGAAATTAAATTTTAAACGCAGCGAGGCAGAAGATTTGCTCTCTCTCTCAGTTTATTTTGATTTAATTTACAGACCTGAAAATTTTGTTTTACAAAATACACCCTTGCTGAGCAGAGTTACCTTAATGGATGGTATTTAACTGGTTATACAGTTCTAACTTTTACAATTCAATTTAATTTTACAGTTGTCTGCTCAGATGTGAATGATCGAGAAGCCAAATATTGTGCTCAATGGAAAAAAGCTGGATTGTGTAGCTTCTTCAAGAAAGATTTGCAGGTGTTTTGCCCAAAATCTTGTGGTTTTTGCAGTAAGTAGCATTCTTATGCTCGGGATAGGTAGAGGAATATTCTTTCTTTAATACCCTGCAAATTTGTTCGAATAGGAGAAAGAGAGAAAGAGCAGCAAATTAAGAAGGCTAGTATAAAAGGATAGGCTCCAAATCTTACAAAAATCTTGTGTCAATGGCTATCAACTCTTTCTTCGCGTTGAAGGGCTTGAAAGGAAGTTCAGGTGCTTCGCTGTAATTCTACCGCGAACCCTTTTCACACCTTCATTATTTTTGAACAATTTCGAATGTGGACAACAGTGATAGAAGCTGCAACGCCACTAAATCGAACGTTTCGTAAGAAAATGTATAGAAATATCGCTCGATCCAGACTCCTCTGTAGAGTGACTTAAAAAGTCTATTTTTCGTTTCAGTAATAGGCATAATTTGTTGTTCTTAGGGCCTGATTACACGAGCAGAGCTGATAACAGGGCTTCCTCTGTAATCAGGGATGAAATGTTGCATGCGATTACAGGGAATAATCCACCCCAGGGCCGCGAATTAATTTTGGCGGGAAAAATTAATAATTGGCAATACGGCGGCTTGGTGCATGTGCAATTAAAAACTTTTGAAAGCCAGGCCTGGTTCCAGCCCTGCCAAGCGATTACATGAGAAAACGTCATTAAATCATCCCTTCGAACAGCCCTGTTATGCAAAAGTGGGATCCCGGCTGCCCTGGCTGGCCCACTTACCATATAATCATGTTTCAGATGTATTACTCTGCTATTGAGAGAGGGATCTCGCCTAAAATCGTCCAGCTCGGATAACAGGGCAAGCCCTGCTCATGTAATCATGCCCTTAAAAGGCCCTGACTACTCGCTTCTGTTTTCGCAAGGAATTAATAGCGTGACTTTTTGATAGTTGAAAAACCTCGTTCTAACAACATCTTTTCTTCTAGGCTAGACCCAAACTTGAAGTTTGCTTTCAAGGATGAAGAGAGAGAGAGACACACAATTTTCAATCAGTATTTGTCATTCATTTTTTAATTTAAGGAAAAAGTGAATACAAGAATAGCAATCCTCTTACTGATTTATGAAAAGTGATATTACATTGATATATGGATGTTTCTTCTCCCATTCCTGATCAGAATTTTAGACCGCAGCATTTGCTCAAGCCTATATCCGTACATTTTGATCTAGAATTAGCATTTTAAAAACAGCTGATTTTAGCGAAAAAGGTAGGCCTTACTTTTTGGTGAAGAATAAGGATCTTCAAAATCGGACTATTTTAACGAAAAAGCAAGCCTATAGCCTTACTTTTTGGCTAAAAATAAGGATCTTCAAAATCGGCCTATTTTACCGAAAAATCAAAGCCTATAGCTTTAGTTTTTTTGCTGAAATTAAGTATCTCCAAAATCGGCCTATTTTACCAAAAAAGCAAAGCCTATATAGCCTTACTTTTTTGCCAAAAATAAGTATCTTCAAAATCGGCCTATTTTACCGAAAAAGCAATGCCTATAGCCTTAGGTTTTTGCTAAAAATAAGTATCTTCAAAATCGGCCTATTTTACCGAAAAAGCAAAGCCTATAGCCTTACTTTTTGACGAAAAACAGGGATCTTCAATATCGGCCTATTTTACCGAAAAAGCAAAGCCTATATAGCCTTACTTTTTTGCTAAAAATAAATATCTCCAAAATCGGCCTATTTTACCGAAAAAGCAAAGCCTATAGCCTTACTTTTTGGCTAAAAATCAGGATCCTCAATATCGGCCTATTTTACCGAAAAAGCAAAGCCTATAGCCTTACTTTTTGGCTAAAAACAAGGATCTTCAATATCGGCCTATTTTACCGAAAAAGCAAAGTCTATAGCTTTAGTTTTTTTGCTTAAAATAATTATCTCCAAAATCGGCCTATTTTACCGAAAAATCAGAGCCTATAGCCCTACTTTTTTGCTAAAAATAAGGATCTTCAATATCGGCCTATTTTACCGAAAAATCAAAGCCTATAGTCTTACTTTTTGGCTAAAAACAAGGATCTTCAAAATCGGCCTATTTTAACGAAAAATCAAAGCCTATAGCCTTACTTTTTGACGAAACATACGGCACTTCAAAATCGGCCTATTTTAACGAAAAATCAAAGCCTATATCCCTACTTTTTGACGAAAAATAGGGCTCTTCAAAATCGGCCTATTTTAACGAAAAATCAAAGCCTATAGCCTTACTTTTTGGCCAAAAATAAGGATCTTCAAAAACCGGCCTATTTTACCGAAAAAGCAAAGCCTATAGCCTTACTTTTTGCCCAAAAATAGGGATTTTCAAAATCGGCCTATTTTACCGAAAAAGCAAAGCCTATAGTCTTACTTTTTGGCTAAAAACAAGGATCTTCAAAATCGGCCTATTTTACCGAAAAATCAAAGCCTATAGCCCTACTTTTTTGCTAAAAATAATTATCTCCAAAATCGGCCTATTTTACCGAAAAATCAAAGCCTATAGTCTTACTTTTTGGCTAAAAACAAGGATCTTCAAAATCGGCCTATTTTACCGAAAAATCAAAGCCTATAGCCCTACTTTTTTGCTAAAAATAATTATCTCCATAATCGGCCTATTTTACCGAAAAAGCAAAGCCTATAGTCTTACTTTTTGGCTAAAAACAAGGATCTTCAAAATCGGCCTATTTTACCGAAAAATCAAAGCCTATAGCCCTACTTTTTTGCTAAAAATAATTATCTCCAAAATCGGCCTATTTTACCGAAAAATCAAAGCCTATAGTCTTACTTTTTGGCTAAAAACAAGGATCTTCAAACTCGGCCTATTTTACCGAAAAATCAAAGCCTATAGCTTTACTTTTTGGGGAAAATTGGGCTCTGTCAAGATCGGCTACTTTTAGCGAGAAAAGTAGGCCTAGCTTACCAAAGATGAGAAAACATGCGAAAGAAAATTGTGCATTGAATAAAGAATCGAAATATTTAGTATTTGGAAAAAGTCGATTTACTATCGATTTCAGAACTCCATATTTTATGAAAATTTCATTATTGAAATCGGTCCTAGTTTTTTCCCCATTCATGTTGGCAATTCTGTTTCAGAATGTTGCCTAATTTATGCAATAAACCCCCAACAACAAACACAAAGGCTGTTATAAGTGCCATTACTCTTTATCTCACCCATTAGAAGCCTATTTGGGCTACAATATGGACTTGCCCAAGTCTCTCCCGCGTACCTAACACCCTAAAACCCAAGAAAATTAAGAAACAAAAATGCATAGATAAATAATGACCTCTGCGAAGGAGGGAGGGAGAAAGCTTGTTCCTTTTCTTCATCTGTCCTTCGCAGGGGTACCACTTATCTTTTTTCCTTCGTTGAGGTAAGTTTTTAGGTTTTAGGTACGTGGGAGTGACTTGGGCAAGCCCAGCTACAATATAAAAATAGGGCTTGCTTAACGACCCATTGCAAACCATGATCCTTTGCGGGCCGAATGAAAAGCAACACAAATAGAAGTTAGCAGCCTCGTCCCCAGGGCCTTTTGTCATAAGGCCCTGGGGACGAGGTTGAGAAGTTAGGCCAGAAACGACTTTCCTGTCATATGAAAGTGACCTTGCGCCTCCAAAGAATCACTGTTAGCAATGGGTCTTTAAATCAATTTACTATGTATTGTAAATTTTTAATTGATTATATAAAAAAAAATTACTATTGAAAACTAGTGGTTGCATTTACAGAGGAGTTGTTTATTATAATTTGTTTCTCATTTTCAAAAAGTATCCGAGAATCATTAAATTGTCTGTAAAACTTATCATTTATTAGTTTAAGATTTGCATCTAAAATTCTTTTACTTTGTTTTTCTTTTAGAATCTTTATATATTCTTTATCTCTCAGTCTTAATTTGTCGCAAATTTCTTTTAATTCCCTTGGCACATTTCTTCTCAATATCAATGGCAGCTCAAATGCCTTTGTGTAGGTATTTTCTTCGAAGCATACCTCTTTAATTTGTTTAACTTTAGCTTGGAATTCTTTCACCTCGTCCCAAAAACCATCTCCTTGTAGTTCGATTTTGTCCCATAAAGTTTTATTGAAATGCTGATACAACATGACGTCAGCTTTATTTTGGTTTCGTATTTTGTCCTAAAATAAAAAATTTATGCATATCAACGTCTTGAATAAAAAGAAACGATAATTCAAGATAGCTGTGGGAGCAACCTCGTTCCCATGACACAAAAGGAGGCTGCTGAATCCAGCAGATTATTTGCAAACTTGATCAAGGATTTAGGCCTGTTTTGAAATATTTTGAAATGAAACATTTTTAGAAAATAGCTTGAGACCAAAAATACCGATTTGGTGAAACTAAATTTTCGTAACAAAGTCAACATGTTAGCTACACCAAAATTATCAGTTGATAGGAATCTAATAAACAATTTAATAGCTACGGGCTTTTAAAAGTTTGAACCTTTTCTGAATCACCCGGTACCACAAAGCAAAGGCAAAACTTTTTAAATTAATCGTGTAAAATGTTGTTGCCCTATTCTTTCAAATGAATAGCTTTAAGGGAACGTTTGGTAAATTGCCATGATCCCAGAGAGAATATTTTTGAAATCATCATTATTTTCAGAATTAAAGCGTTTCTATATATGTTTTATGAAAGAAAGTATGTAAGGAACTATCTAAAGCTTTTACAAACATTAAAAGCATTATAAAACTGCTTGAGGAAAGTCAATATAATGTTCCAGAAATGCTCAGTTTTTGAAGCTCTACAAGATGGTAGTAAGCAAACGCCTGTAGCTTTTATGGTTTACGATTTAGCAATTTGACGAAGTCACAACTTCAAACTAGTACAAATATAGGAGAACGTTGTAATTCTGAAAATAATGATGGTGATGAAATGTTCTCTCTGGGATTATGACAAATTACGTAAAGTTCCCTTGGTGCAATTCACTTGAAAGAAAAGGGCAATAATATCTTATACGATTAATTTTTAAAGTTTTTTATATATATTCTCATATCTACAATAACGACCAAAGATTACAAAACGATATCACAGGGAGCATGGAAATACATCACAACCTTGTGGCCATTACACTTAACATAGAGACACCAATATTACAAAATAACTAAACATAAAGAACGGAAATTTGACACGAGAGAGGAAGTTTTTAGAGCATAGGCATCAAATCCCCAAAAAGACCGCACGAATGATCAATACACCCCCCTCCCGATCTAACGACCCGAAGTGGACCCCACGCACCCCACCACAATTGCCCACCGGCAATCCCCGACATGACATCCCGAACACCCTAAAACCACAGATTTATCTGAAACGTTTGCAAGCCTGTAGCTTGCTAACAACTTATTAGGTTCCTTGAAACTAATCCTCATTGTGTGAATAATATGTCGACGCAGATGCAAAAATTTAAGTTTGTCAACTAGAAATAATAATAGTCAGAGAGTGCTGCGTACTGGGTTTACTCACAAAACTGTTCGCTAAAATGTTTAAGATTGTGGTCTATAGCAACTTGTGGTGTAGGCAATGTCCTCATGTAAGAATCCTCTAAAGTCCTGAACTCATGAAACTCCAAAAATAGATATATTTGCATGACAAATTGGTTGGTATATTGCCCTTTGATTAAGTCAATTGACTATGCATATAATGCTGTATTTGCTATGCAACAATAAGATGTTATTATCATACTTTCAATAATGCGCATGCGCTAATTTCTGTGTTGACCCGCAGGGATATCATTTGACAGCCACAACAAGGTCTGCAAAAAATTGTTGAAAACACACACATAAACACACAGACAGAGTCCAAATCGCTAGCATTGAATAAGAATATAATGCTGCTTCGCAGCAATTAGGTCGTATCGTTCTCAGCAAGAGGCAGGAATGTATATGACCGCTGACCATATGCCACTTTGCGTCTGCACTGCAACAGAATGCGTCTGCACTGCAACAACATGCGCGCGCATAAAAAACACTCCTCCCAGAACCAGAACCACAGCATATTCAAAGTTTTGCGAAGATTTGACGCCTATGCTGTACCACAAGAAGAAACTAACAAACCTTTTGCTTATCAGTGATCCTATTCTTGTAAATTGAATTCCTCATTTTATGTTTTACATAGATGATATCTTCAGTGTCCCAACACAACATCCTTTTCATCAGTATCAAAGATTCATCGAAATATTCGGCGATCAAAACTAAATCTAACTTGTGTTGTAGTTTCTGGATGAATTCATCAATCTGGGCTTCGTCTGAAAAGATCTGATGTTCTAAGCCTAAATCAAACGCCATTCCTGCAACGAAACGAAGAAAACTGATAACAAAACAATTATTGAGTAGTACAAAATTAATTTTAACATTCAAAGTAAGAAACATTATTGCTAATTAAAATATACGCGTTTGGTACTTCTAACAGAAGATCGTAAAACTAACTTTTTGCTGGTTGCTGGTACCAAGTGATTCTGACAATATTTAGCGAAGAATGCGGGCTCGGAAGGTGAGGGGGGGGGGGTGGGGGTAATCTTGAAGTATCGTCCGACAGGAACGTGCCATTTTGCCCGAAAATTTTTCCAGAACATGACCCATTATTTCGCAAAATGTTATCGCAGTTTTAACTACTTTCAACAGGGGACAAAAAGTCAAAAATCAAAGTCAAAAGTCAAAAGTCAAAATACTAATAAAAAAAAGAGGAATGCAAAAACTAATACGAAATTTTTAATGTTCTGAGTAATTTGTCTTTTACGTATTGGTTTTTAGCCTCGATGGATAAGCGAGTGCACGCTATGAAAGACCCAAAAGGAAGGAATTACAATGTGTTATTATAATTATTTGTTGAATTTTACTACTTACCATTTTTGAGTAAATTCAGTTCCAGGGCAAACGAGCTTGAATTCTGAGCAGATGGCTGAAGCGAATAATGTTTGTCAGCTTCTAAAAATTCACCAAAAGGGTCACGTGACGAGTTCCATAAACCAGTCAGCTTAGAGATATCTGCATATTCATAAACTGACTCAAAATGAAAGACTGGATCTCGAAGGATCGTCATGACAACAGTGTCGTTGGGCATGATGGGAAGGATTTGCCTGCTGTTGAATCTGCCGATGTTGATTGCCATATTTGGTTTTTCTTTGTTCAGGAGATCCGTTCGAGCATGAGAGATGTGGAATCGCAGAGGCCAGTAATATTGATACGAAGAGGCAGTGGGAAGCATGAAAGAGAGGTTGCGAATATCACCGTATCTTTGAAGGATGTTACCAAGGGTTGAGCTGCCTGTGCGATGTGTTTTAAGGAAGATGATGTTTTTCAGTGGGTTATCTTGGTTACATTGTAGATGCCTATGACAAAAGATATCAATTTAAAACTCCTGTTATTATTATGTGAAAATATACCAGCTGAAGCAACTCGCCGGGCGTTTGATAAACAGAAGCGTACAACAGCGCTTGTGCCTCTAACGTTTGTTTGTCTCTGCAAAGCATTTAGATTTTAGACGACTGAGAAGATAAGCATATCGAAGCCCCAGAGGGGACACTAAGCACATACACATACGGGGAGAGGTCAGTCCGATAAATTTTCAGGCAACCCAAAAATATCAGTTCAGCTTCATTGCAAACCAAAAATATCAGCTAATTTTATACACCTGTAAACGCACATAAAATGTCATGAAACAATGCAAATTGAGGTCAGGATTGCCTCTACAGAACCCAGAAATATCAGTATAGATATATTTGATACCAAAAATTATCATGGCCATAATTTCAGTTTACATGGACCAAAAAATATCACTTTCGGCAATGTTCTGACCTAGAAATATCGGACTTACCTCCCTGTATGTGTATGTGCTTAGTGTCCCCCCTGGGATCGAAGCAGTGCTTAGTGCCTCTCAAGTTTTTTGGTAAACTATGTACCAGATGGTATAGTGCTGTATATATGGAAAAAAATAAAGTGCCCTTCTGAGAGCGGTGCCCCTCCAAGTAAGAAATACTACCTATGTCCTTGACAAAATCGATACTTTTTGCTTCCTTGAATAATTTTTTCTTTTTAAGCAAAGTGATCTTGGTGTCTAAATATAAAGCGAAGTTGCAACGAAGAAGGTTGTTAAATTCCAAAAGATATGGATGAACAATTGCGAAATTTTACAAAACCAATGGAAGAAAATCAACTAGGGTCGATAATGAAATGAAAACATGCATTCGTAACACGATGGGCTTCGACAACGAAACGCATGCTGTTGTTTCCTGCAGTAGTTAATTCCTCCCTGTGTCCCTGTACCCATGAAGGTTGTTGTTGTTGTTGTTTCGTTTACAGGACACAGGGACACAAGGAGGAACAAAACAACAACACGCGTTTCTTAAAGAGCAATTGTCACCCAAGGGTCCTTTGCCGACACTCTGCAATTTCAGACTGTCTGAATATCAAATTTAGCCAAAGCGGAAAATATGGATCTANGAAACCAATGGAAGAAAATCAACTAGGGTCGATAATGAAATGAAAACATGCATTCGTAACACAATGGGCTTCGACAACGAAACGCATGCTGTTGTTTCCTGCAGTAGTTAATTCCTCCCTGTGCCCCTGTACCCATGAAGGTTGTTGTTGTTGTTGATTCGTTTACAGGACACAGGGACACAAGGAGGAACAAAACAACAACACGCGTTTCTTAAAGAGCAATTGTCACCCAAGGGTCCTTTGCCGACAATTTCAGACTGTCTGAATATCAAATTTAGCCAAAGCGGCAAATATGGATCTACACTGCAGTATTTGAACGGAAAGAAAAGTTTGACTTTAGTTGACTTTCCTATCAGTTCAACCACTGCAGTGTGGATCCATGTTTTCTGCTTAGGCCACATTTGATGTTCAAACTGTCTGAAATTGCAGCGTGCCCGCAGAGGACTCTGGGTGGCAACGGCACTTTGGGAAAATAAACTGATGCGAATTTTACCTGACCTTTCCATTGATTTCATCCTTGTATTTCTCGGCTACTGCATTCTGGTCGATATTTTCGTCATCATCAGAAGACGCTGAGTAAGTAGTATTAGAATATGTTTGGTTTCTTCGCTCGTTCTTCAAACCCACATTATCTTCAAGCAGCAGCGTGCTTTCAATTTGTCCCTGACGTGGCAGCGTTGTTGGCGTTTCGTCCAAATCTTTTTCTGTCGGTTCATCTTGAAATGTTGTATCTTGATAACCAATGGCTATTCTGTAATCAGCTTTGTCAGTGTAAATAATGTCTTTATCGAGCCTAAAAGTTCGAAGAAACAATGCGTTTAAAATTCGTTATTGAAGAAGGGAACTAACTATATCGGGTAACCCAAAAATGTGAAACATTTTGACAAAATTATCAAAATTTGATTATATTACGGATCATGAAAATTTATTGATGTGCATTCGTGTCAAGGACCAAATGAGGTTTTACCATATTGCAAGTTTTTGAAAAGGATTTTGAATTTGTGAGAATTTGTGCTTTACCAGCTACCTGGTTTTGAAGCATACTGCGCAAACATAATAAATGATTGTATCAGTTGTTTGTACCTGCGGCTATAATTATTCAAATGAATACGAAGATATTGATAATAGATAAAATATACAGCCTTGAATATTACGATTAGACGTTTCGGGCATAACCCTTCATCAGCAATAACGAAGTAGAGTACAGGGCCGTAGGAAGCATCTTAAACTTGGAAGGGCACGACACTTCAAGGGCACTTTTTCCCTTAAGCTAGAGGGGCATTTCCTCAAACAAAAAGGGCAATTTCTCGTTTATTGCAAGATCTTGGGGGGGCGTGCCCCCAGTGCCCCCAGGTTCCTACGTCTCTGATAGAGTACGATAAAGTAGGAAGAGTAGTAAAAGAACGCTTGATAGAACAGGTATATTAGTAGAATGATTACCAAATTCAATTTTTTATCCCGCAACACTATTTTAAATTAGTTGCTTATGTCCTTGAAAAGGCGCTCATATCATTTAGGACCCAAACTTTCAAATGAAATCACAAGATATAGCATTATGGCTAACATACGATCGAGGGGTCAATCACTCCCTCAAAAAGCGTACGAGATTTCCATGAGAACAAAAGGATTTCTGGTGGATTTCAGAGATTTCTTCAGAAACAAAAGATTTCCACAGAAAGTGTACGAGATTTCTAGACAGTGATTTGCCCTTCGCATACGATGCTGTATTTTGTCACAGTAGTATTGCTCAAAATCCGATTTTTTTCATGCCGTTATTGCTTCTTCTGTCTCTCAAAAGAGTGAAATAACAATATTCTATTAAAGACCCCGTGTTCCCCATGATCCTTTGCATGTGTGCGAACCACCAAAACATCATATTGGCTGTAAACAATATGTTTTGAACAAACAATAAAGGGAACATAAACAGCGACAGGAAACAAAGCTTTCCTAAACCTTCAATTATTTTGTTTGAAATCAAAAGGGATGGTATAACAATGCTAATTCGAAGATGAAATAGATAACGCAGTCTCAGGATTGCTAGGCCAAAATCATTTTCAAACAGCACGAAAATCACTGTGAGACTGCAAAGGATCATGGGGAGCACAGGGTCTTTAATCTTTCAACAAATTACGCAGGTCTTTACTCACTCGTACATATAATCAAGTTCGTTTCCATTCGTAGTTTCCACTGCAACTGTGATCATTGGGTTCGTGTCTTCATTTGCTTTCCATAACGCAGCCAGAAAGCATGTCAAGGAGATAATGAATACTGCTACCACCAATAAGTCAAGTGCTCTGCGTCGTGTTGACATTTTATCACAGGTTCTGTTTGCAAGACGAAGCAAGAAATCTATACCCTTTCCCTACTCTTTAGAGTTTATTACACTTGTGAAGTTTGGTTTGAATTTTCTCACCAGATAAAGCAAAGAAAGCGAATCTTCCAGAAGTTCAAGAATTTCAAAATCCTGAAATATCTGAAAGGAAAATTTATTCTCGAAGTTTCTACGAAGCTAATGGAACTGCTTCGGNTGGGTTCGTGTCTTCATTTGCTTTCCATAACGCAGCCAGAAAGCATGTCAAGGAGATAATGAATACTGCTACCACCAATAAGTCAAGTGCTCTGCGTCGTGTTGACATTTTATCACAGGTTCTGTTTGCAAGACGAAGCAAGAAATCTATACCCTTTCCCTACTCTTTAGAAGTTTATTACACTTGTGAAGTTTGGTTTGAATTTTCTCACCAGATAAAGCAAAGAAAGCGAATCTTCCAGAAGTTCAAGAATTTCAAAATCCTGAAATATCTGAAAGGAAAATTTATTCTCGAAGTTTCTACGAAGCTAATGGAACTGCTTCGGAAGGCTGGACTTTATACACGAGTGCTTTCCTTGAATGTTTTGTAAGAAGTGAGGCCTTGAGCTTGAGCTGCGGCAATCGAAAATCCAGGAGGCAAATGCGACTTCAAGCAAGTTACGTTGAAAAATCTCAATTTGAAGATTTTTAGACGTCTCTTAACTGTTGACTGCGGCTCAACCAGGGCAATGCTTCTTTCTTCAACTGTCTTCTTTTAACTTAAAATGTAAAACACTCAATGTTTGCGATTTCACAGTTCAATTAGGGCGACGCTTCTTTGCTGAAATTTGCTAGAATATACTGTCTAGGCCGTATCATAAGCAACCAATGTAAGCACTAGTTTCTTCAAATTTTTAAACACTTTTGCGATTGAATGATCGAAAATCTCTTTATGAAAAACGCCACATCTCTACTCAATCGTGATCTTTTATTAAAAGGTTCAAATAGGGCGATATTGCATTCTTCTGTTCCCGGTAGTCTTTACATGAGCAGGAAAAGGTTGATTAGGCCAAGTTGTGATCGTCGAGTACAGCGCTTCTCTCAAATGTTGACTTGACTACACTACGAAGATTCAACCAACGATCGCTTGTAACACTCCACGTAAAACTCGGATTAATGTTGCGTACAAAGGTTTAGATAGCTGCTACAAGATGCTTTAGAGCTCGAACTACCAACAAGAAGAGAGTTGCTTAAGCCAACTTGTGTTCGTTGAGTCCAGCACTTCTGTCGAACGTTGACTGTGGGATTCTACGTGCTAGCACTTGCTCCTTCGAATCTTTATTCCACTTGATAGCACGTAGCGCTTAGATAGCTGCTAAAAGATGCTTTCGAGCTCAGACAACCAGTAAGAAAGATTTGCTTAGGCCAACTTGTGTCCGTTGAGTCCAGCACTTNGTAACACTCCACGTAAAACCCGGATTAATGTTGCGTACAAAGGTTTAGATAGCTGCAACAAGATGCTTTAGAGCTCGAACTACCAACAAGAAGAGAGTTGCTTAAGCCAACTTGTGTTCGTTGAGTCCAGCACTTCTGTCGAACGTTGACTGTGGGATTCTACGTGCTAGCACTTGCTCCTTCGAATCTTTATTCCACTTGATAGCACGTAGCGCTTAGATAGCTGCTAAAAGATGCTTTCGAGCTCAGACAACCAGTAAGAAAGATTTGCTTAGGCCAACTTGTGTCCGTTGAGTCCAGCACTTCTGTCGAAAGTTGACTGTGGAATTCTACGAGCAATCACTTGTTCTTTCGAACTCAGCGTTTTTTTACTTGATATCTCATGGCACTTAGGTAGTTGCTACACGATGTTTTAGAATTCGAATAAACCATATTTACTGCAATTTAAAAAAGGCAGCGTTTGTTGTGTTGATTTTAATAATTCCACCCGTTCTCTCTTCGTCGGACACCCGTGTCTAACACTAACCAACCTGACTGAGGTCAACGAATGAAAAGAATCACAGTTAAGACGGCTATCAACAATTGAAAATATCTTCATGTAATTGAGAGGTACCTGGTTATTCATGTAAATCTCTTTGATAATTTTGTTTTCAAACTAACTGAAATAAATCTCGAAAGCTGACTTCATCGGTGAATGAAAAAAACAGAGTCGAGAAAAAGCCACGGCTGCAAGCCGGAGGAAGCTTTTGCTTGTTAATGTAATATTTGAGGAAGGTTTAGTAAATTTTATACTGAACAAAGGAAAATTTTGGGTTATTTTGACAACATTAACTAGTTTATAAATTGTAGGGTTATAAACAACGCGAGGAGTTCGAAAAATTTGGTTATTTTGACTTGATAAAATTGGGAAGGTTTAACTAACGAAATTGGCCTCCGGAGGAAGGTTGGACCTTTTTCTGGACTCTGGAAAAGAGATTTCTTAAATTACTCTGCATAGGAAAGCAGCAAGCAGAGAACTTTTGGGGATCTCTGGCCTCCTTAATCATGCTAAAAATTACGGTGCTGCATCGTAATCCTTAGATAGATCCTTCGATACGATTGTTATGTGAATCATGGCCCTCAACTGCCTATACTTACCGCTGGATCCATTGTTTTGTCACATATTTTCAAGAAATATTACTTTTTCTAAACATCTTATGAAAATTGTTTACCATCAGGCTTATATCCCTTTGTTCAAGAGGATGAATTCCCTCGACATTGTACAAAATTTAGTACTGAAACGATTGGCATGTTTTCTCATAAGACAGGTTCAAGCAGAAATTTGCTACGAAATATAGAAGCAAAATACTAGGCCTAATTTCTCAAAAGTAAATGAAACTTTCAACCAAGCATCCCCCACGATTTAGAAATCCTGAGATTATAGAATTGAATAAAGACAAAATTGATTTATCTTGCCAAGCGTTATTTCACTACAATCAAAGTACAAAAAATTACGCTGCCCGAGTTCTAATATGAACAGCTAAAAATATCATGTAACATGTTAAATTTTGCTGGCAAAGCCTTGAATGATGATATTATTCAAATAATTATTCAATAAATTTATGATTTGTGATCAACATGACCACTTAGTAAAAGGGTTGAAGCTGAAAACAGGATTTGATAAATGTTCTTGATAACTTTATAGTATGCGTCAAAACCAGGTTGTTCATAAAAGCGGCAAATTTCAGTAAATCTAATGCATTACCAAAGGCTATGCTGTATTGAATCATCTTAAAGACTCTGCGCTAAACAGCAGCCTCTGCGCAGTGAAGCTATACCACAATGCAGTTTGTTCAATCCCACATTGCAATTCTAGAGCGTCCACTTGTTTACAAAGATATAGAACGTCTTCACCTCGCGAGCTAATTTTAGAATGCCAATAGGACATATTGAATTTTTCAATGCCGAGTTCCCTGTCAGCTATATGCATGAAAACACTCCTTTTTCTGATAACAAAACAAATCAGGACATCAAGTTTCTAACTGAATAGAGATTTAACATTGACAAAGCCATAGAGTCCGAAATTAGAAATTCAATATTTCCCTTTCTTCAAATTTCAAAGGGGCCTTTGCAACCTGCATACCTTGCATGTGCCATCTATTTTTGTGGGAAAAAGAATATTGTTTATTTTTCTTTGCAAAGAATGCGTGCAAAGGCTGCTGGTTAGCGCAGAGTCTTTAAGTTTTATGTAATGGTTTTTCAAACAATAATATAATATGCGTTCAACAATGTTACTGCTCCATCAGGGCTCCGCAAGTGCTGCAAACTGTAATTGCACGAGCAAAGCGAGTGCTTTTACTTCTTAGTCTCCATTGAATAAAGGACCTCATGATTCAGCAT
This sequence comes from Aurelia aurita, assembly GCA_004194415.1. NCBI lineage: Eukaryota > Metazoa > Cnidaria > Scyphozoa > Semaeostomeae > Ulmaridae > Aurelia > Aurelia aurita. Next base: position 280,355 of record REGM01000047.1, read on the forward strand.
GACACAAAACGGGAACATGATGTAGCTTAAAGCATTGGCGTTCCATCAATTAGCCTATGTATTGTTAGAGGGTTCTGAAGGGGCTTTCAATCGCATTTTCCATCTCATATATAAAGTTATCCTTTCAATATACAATCAGTGATCAAATTCCATTCCCAGCCAATTGTTTTGCCGTTGGTATTATTTCATCAAATCCCAATCCCAGCATAAAAATCCTATTCATAGAGTGTCATTTTAGGTAAATCCTAGCTCTAATGTTACCCCTTCGGGACCCTATGTTACGAAGATGCTTTTAAGTCCTAGGATACTATGGTAGCATGTTCCTTGACAAAAAGTGGGTTCCTAATCAACTGCCTGCCGTGTTTCAAAAAGGATTACAACAGGCAATGGCTTCTTTTACAAACGTGAAATCATTCAAGGAAATGCCATAAAGATTTCCATTTTAGGTGATGGAACATAATTCTAACTTTCAAAGACAACTCTAAAAAATTAAGGAATTATCATCATCTTGTCCTGGACTTCGACAACAATTCTTTCTTACGAAAATAATCCAAATATTCTATTTCTGACATGAATAATTTTTTACAAAAATAACTGTTTATTTCTGAAACATTCGGGTTTTGTTTCATATCTTGATCCACTAATACCTGCCCATCCCCACTGCCTTTCGTCTCTATAACATCCCCAACACAATCCATTTCTATCTCTTTCAACATGACTCGAAAATGGCGAACTTCTTCCCAAAAACTCTCTCCTTCGTAAGCAATTTCCTTCCATAACGTCTTGTTGAAGAATGTGTACAGCTCCGTGTCTGCTGAATTCCACGTATGAGCTTTCTCTTCAAGTTCTGGTGTGAATTTTGCCCTGTTGTTTGCGTTCTGGGTTAGATGGTGAAATTTCAAATATAAAATATCGTCCAATTCCAAACAGAGTCTGCGTCGTAAAAGAATCAGCGATTCGTCTAAATATTCGTAAATTAAAACAAGGCTAAATTTCTCATAAATTTCCCAAATGGTCGCTCGGATGACATCTTTTTTGTGATACTCCGTCGTGCTTAGGCCTAAATCAAAGAACATCCCATTCTTGATCAGGTTCAGAGAATCCTGAAACGAAATATAAAAAAATAAAAACAACTGTAATGCAACGTAACAGAACTACAGCGTGTCCTAAAAAAGTGTGCCCCCTTTGTGCGGCTACTGTGGAGGAGCTCCAAATTTCACTGTTTTATTTCTATACAGATGAACAGGTTACGCTTCAACTTAAAATTTGGGACATTGTATGAGTCAATCTAATAAGTGGTTGCTGATTTATGGCACGAGAAAGTCAAGAGAGTTGCTGCTTCAAAAACAGCAAATGCTCGTACATTATTTTGAGCACCCTGCACAGTACAGTAAAAAACCCCATAAAAAACTTAGACTGACAAAGGTTCTTAAGACTTGGCTCACACTAGAGTAAAAACGCGTTATNATTTTGAACACCCTGCACAGTACAGTGAAAAACCCCATAAAAAACTTAGTCTGACAAAGGTCCTTAAGGCTTGGCTCATACTAGAGTAAAAACGCGTTATAAAATAGGGATAACGCATTTTCTAAACTTGTTGTAAGCGCATTTTTGATTCCATAAGTGATAAGATAAAAGCACTTCCAAAAGTTGCAGCTTTCAAGACAGCGATCAAGCACTGGACTGGCCACGAACGTAACTGCCGGATCTGTAAATAGCTAGAATTTATGTATTTTATATTCCTGTTAAAGTTGTATTGTAAATAATTGGTATGAATTAGTAGTTCTATTACTATTGTAAAATAACCAACTGTAAATAAAATTATCATGATTATGATTATGTCTACGACCAGTCTGAATCAGGTTTTACAGTCAAAAGTAGCTCAAGAACTTTCATCACATTTGAACAATTGGCGATGAGGAGAGCGATGATATTTCATCACATAATGGGAACCAGTCTTCTTACCTTAAATTTTTTTCTCTTTATAACATTCTGAATATAAACTTTAGGATTGGTTATAAAAGTCCCAAGAGGATCATCCACATCTTCAATCCCCAATAAATCAGCAAATCTTAGATTATGAAACGTCGTCTCAAGCTGCGTGGCAGGATTACGTAACATTGTCACATAAACTGTCCCTGGGGTCATAATATTGTCCATTACGTCACCATTGTACCTTGCATGGTTACATATTATGTTGGGCAATGAGCCGTTCAGCAGTGAAATGTCTATATATTTCCATTGAAATCTCATTGGCCAATAGAAAGTTGATAGCCCATCGCTAGGCACCGCAATGTTTAGATTTTGTAGGTCACCAAGGCGATTGAAGATGTTTGTTAATACGTCACTTCCGGTGAAATGAGTCTTTAAGAATGCGATGTTGAAGCTTGGCTTTGTGCATTTTTGTTGCCTGGAATACAAACAAATTGATTATAATTAGTCCCAGCTATCGTTCATCAAAACGAGACTACCACCGAGGTGAAATCACTTAAATCTTCCAGAACATGGACTGGAAAGAGGTGGCAATATTTCCATTTTCAGTGAGAAACGATAGAATCGCGAGAGCTTGAATTGGCGGAGCAACATCTCAAAAGATAGCTAGGCCTTTCTACTACGTGGTGATACACATTTTTTGTTTCTAATGTTTCGTTTTGGGAAGCAAAAAGAAATCTAGCTTGTGAAGTGTTTTGGGTCACCCGGTTTTCTAACGGGCCGTTCTTACAGGATTATCACAATTCTCTTACCTTGGTATTAGTGGCAACGGTGGGTCCGCTCTGAAGTTCTCATACCACATGACATAATCTTCAACCCCTTCAACATCGACATCCCTGTCTCTTCCATAATCTAATGATGATATTATTGAGCTGAATCCTTTCCAACCTTTGCCTTTTCGTAATATCCGCTCACCAAGGCCACTTATTGAGGAACCTTCCACGATTTGGTCAACATAGCTTGTATTATGTTCTGGCACGCTAAGAAACAAATGAAAACAAATTTTACCAATTGTCTAAAAAACTGCATATAATTTATATTTTACGATTTTTTGGAATCTATAAAGATTCCTACATATTGGAGCTTTAACATTTTGAATACCTGGTATACATTTTGAAACAAATGAGACACAATTTTGAGACAAAAATGAGACAACAGATGTCCCCCACATTTACTGATCATGTATATTACACACGAGCATACAAACTTCATATTTTCACGACGTATTCAAGGGATCACATCATTTAAAAGGTCAGATTGCGTTCTTGATTGGCCAGATTGCGTTAAACATCNTGATGCAGCCACGTTCGCTTTGTCTGTATATAACATCAAGCAAATCGAAAACCTGTTCATAGCCACTTGCCTTAGCCTGCGTAAATGTGCACCACAGCGTCGATACGAATCAAAACATTTGATAAGCTGTGACAGCGCGTTAACAAAATTAACACAACGCGTAAACTGGTCGATGCGCATTTTTGTAAGCATTCTTCGAGTTGTTTGGCAGATAATATCTGTAAACAACGGGGGCTAGGCCTAAATTAGCGATCTCGGCTGATAACGTTATATTTTTAGGTAGAGCAGGTTTTATTTCAGTTTCAAATTGAGTCCTCGTTCTGGAAAGGCAGCTTTATGATGATTTTAATAAATAAGAATGATTTATTATGTTTTATTATGTTTTTTTTGTTAAATAAATTTTGTGATGCATATAATCGTAAGCGCATTTTCAAAGCAGAAAAGTTTGACTTTAGTTTACTTTTCCATCAGTTCAACTACTGCAGTGTGGATCCATAGTATTCGCCTAGGACAATTCGATTTCCAGACAGGCTGAAATTGCAGCGCGCCCACAAAGGACCCTGGGTGACAATAGCTCTTTAAAGGGAATCTAAGCATATATAAGCCTTTGATGAAAATAGCCATGCAAAGACAATAGGTTGTGACACGCGCCGAACCATATTTGGGTAACTGATCTACGTCAACAGGAAATACTGATGTCTGATAAGCTAGAATTTGACCGCAAGTGGCTTGAGCCACTTTTATAAGCTTAGATTCCCTTTAAGGCTTTTCTCCGAAGAGAGAAGCACACAGAACTTTTTAGTACAGGTACTACCCCACGAGGCCAGCAAAGGGCTCGAACTCGCACCCTTCATCGCGAAAGGCGGAAAGCGCTAACCACTAGGCCAACATTAAAATATGACCTACAATTTTGCCAGTCAGCCTGGGTTCTTATACAATGAATTATACAATGGGTTCTTATAAAATGGGGATCTAATTTGAAAATTTCAGCCTGTAGGTTCTTAATTTACTAGGTTCTTACGCGCAGGTGTTTACTGTGCGAAAATACGCAACGCGTCGGCAAGGCCTTGATGTATGGGAATTCTAAGGTCCCGAAACTATATACGTATTAAATACACTATGGACACAGTATAAGTATATGTTTCGGGACCTTAGAATTCCCATACATTAAGGCCCTGCCAACGCGTCTTGACAATACACCACTTCAATTAAGCGGCCTCGTTTTGGAAATTTTTACAAATTTCTTCCTATTCTTCACATGAAAATTTTGAAACTCATGTTCGGCGTAAAACACAAATTAAAACAGTTATGAAATTTCATCTGAATTCGATAAATCACCAATTTCTAACGCAATCTAATATACAAAATACCATTAAACATATAACAACCATTTGTTAATTTACCCTAGTCTAAGTTTCTCTGAACGCCAAAGAATAACAAGATATGGGATGCCCTAAAATGGCAAAAGCTTGCTCGACATTTTAAGAGAATGGCTGATGGGATATCAGTTCTGCGACCATGTGAAACCTGGGAATGTCTAGGAACGCTGGAGCCTCTCGTGTTGGACATCTCTACCCTAGTCTAAGTTTCTCTGAACGCCACAGAATAACAAGCTATGGGGTACCCTAAAATGGCAAAAGCTTGCTCAAAATTTTGAGAGAACGACTCACTGTCTATCGGAAACCTGGGTCATCAATGTGATAATTCATGGTTTCATTGAATGAACAGATAAATTGAAATGCCCCCAAGAAAGCTCGAACGACTTTCTGGCATAGAACTAGATCCTTCTGAAACAATGGTGCAATTTCAAGGAAATGCTCCTACGCCTATCTGCTCTAAAGCCTAATGGCTCTAACGGCTTGGGGTCATTTACTTCTGCAGTTAAAAACTGGTGCATTTTCTAGGACATGGGGCCAGACGCATACCGGTAATCATCGTGCAATGAGTAATATTTCCCTTGTTGTTTTGTAGTCCCTTTCAAAACAGCTACAATAAATAGCTAAAGGCCTTGTTACACGAAGAGCTTGCCTCCAATGGCGTTGCAAGATCAGTTTCAGCAGACATTGCGCCTTGTAACATGCCATTGAAATTTGAATAAAAAGAGCTGAAACTCGTCTCATTTTGCCGACATATAGGCTCCTTTGTAAGGGTCCCTCGCAGAGCTTCGCGCCTCTGTGGAGCGTTGCGAGACAAGTTTCACAAGGAGTGTTACACGATGAAATCCAGATGAAATCCCGAATTTTGTCTTGGAATCCGCGTTGACTGAGTAGAAACAAGTTTTACTTTTCGTGAAACTGCCTCGCAACGCTCGCAACAGCAAATTTGACAACTCATTGTGCAGTTGTTATACGGTGAAATATTTTCTGAAACTTATCTGGTAAGGCCATTGCAAGCAAGTTTCACGTAAAATTCATCATGTAACAGGGCCTATATTTACGAGGTTCTAAATTTGGAGTATTTTCAATTTCCATGGTAAAAATAACATAGTCTTGTATGTCTCCAGACGCCCTAGTTTCAAACGTTTCTGGCAGAGGTTTGCAAATTTTACGCATTTTACTAAAAGTTCTAAGTATACGTTTATACCATATCTACGAGAGTTTCAATTGAATATCTTGAACAGTTAGTCCTAAATCCCCCTATTATGCTACAGTACTACGGTTTATTGATAATGTTATTGTTCATTGTTACGGTCTATTGAAAACTGCAAACCCTGACCAACAATTGCAGACAATCTTTGCTTTGAGTTCAGCACATGTTCCAACGGAGACCAAGTTCAACAAAATCTGTATTGCTTGAACCAGCTGACACACAGTTTGGTTTCAAACATCGTTGTCGAGAAACTAGGAGCATTTTCTCTGATTGGTCTTGAAGGCTTGGACAATCTTCAGGCCATACCGTAAAAGCTCCATTTAGCCCCCCTCTCTAATAAGCCCCATCTCTTTTAAGCCCTCATCTGGAGTCTCCGAAACTAATAAGCACACCGGGGGCTTAACAAAGCTTTTACAGTATTTGCAATTGAAATCTTGGAAAACCTTCATTTTCATATTTGCATATCGTCTCACCGACTGAACTGGAGCTTTCTTTCCTTAGTTTTGACAAAATAGCTTTGCGATCTCTTAAACCGGAATGATCCGAGATGGTGGAAAATGTCTGACTGTCTTTAAATGTTTATTCCACCATCTGTACTTCAAAGAGCGTTATCTGTCTCTTNATGAATTGAATTTGATCTTTGATGCAGCCACGTTCGCTTTGTCTGTATATAACATCAAGCAAATCGAAAACCTGTTCATAGCCACTTGCCTTAGCCTGCGTAAATGTGCACCACAGCGTCGATACGAATCAAAACATTTGATAAGCTGTGACAGCGCGTTAACAAAATTAACACAACGCGTAAACTGGTCGATGCGCATTTTTGTAAGCATTCTTCGAGTTGTTTGGCAGATAATATCTGTAAACAACGGGGGCTAGGCCTAAATTAGCGATCTCGGCTGATAACGTTATATTTTTAGGTAGAGCATGGTTTTATTTCAGTTTCAAATTGAATCCTCATTCAGGAAAGGCAGCTTTATGATGATTTTAATAAATAAGACTGATTTATTATGTTTTATTATGTTTTTTTTGTTAAATAAATTTTGTGATGCACATAATCGTAAACGCATTTTCAAAGCAGAAAAGTTTGACTTTAGTTTACTTTTCCATCAGTTCAACTACTGCGGTGTGGATCCATAGTATTCGCCTAGGCCAAATTCGATTTTCAGACAGGCTGAAATTGCAGCGCGCCCACAAAGGACCCTGGGTGACAATGGCTCTTTAAAGAGAATCTAAGCATATATAAGCCTTTGATGAAAATAGCCATGCAAAGACAATAGGTTGTGACACGCGCCGAACCATATTTGGGTAACTGATCTACGTCAACAGGAAATACTGATATCTGATAGGCTAGAATTTGACCGCAAGTGGCTTGAGCCACTTTTATAAACTTAGATTCCCTTTAAGGCTTTTCTCCGAAGAGAGAAGCACACAGAACTTTTTAGTACAGGTACTACCCCACGCGGCCAGCAAAGGGCTCGAACTCGCAACCTTCCTCGCGAAAGGCGGAAAGCGCTAACCACTAGGCCAACATTAAAGTATGACCTACAATTTTGCCAGTCAGCCTGGGTTCTTATACAATGAATTATACAATGGATTCTTATAAAATGGGGATCTAATTTGAAAATTTCAGCCTGTAGGTTCTTAATTTACTAGGTTCTTACGCGCAGGTGTTTACTGTGCGAAAATACGCAACGCGTCGGCAAGGCCTTAATGTATGGGAATTCTAAGGTCCCGAAACTATATACGTATTAAATACACTATGGACACCCTATAAGTATATGTTTCGGGACCTTAGAATTCCCATACATTAAGGCCTTGCCAACGCGTCTTGACAATACACCACTTCAATTAAGCGGCCTCGTTTTGGAAATTTTTAGAAATTTCTTCTTATTCTTCACATGAAAATTTTGAACCCATATTCGGTGTAAAACACAAATCAAAAAAGTTACGAAATTTCATCTGAATTCGATAAATCACCAATTTCTAACGCAATCTAATATACAAAATACCATTAAACATATAACAACCATTTGTTAATTTACCCTAGTCTAAGTTTCTCTGAACGCCAAAGAATAACAAGATATGGGATGCCCAAAAATGGCAAAAGCTTGCTCGACATTTTAAGAGAATGGCTGATGGGATATCAGTTCTGCGACCATGTGAAACCTGGGAATGTCTAGGAACGCTGGAGCCTCTTGTGTTGGACATCTCTACCCTAGTCTAAGTTTCTCTGGACGCCACAGAATAACAAGATATGGGGTACCCTAAAATTTTGAGAGAACGACTCACTGTCTATCGGAAACCTGGGTCATCAATGTGATAATTCATGGTTTCATTGAATGAACAGATAAATTGAAATGCCCCCAAGAAAGCTCGAACGACTTTCTGGCATAGAACTAGATCCTTCTGAAACATTGGTGCAATTTCAAGGAAATGCTCCTACGCCTATCTGCTCTAAAGCCTAATGGCTCTAACGGCTTGGGGTCATTTACTTCTGCAGTTAAAAACTGGTGCATTTTCTAGGAAATGGGGACAGACAACTACCGGCAATATGCGTGCAATGAGTAATATTTCCCTTGTTGTTTTGTAGTCCCTTTCAAAACAGCTACAATAAATAGCTAAAGGCCTTGTTACACGAAGAGCTTGCCTCCAATGGCGTTGCAAGATCAGTTTCAGCAGACATTGCGCCTTGTAACATGCCATTGAAATTTGAATAAAAAGAGCTGAAACTCGTCTTATTTTGCGGACATCTAGGCTCCTTCGTAGGGGTCCCTCGCAGAGCTTCACGTCTCTGATTGGCTAGTTCTGTGGAGCGTTGCGAGACAAGTTTCACAAGGAGTGTTACACGATAAAAAACAGATGACATCCCGAATGTTTTCTTGCAATCAGTTGCCTGAGTAGAAACAAGTTCTACTTTTCGTGAAACTGCCTCGCAACGCTCGCAACAGAAAATTTGACAACTCATCGTCCAGTTTCGGGGTGTTACACGGTGAAATATTTGCTGAAACTTATCTGGTAAGGCCATTGCAAGCAAGTTTCACGTAAAACTCATCATGTAACAGGGCCTATATTTACGAGGTTCTAAATTTGAAGTATTTCAATTTCCATGGTAAAAATAACATAGTCTTGTATGTCTCCAGACGCCCTAGTTTCAAACGTTTCTGGCAGAGGTTTGCAAATTTTACGAATTTTACTATAAGTTCTAAGTATACGTTCATACCATATCTACGAGAGTTTCAATTGAATATCTTGAACAGTTAGTCCTAAATCCCCCTATTATGCTACAGTACTACGGCTTATTGATAATGTTATTGTTCATTGTTACGGTCTATTGAAAACTGCAAACCCTGACCAACAATTGCAGACAATCTTTGCTTTGAGTTCAGCACATGTTCCAACGGAGACCAAGTTTAACAAACTCTGTATTGCTTGAACCAGCTGACACACAGTATGGTTTCAAACATAGCTGTCGAGAAACTAGGAGCATTTTCTCTGATTAGTCTTGAAGGCTTGGAAAATCTTCAGGCCATACCGTAAAAGCTCCATTTAGCCCCCCTCTCTAATAAGCCCCATCTCTTTTAAGCCCCCATCTGGAGTCTCCGAAACTAATAAGCACCCCGGGGGCTTAACAAAGCTTTTACAGTATTTGCAATTGAAATCTTGGAAAACCTTCATTTTCATATTTGCATATCGTCTCACCGACTGAACTGGAGCTTTCTTTCATTAGTTTTGACAAAATAGCTTTGCGATCTCTTAAACCGGAATGATCCGAGATGGTGGAAAATGTCTGACTGTCTTTAAATGTTTATTCGACCATCTGTACTTCAAAGAGTGTTATCTGTCTCTTTTNATCTTCAGGCCATACCGTAAAAGCTCCATTTAGCCCCCCTCTCTAATAAGCCCCATCTCTTTTAAGCCCCCATCTGGAGTCTCCGAAACTAATAAGCACCCCGGGGGCTTAACAAAGCTTTTACAGTATTTGCAATTGAAATCTTGGAAAACCTTCATTTTCATATTTGCATATCGTCTCACCGACTGAACTGGAGCTTTCTTTCATTAGTTTTGACAAAATAGCTTTGCGATCTCTTAAACCGGAATGATCCGAGATGGTGGAAAATGTCTGACTGTCTTTAAATGTTTATTCGACCATCTGTACTTCAAAGAGTGTTATCTGTCTCTTTTATCCAATTCGTGCATTATCCAGATCAAGCTACATACATTTCGCATTGTATATCATTTCGAAAAACAACGCGAGGGTCATTTTCCTTGTCAAGGATTCAAAGCCAATCAGCTGGGAAATGTTTAAAATCAACAATGATCCAGTTTTCAAAACAACACCGGAAACATGCATCATCTAACGATATTTCTGTATTCCAGAAGCTTCTTTTAGCCCAGAATTCTGCCTTCTTAACCTCTCCTTTTTCCTCTTTGCTCCCAGACTCATGCTGTAAGTTGACGATGTTGCTACCTTTAACCTATCTAGGAACAACAACTCTCCTTTACAAGACGTCCTAATATCTTTCAAATCTCTTCAGTTTCTTCTACGATCTCCGCCTAAACACCGAACAAACAATGTAGCTGAACTTAAGTAGAGCTGCACTTGCGGCGATAGCCTTTTCGAACATACAAATCTCTTTAGTTTCCACTTGGGTGTTGGCCTACGCAACAAGCAAGCCATGTATCGAAATTGCAAAGAAATGCATTTGTGGTGACTGCTTTTGCGAACTCGAGATGATATCGAAAACATATGCCAATAACTCAACCAGCTACCACACAATTTTCCTTCATCCAATATTCGTGCATCCCAATGGATGGGGTCCTCGATTGGTTATGCAATTAGGGTAGCCATCCTCTACTTAAAGGTTTAGTCTGGTCAAACGTTGCAACAACGATCGAAGTTTAGATTCTTCCGTTTTGAAGAACACGATCTCCCCCTTTTCAAATGTCATCTAAATTTTGTCTTGAAATTGACAATTTTTAACTCTAGATGACATGAACTAGGAATATGCCGTTTCAAAACAAAAACATAAAATCGTTCGCTAATACCTCAGCTTTGGTTACCTCTTGTAATCATTTCGTAATTCCCTAAAAAGGAAAAGGTAGATCATCATCAAATCATTCGATATTATACACCTGGTTTTGAAGCACACTGCACTATCAAGTTGAATTTTTTGTCCCGCACCACCACTTAAATTTGTTGCACATGTCCTTGATAAAGCTTTTACATCAACTAGAGCTTGAACCTTCATACAAAATTGCAAGATATTGCTTTTTGGATAAAATACGATGTTTTGTAAAATAATATTGCGCAAAATATGGTTTTTCATGCTGNACAAACAATGTAGCTGAACTTAAGTAGAGCTGCACTTGCGGCGATAGCCTTTTCGAACATACAAATCTCTTTAGTTTCCACTTGGGTGTTGGCCTACGCAACAAGCAAGCCATGTATCGAAATTGCAAAGAAATGGATTTGTGGTGACTGCTTTTGCGAACTCGAGATGATATCGAAAACATATGCCAATAATTCAACCAGCTACCACACAATTTTCCTTCATCCAATATTCGTGCATCCCAATGGACGGGGTCCTCGATTGGTTATGCAATTAGGGTAGCCATCCTCTACTTAAAGGTTTAGTCTGGTCAAAAGTTGCAACAACGATCGAAGTTTAGATTTTTCCGTTTTGAAGAACACGATCTCCCCCTTTTCAAATGTCATCTAAATTTTGTCTTGAAATTGACAATTTTTAACTCTAGATGACATGAACTAGGAATATGCCGTTTCAAAACAAAAACATAAAATCGTTCGCTAATACCTCAGCTTTGGTTACCTCTTGTAATCATTTCGTAATTCCCTAAAAAGGAAAAGGTAGATCATCATCAAATCATTTCGATATTATACACCTGGTTTTGAAGCACACTGCACTATTAAGTTGAATTTTTTGTCCCGCACCACCACTTAAATTTGTTGCACATGTCCTTGATAAAGCTTTTACATCAACTAGAGCTTGAACCTTCATACAAAATTGCAAGATATTGCTTTTTGGATAAAATACGATATTTTGTAAAATAATTTTGCGCAAAATATGGTTTTTCATGCTGCAATTTCATTATCGATGTCCTAAGAATAAAATAATGATCATCTACTAAATCTACTTGTTCTTTGGTGTAACTAAACAAAAAATACATTTTGGGGATCGGTGAGAGAATTAAATTTCAATGATTTTTCAAAAGTTTCACTATTTATTGGGTCACACGGAAGAACATGTAACATCTATCTTGACATAGACACAAAAAGTTGGTCAAAGTTTGACTATCATAAAAAATAGCAAATAGTGGCTTCCCATGCAATTTTAAATAGGTAGAGGGCTATTTGGCACACCTAGTGGAAGTTTTTCAGCATTTTTAACATGAAAAGTGACTGAAAATTAAATTAGAAAGCAAACAATACAGCGAATATACGTACTCTTCACCGATTGTGCTAATATTCTTGCCACCAGGAGGACTGTCATTTGTTAGAATTACCTTCCTGAAAGATGAAAAGAGAGGGTTCCTATTAGAGAAATGAGGGTCTCATTAAAGAGGGCGGAATAATAGAGAAGGAGCTAAAAAGAGCTTTTTATGGTACTAATATACAATACAGTTTTCCTGAAAATTAAAAAGATATTGTTGTCAGTGTTCTTTTATTTACCCAACTTTTTTCCCCCAAAATATACAGAAAGAGGAAGATGACATACATGTCTTCAATTAAGACCCTTCATTATCTCTCCCGATCATGGTTTGGTCTTATAAACCACGATTTGTATCGAAAACACATACAGATCTGTATTTTCCTTTAACCTACGTTTTTCCGTTATACCGACACCTCTAAGGGGACCATTATGGAAATAAGATCAGCTTGACCTTTTAATGCTATCCCTGCCACTGTAATTAGGGGTGTTGTTTTTCTTTACGTTTTTAACCTTACATATTGTATTGTATCTATTTTTATATTATAAAACTTGCAAATATTTTAATTGTGGCAAATGATACATACATACATACATACATAACCAGAATTCTATTCTTTGCTTGTGTTGAATAAACGTATATACTCAAATAAATTTGTTCCGATAACATAATATTATCACATGCATGTTATAATATAAAAGTTCCCTTACTTTGAGTCCTCTTCCACAGGTATGTCACCGTAGTCTCCCAGAATTCTTGCTCTGTACAAAAGATTTCGAAGAGAAAGGTTATAATACTATAAAAATAATAATAATAATACGAATATTCATACAGGATAACCTATCAGCATAATAATACTGCTATCTTAAAGGGAATTGATATAGTTAAAAGCTGGCCCGGGCCAAGTTAAAAATATAGTGTATTGTATTTGATACTGTTGGCACGTGCCGTTTCATTGTGCAGCTGAAGAAACAATGGGTGCGTGGGCATTTTCGTAGCCTATTTATAGCGACCACTGAATATAGCTATGTCTAACCCCTTTAAGGGTCCTGTCAAAAAAAGGAAACATGAGTTATTAGTAAACAAGAAACAGGGATCATCAGGGAAATCATTTATTCAAATTAAAATGTGTAGCCTCTACGAAGAAGAATGCCTGATATCATTTATGAAACATTGATGCAATGAATGACATTTCGCATCTGTACCAGCAAAAATTTTGGTCATCAAGGTTGAGCAAATCATTCAAGTTCTTTGGGACATCTGGTATGTAAGTCATATAGGGCTGGACTAAATTATGTTATGCTTCAGTCATTTTGGCTTTTTGTTCTTATAGTAAGACAAGAGCTGTATGAGGCTGAGAAAATGCAGAGGGCATGAAAAACATAAATAACTTAAAATAAAACTAAATAGGGAGCATTAAAAAAAAACAAAAATTAAGTACTTCAATTTTAATTTCATACCTTGCTGCAGCGTACTCGGCCTCCTTCTCAGCCAGTGTTTTCAAAGGCTTTTTGTTTTCTCGTTTGTTCTGCTGTGCTGGCCCATTTTGACGTTTAAGGATCTTTATCTAGTGATTAGAACTTTGCTTGATCAAAAAATTTAGTTTTCAACATAAATCAATATCATCTTATAACTAAGTGTTGAGATGGCAATTCTTTTGAAGTTTTGTCTGTTTGTATATGTCTGTTTATGCATGCATGCTTCACTGAGATGTCCTTGCTCCCATTTGAGTAACCCTTGCATCTTCAGTACAGTTCTTTCATAACTTAAAAACGTTTTCTTTCTTAACAATTTTTGAGAATTCATAAAACATCTGGTGAGCTCTTAAAGTGAATCAACGGAGCTAAGAGGAGGTCATCTATAAATAGGACAAAGACAACTCCTACGCACACTATTGTTCCTCTGGCTAAACAATATCCACGCACGTGTGACATCATCAAATACAATAGGCTAATAATAGAACAACCGCGCGGGGCTTTTATATCCGTTGATTCTCTTTAAGAATTCTTCCTAATTATAGAAAACTAAGCTTCATAAATATTGTACTGTGTAAGGTATAATCTATTTCAAAAAATTCTTGCGAGATATTAAAATATCTTAAGAACTGATTGATTTTAAGATACAAAAGAACTGTACTGTGCATACCAAGATAGTACTATTCCATCACTCTTCAGTACATTCAAATACTATTTGACACATTGTAAGATTTAGGAAGAATTTGCAAATGTAAAATACCTGTGGTACATATTCAGATCTTCCTAATTCTTCTGCTGGTGCAATGGCCGCTTGGCTAGTATTGCTACGAAGAAATCAAGCTTGTCATCATATCATATCATATCTTAATGCATTTATTACAGAGTCTTATGAAGATTTACTTTTCTCAGGGTCAAATCAATTTGAATAAAAGAGACAAAAGGTGATTAGAGCCAAAAGAGATCGGAAAATGTTCAAAGCAAACATTCAAAGGGTCTGTTTCAGCCAGCATTCCTTGCACTGGCCATATCTTGGTTGGCCTTTGTTGTCGTCATTTTCATGGCCCATGAAAATGGTGACAACAAAGAGATGACATGTGCAAAGCATGTTGGTTGAACCAGACCCTTTAAACAAAATGTTAATTTCTCGCTTTTGATTTAGCATCCATTCTAGAATATTGCTTCCTGGCGCAACTACATGGTGGTGACCCAAAAAAGGGAAACTCTTTAAAAAAATCACCAAAATTTGATTTTTATTACTAATCTTGAGAATGCCTTTTGTGAATTTGTGGCAAGGACCAAATCAATTTTAGACAGATTGCAAAGTATTGAAATGGTTTTGAATGTATAGCAATGTATGCTTTCACAAACAACCTGGTTTTGAAGCATACTCTGAAATCACAAGAAATGATATACATATACATACATACATATAAATTTAATGTTGTAAGCACTATTGCGCTTGTTCATTAATCTAATTTTTTTTTAAGAAAATCTAAATTGATTTGTTTAGAGGTGGCTCAAGAGGAGGGGTTTGAATGGGATCATTTGTGGGAAGATATGGTAATATAGACCTACTAGTTTACCCAGCACCTTGGATATCCAAGAAGGATATAATTTTTTTAGAAATATGGAATTTATGATTTCGAATTTTTTGTTCCAGTTTGTGCATTTCCAGAAAAATCATGAGCCACATGTGTCATGCATCAGTCCCATTCACCCCCGCTTTGATCATCATGATCATCAAATTGAATTTTTATCCTGCAACACCCATTCAATGGCTGCCCATGTCTTTGGAAAAGGAACAGCATAAGAGAAGATGAATCTTTTCCTCTAAAACAACAATAGCCACAATTACCTTTCAACAGTTTTCTTTCCTACTTCTTCCTGCTTGCGAAGATCCTTCTCTCTTTGTTCCATGCGTTTCTCAAATTCCTGCAAAAAGAAAAACAACCTTACACAATTGAACTAGATGTTGATAGTCAACATGCTGAATGGCATGGTCGTTTATGTGATGTTATTTCAAAATTCTTGTAATTTTAGGGCAGCAAGGCAGCAAGACAGCAAGACAATTGATTTATGATACCTTTGTTTCTGTAGTTTGTTAAGAAACAAACAACATGTCCGAAAATGTGGTGCAAATCCAATATCGATCCAATTTCTAAAATCCAAATATAAATATAGATCATGATCCAGTCTGCAGAGTGTGGCAACTGCATGCGTAAGATTTTTCACAAAATCTTTATTTGCATGCCGATTTTGCACGAGATCTTTTGTTCTCTACTTTAAAAACAAATGAACCAAATACCCTGCACAATAACACACCACTGCTTCGTTGGTCTGCACGCATGAGATCTCGTCGAGAACTGCCATACCATACTCTGCAGACTGGATCATGATGACCCCCGTATGGAAAGTATTTGTGTGCTGGACATTGCGCTGATAAACAATGAAAACAATAGAAACTAAGTGCTCTGTATGTCTGGCACACAGGCCATTCTTTCCATACAGGATCGTGATGGACCAAAAAGTAGAGAGGCCAGCCAGTGCCAATTTTTCACAATTTTGCACAAAAATTATTATAGTATACGCCCGTCACTGTTGCTTGCTTTTGAGACTATTAGTTTTTCAGTAAGAACACCTTTAACCTATCATGTATTAATTACATTTTCACTGGTTATTGGAACCACCGACCGGCGGCGCCCGTTGTTCGTTCGTGCACTCACTCAGGCACTCGTTCAGTCCGGTAAAAGGTCTAGATTCATTAGCGACTAACCGATCGATTAGTGACTAAGGGGCCTTCGACTTTCGATTTTCATATTTTTAANCTGTGCGCTCTTTATTGGCATTTAGAAAACTTTAGTGGTCGAGTTGACTGGATGGTTCAAAACGGGCACACAGTTTATCTATTTCATCCTTAATTATCTTCCGGATCTCATCTGATGATTAAACTGATCCCTTTCTGATGAAATTGCTCAAATTTAGCAAATAGCTCATTTAATTGGAGCTGTTTACATCATCTGTATACCAATCAATAACATGTGTATTTTTTCACTAATTTACGTGAAAATTTTCCCAGCAAATGTTTAATAATTATGACTACCACAACTAGAAAAATTCGATAAAAGCATTCAAACCTTTGGGTCTCATTTTTTTCTTCAGCGACTTCAACGAAAGTTTGGTTTCGCTTCAGCGACTCCAGTTCTTCGTTATAAACCTTGGTGATTTCCAATATACACAGCAGTTTCCATAATAAATAAAACGAGGTTATCCACACGAGAAAGAGGGCAAAGCATTGGGGTCGTTGAACGATCATAAGTCTCAATGTATCTTCCTTTAAAGTTCTTTATTTCTCGTTTTTTAACCATCGTTAAATATTTTCATATCAAATAGGCTTGAACTTTTTCGAATTTTTCCTTCTCACGATAAATCCTAAGTTTCTCATGAGTGAAGACCACTGATCCGGTATAGTTCGGAATTAAGCAAGGTCAACTAGACTAGACGGGGGTATACCTGCACTGATCTGAAGGTTGGTCGTTCGCGAAAGGGACTACTAGCAATCGCCTGTAAGATTTTTTACACTCTAGGGTATATGATGCACTCAGCACATTCCAATGAACCCCCGGTTTTGTTCTCCTTTTGACCACTAAACGCTTGATTGCGCGGCTATTACAAACGAACAGGTATATAAGCACCTTGTAGCACGTGACACAAAGAATACAGTAAGTTAAAGCAAGTACTGTATTTCCTTTAAAGCCTATATGCATTTGTATAAGAAACTCGTTTGTAGGAAACAAGTACTAGGATTGCCAAAAATTTAAGAAACTTTAAAGCTTGGTTCACATTCCTCGTAAGAATCGGAGATTGTTATCCATGCCTGACTCAACATATTTTTCACCACGTCCCAGATGCCCCAAACGACCAGAGCCGGTCGCCGATTTGATGGAAGAATAGAAATCATCTCGGTTTCGAATGAGCAACCATGAGCAACCCCGATCATTGGGGACGGTCGCCGACGGTCTGTGACTTTTACAATGAATCTGAACATGAACATCTATTGCTCTGAAACGTCAAGGCGTTTTTGCTAGTTTCCAGACCTCTATTGTCACTTAATTGAGCCAATTTTAGAGCAAGATCGCCGATTTTACCGACATGTTTAATCCTCTTCCAATGATATGTCATTCAATTGATATTTTATTAAGTATGGCCTACTTCAGATGCAGCATGCTGTAAGAGCAAAATCAAGACATTTTTGCCGCAAAAAGTTACAACACATTTTGTGAAAATATTTCAGGCGATTGCTAGT
>REGM01000047.1:298694-445898 GCA_004194415.1 Aurelia aurita
AACATGTATGCGAAGGAGAAATGCAAGCGAACACTTTGGTGAAAATAATCAATGTCAAACAGTAGGATAAACCATATTGCGCAAGTAAACATTATATTATGTGAATAAATTGAATTAGAAATATACTTCCTTTCAATCAAAGACAATTTATTGAAAAAGAACCACACAGCTCTTCAAAAAAATGAAAATTACATAACAATCATAATTTTTCAAATTTCAAATTTTCAGACATCCCCTGCAAAAATTTGGTCCCTACCCCCCCTAATTAAGTTTTTACTAAAAAAAATTTTCACTAGGTGTCTAAGACGTTTTTAGGAAAAGTCACGAAGTTTAAAGAAGAAATATTTACTCAATTTGGAGTTATTAATAAAAAACCAACAGGGGGGGCAAATTTGCCCCCCCAACCAAAATAGGGTTAATCCTCTTCCAATGATATGTCATTCAATTGATATTTTATTAAGTATGGCCTATTCCAGATGCAGCATGCTGTAAGAGCAAAATCAAGACATTTTTGCCGCAAAAAGTTACTACACATTTTGTGAAAATATTTCAGGCTTAGAAGCACTTGAAATGATGTCTTTAGGTAGGAATAGGGGTGGCGCCAGGAATCTTCCGCCGGAGGGGCTGGAACTCCCGACAGGGGGGCTAAAATGGCAAAAAATGCTATTTCGTACGTCATTTTGCCAAATATCCTCCGAAAATGACACAAAGTTTCCTCCGACGGGGGGCTAAATGCCCCCGACGGGGAGGCTATAGCCCCCTAGCCCTCCCCTGGCGCCACCCCTGGGTAGAAAACATACAAATTTACTCCCATGATATGCATTTGCTAAAAAATATAAAATAAGCTAAGCTCTCATACAAGATGGCTTTTCGCTTATGTAAATGTCCTACCACTTTCCTGCATATGAGATCAGCTACAGTAGCCTCACTGCATAAGGCCCTCAACTTACGCTCATCTAATTGAATTGAATTGAATTGCTGTTGTTTTTGTCGCTGCAGTGAGGGCCTTATTTCCCTAGAGCTGTAAAAGTGGTCAAAGATTTCAATCGGCATATGATTTCTCCCGTCCCAATCAGAATGCAGGATTTGAGTAAAAACAATGGGCATTGTCTGAATTGTCTGATTGTCTGAACTGAATCTGGAACGAGGCAGCGATAACTTGCCGTTTCTGGAAGCGTAGGGAAATGAGTCGTAGTTGTAGCGTTATCAGGTTCAGTTAAAGAGCGAAACTACGACATGTATTGAGTCTACAGCTACAGTATACTTTACGAAACATCAATTAAGTATGATAAATAATTGAATTAATATACCCAAATTGCATATCATTGGAAAGAAGATAGATTTTGCTTTCACTTCAAATGGTATGCGCTAGATTAATTCAAACATCATTACACGCATTTTTTTATAAGAAACTCTTTATAAGAAACTCAACTCTCAGATCACTAAAAAGTTAAGAAACTTCAGTACTGGGAAAAAATAGTTAGCCCAAGGAAATTATTTCTTTTAGTCAAGGAAATCCAAAAACATATTCTTACTTACTGTATTTCGACTTGTTTCTTGTACTGTTATACTTGGGAGGTATACTTGAATGAGTGATATCTAGACAGTGACACGGCTTCATAAAACTTCGTTGTGAAATGTTGATTAGGGAACAGGATGAAAATATCGTGAAAGTTGGTTACGAAAGTCACCAAGACACTCTTTAAAGGGTTTGTGCAAGGTTAAAAGCTTGCATTTGCAAAGAGCAAAACAATCTAAAACTATCCCATTCAAATCGAAGGTATACACGCGCCGTGAACAATGGATAGCCAAAGAAACAATGCTGTGTCTGAGTGTGTCCTTTGATCTATTTATAGACAAGCCTATTTACCGTTGCACAGTACCTTTAAGAAACCCTGAGTACTCAAATCATGAGAATTTTAAGAAACTTTCAGTACGCAGTCAACTGGTCAAATTCGTAGTTTCTTGTAAAAAATACGTGTATTTTCTGAAGAATCTCAAATAAAGGTGGGTTGTGTTTTTTATACACGCTGCAAACCATTCTACTCGTTTATCAATGAAAAAACAAACGTATTAGGTGGTGGATAGTTTACAGTAACCATGGCACTGAGAGAATATTCGTTATGAATTCGCTGCTTTGTTTTCTTATCTTAGACAGACATTGTTCGTAGCATGCGTTCAAGATGGTAGCACTTGGAAATCATACATAAATTGGGCTGTCCTAACTGTGTTATTCTTGGTTGTTCTGGGGTTGTTCTTAGTAAAAACATATCACAGTTATTCGTTGCTCGAGAAGAATACATTGGCTGAAATTTTTCATGAGTTGAAGGTATAGAAGTTTTACTTCAGCTAAGTAGTAGATTCAAATGTTTTTGGTTTCAGAAGCATGCCATGTTTTGCAAGAATTGTAGAAGAGTCTGTTCGCTGGATGATTTGAAGCAGCGTAAACGTTGGAAATAAAACAAAAAGAAATACGATTTACTTTTGCTGTTATCTATTTTCGTAAGTATTACCAAGGAGCTTGGAAAACAACATATTATTGATTAGACTTCAAGGAGCAGGCAAGTTAAGATTAAATTTGCTTTCTTGAGAAACAACTAAAGAAATGAATTGACAACAGGGTGTCTCAAAAAAATTATTCGATGTTTGATTAAATATTGAACAATAACGATAAGATGAACAGGCTCTATGTAAGAATACCTGTGTTTCTAAAATCTTAAATTAATTTTAGACACAAAAATCTTGCAAATCCGCTGAAAACTCACTGAGTTCTGAGCTTTTAAAGATCAAGTTTGTGCGAGCTTTAAAAGATCATTTAGAACACTGTGGTCACTATTGTTGTGATGTTACTGTGAAATCATATGATTTTACTCACCCATGTGCTCCTCTTTCACGTCTTTAGGCCCTCGACTCTACCATTCGAATAGCGAGTAAACCAACTGCCAACAGCAACATTCCGCCTCCAACAATAGTGTTGGGACTGCCCATGATTTGTCCTCCAAAGTGCATAAAAAATCAAAACAGCGAACTTACCAATATCTTGTTCCTCTCCAGGTGTGGAATCGAGATGTTTAAAGAGCTTTGTAGTATATTGATGTGATGAAAGCTTCTATTGCCTATTCGTAACTCCTGGAATAAATCTGCATCATTGGAGTCTCAAATTGACCACGTATTATTGCAAGAAAATTAATCAGATTTTCAAAATAAACTTGTCCCCTAGAAGGAGGTTCTCAAGACAGCAAATATTAATCGATACGGTTCTGAGAAAGCAGCAATGACGAAAATTGTGAGAACAAGGCACCAAAGTTTGCTTGGAGTCTTCTTGCAAGCAGGACTTTTTGTTATTTTGATAGTAACTGTGGTTTTCAATGTAGTTTATATCACTTATGATGCTAAGAGACCCAGCAAGGAAAATAACCAGGAATCTCGCTCCTTTACGAAGCAAAATATCAAGGAACAGGAATCTGAAGTAGTCATTGACGAACGTTTTATTGGCGGACAGATAGAAATAGAAGTTCAGTCCGGCAAAACGTTTGTTTACGTCTCTGTAAATGGTGTCCGAGTTTATGAAGATGGCCTAATTGATAAATCCCGCGGCCTTCACTTCGTTGTTTTGAATCAACACAACGGGAAAGTAGTTGCGAGACGAGTGTTTGACACTTATGATAAAATTTGTGGAAAGCTGATCAGGGAATTTCTCGATTCATTACAAGATAATAGGATTGTTATTATTATGACCAAAGATGACGCCAGTTATCGACTGAAACAAGTTGGTAAAAAAGCTATTAAAGATTTTGGCTGCAAAATGGCCGATAAACTTAAATGGAGAGATACATGGGTCTGTATAAAAATCAAACACGGGGATTTAGTTGGTGAAAATCATAGACTGAACGGGAAGTTAGACACTTGGGCATTGCCGTTGCGAGTTCAAGGTCTTATAAAACTCATACCGAAGACTGTGACTTGTGATTATGGCATCGGCGAAGAAGCTGCAAAACGGAGATCTTTTTGCGAGAAGTATGACGGATATGGGCGTATTTGTTCATGTCAGAACTTTGAATCTTTGTCCATCAGGGCGACGTCGCTTAAAAATTACAGTGCCTCTAAATTACCAATAGCTGTTATTGCATCAAATAGGCCAGTTTATTTATTTCGCATGCTGAAAAAGTTATTACAAGTACCGGGAATAAATCCTAAAATGATAACAATTTTTATCGATGACTATATGCACAAGGAACCCGCGGATGTTGCAAGATTGCTCGATTTGAAAGTAGTAAAACACAGCCCTGAGTGTGTCTCAGCGTGTAGAATCAGCCAACATTACAAGAAATCTTTAACAGAGACTTTCGATGCTTTTCCCGATGCTCCTGCGATGATTATTTTGGAAGAAGATCTGGAAGTTTCTGACGATATTTTGGATTATTTCAGCCAAACTTATCCAATTTTTGAAAAAGATCCAAGCATATACTGCATATCAGCATGGAATGACCATGGGTACAATCACGCAGTCAAAGACCCTTCTATGCTTTACAGAGTCGAGATGATGCCAGGACTTGGATGGTAAGTAGACTTACCACAAGAGTCCTTTGTTTCGCCAATCTCGTCCCCAGAGTGAGTTTGTTGCTCACTCGGGTTCATGATTAGCGTAACGAGGTAGGAACGCCCTTGGAACGAGGTTATTATTTCGTTATACAACTACAACAACAACAGCTAGACTTATGACCTTTCGTCCCTTGTTTCCCTGTGTTCTTTGATTTGTTGATATCTCTCCGGCCTCTCAGACTCGGGGCTGACAGGTGAGGTGAACATCCTATCGCCTATCAGCCCCGGGTCTGGCAGGTGAGCTGTTTTTCCTCAAATAACTGGCCCTAAGACAACTTCTTCCACAATGACATTTCCTTCATAACTGTAATTAAAACTTTTAGGATCTTGAAACGGAGTCTGTATAAAGAGGAATGGGAGCAAAATTGGCCGGACGCTAATTACAACTGGGACTGGGATATCTGGACGAGAACAAACAAAGCAAGAAAAGGAAGAGAATGCATTATTCCAGATGTGCCAAGGACATTTCACTTCGGTGAACAAGGATTGAACGTGAACGAATTTTTCTACGAAGTGCATTTTGCATCCAGGCGGCTGAATACAAGGATGGATGTTAAATTTGATATTGACAAAATGCAGAAGGAAAATTATGAAAAAGAAATGCACAAACTGGTCAGGTATATATCGAATTTTTTTGCTACTTTTCTTTTATTCAAAATTGGCAGCTTAAATAGCGATAAAAAGCCAACATGGTTCCGAGGGCCAGTTTCCTACGTCAAATCATTGGCCAAATTTTTTGGATCCCAAAAAGGCTGCCATGCTGGATTTCAACAGCCTCCTTTTGGGTCATGGGAACGAGGTTGATAAAAAGCTAATTCAAGCAAACAAAGTGATTAATCTCAAAAGGATATATACCCAATGAGTAAAACAAACTTGCGCCTTTTGGGAAATCATAAATATGATATTATTACTGATCATGAAACTTTCTTTACTTGCAATAGACAATAACGCTAAAGATGGAGGCCGCGCAGAGCATGCTCGCTGGTGGAAAGCTCTCTGACGACCACCTAACGACATAAAAAGTTGGTCTGCCGTTTCGATTAGCTAGCTGTGGTAAAGTCCGGAACAAGGAATCAATATAAACAAATAGGAAAATTTTGTAATTCGAACGCGAATCTTCAATTCGAATCAAAACTTTACTTTTTTATCTTTGGAAAGGTTCCTTTCGAAATGTTGCATTCGAATTCATGATCAATTCGAATTCAAGCTAGCTTGTGGAAACGGCAGACCAAAATTTGTATGTCGTTTAGGTGGTCGTCAGGGGGCCCCCCCCCATATTTCTGCGTGATGCGTTATTGGCCATATTTCCGTGCGTGAAATCGTGAAATGTCGATTTTTGGTGCGTGATTTCGTGAATTGAGATTCTTGCGTGAAGCGTGATATGGGAGTTTTAGTTGCGTTATGCCGTTAAACAGGCTTTGCCAATGCGTGAATTCGTGAATAAAATTCAAACTGAGATGATAGTTTACAAATTATCATTTAAAGTTCCATAATTTATTCTAACTTGGTACGTAATAAACAAATAGTTCAATCTCAAGTCAGTTCGGAATTTCTTTGCGTCATAAAACATAAACATAATCAGTAGCGTAGCCAGGGGGCAAGGGGGGGGGCGGTCGCCCCCCCAGTGGTCAAAAAGGTGGTGTCTGAGAAAAACCCAAATCTGCAATAAAATCGGCACCTCAGGGGGGGTCAATGAAATTTCTGGCAAAATTAATAATTCTGCAAGGGAAAAGTCATTGTTCATGAGATATTTACTTGGTCACCTTAGCACCTGTCCCCATAGTTTCAAGATAATTAGGGCATTCAGTGACAGTTTTATCATTCTGCTAGGAACTTACATTTTTCGAAGATTTCTATGTTCTTAGAAGTAATTGATTTACAAATGTTAGCAAACAATGTCAGAATTATTGACTGAGCTTTTCCTCGCTTCGCTCGTATTCGATTTACTATCCTCGACGTTACGCATACAATTGTTTTTCGTTATCAAACTTTTCAATTATTACAGCACTAAATAAGAAGATCCCAGGGGCGTAGCCAAAAGGGGGCGCGGGGGGGTGCGGCACCCCCCAACTATCAGTTTGTCGGTTAATCAAGAATTTATAGATTTGGTGTGATACGAATTTTTCAAAATTGTCCAAGTTTCCATTTCAGCAATGGCAACATTTTGAATCGAAAGAGGATTTCTAAGCCAAAGTAAAGAGTGTGCCCCTTACAAATTTTCCTGTAGTTGCTAATTTATAGAAACTTTGCTACAAACGTTGTTTAACTTTCAATTTTAGTAATCGCCAACATGGAGTCAGGAGAGACGTTCTAAGCCAAAGTAAAGGGCGTGGCCTTAAATTTTGTTCTGGGGCTGGGCCCCCAGACCCCCGCTTTTATAGCACCTTCGGCGCGAGACAATGCCCACCTAATCGCTAAAATACTCCTAAGGGCCTGCACTAACGCACTTGTTGAACTGTTTCCATCAGAATGTGGCGAAAAACATACAATTTTGGCGTTATTCAGAAAGTTTCCACACCAGACTTGCAAAGACTTCTCACTTTCGGTGCCTTCTCTGTTGGTTCGGGCTGGATCTGCAGTTCGGGCCACCCCTGTTCAACTTCAGGCTGGATCCGCCCCTGCGAGGAACGCCCTTTTTGTCGGCAAGTTGGGGGTCTGCACCCCCCAATAATTTTCTTTAGCTTCGCCCCTGGAAGATCATGAATGTCTCCACACCTTGTCCTGATTATCGAAGTTTTTCTCGCCAAATAGCCCATCATGAGGACTCTTCTCCTTCTCATATTAGGATGGTGTCTCCAAAAAGGGGCGTTTTCCGACGTTCTGAAGGGCGTGGCCCTAAAAAATTTTCCGGGGGAAGCCCCCGGACCCCCAATTTTTGCTCCCTTGGCTCGCAATTTTGCCCCCCCNTCGTTCTCGTTCGAAGCGGTTCTCGTTCCTATTCACTGTAAAGGGTTCTCGTTCAGTGGCGTACTTCTGTCAAAAGATGGTCCTCGAGATTCGTTCAAAAATGAGGAGAAAGTAGCTGAGTATAAGTAGCGTAGGGTAAGAATTTTCCAAGAAATGCTGGAAAGTGACAAGGAGAGTCATTCTAAGCCAAAGTAAAGGTTTGCATTTTAAAAATTTTCCCAGACGTACTATCGCAGAATTTAAGGCTTTCATTTCGGGGTCATGCAAACATTGGATTGTGAGAAGCGTTCTAAAACAAAGTATAAGGTATTTGCGCAAAAAATTTTTCCAAAGAAGGTGATTCATAGGAAATTGTTACAAAATTGATAAAGTTTCCAATTGGTAAAGATGGGATGGAGATAGGGATTATTTTAAGCCAAAGAAGATGATGCTTAATCAAACATTTTCCTTGGGATGATAACTTTTAAAGCAAATTTCACAAAATGGTCAAAAATTATATGTTAATACCGGCTAACATGGGATCGAGAGAAGCGTTCTAAGCCAAAGTAGAGGGCGAGGCCTCGACAAATTTTCCTGGGGGCTCCGCCCCCAGACCCCCTCATTTTAATACCCCCCAATTAATTCGTCCTGGCCACGCCGCTGGGACCGTTTTTTTCGCTGTATGAATTTTTTCGCTGTATGAACCTCAAACAAAGGACTCGGAAAATTCACTGCTCTTGCCCCCCCACTCAAAAGGATCAATTTCCGCCACTGCTCTCAGTCATACTAACAAACAGTATACATTTAAAAGTCTGACAACTAGTGTTATGGTCCTTCAAACAGGCCGGGCGAGCATCAGCTGACGCAGATATTGGATTTATTGCTTGCGTGCGCGTGAAAAGCCAATTTTCCTGTGAGTGAATGCGTGAAAAGCTAAAATATGGTGCGTGAATGCGTGAATCACAACCCCTATGGGGGGGCCCCGTCAGGGAGCTTTTTACCAGCATGCTTTGCAACAAAACACAATCGAGTCTTTTTGGAGCCGCCATCTTTAGCGTTATTGTCTATTGTGTCAAGTCCCAAATCAATGACATATTGTAGAGTCTTAAAATGGTTTTGAATTTGTGGGAATTTTGTTTTCAAAGCCACCTGGTTTTGAAGCATACTCTAAATAGGACTCAAAACATTCATCTTTTGGCTAAAGAATAAAGATACCATGTTTGTAAAATATTATTGCTCAAAACATGGTTTTTCATGTCGTAATTCAATAGACCATTTTCGACAATCAAAAACGGAGACTGGGGAGAGCTGTTTGTTCTGGTAATGGTGGATGCAGATCTGGTAAATGGCAGCCACGGAGCTTTTACAAATGATAAAATTCCCACTGCAGAACTGTTGGTTTTAAATTCGCAGTTAAAATAAAGAAATTATCACTTAAAATAAAGCCGAAAAGGTGTCCCATCACAAATAAGCCTCGTTACTAAAGGGAGACTGACTCTCCAACTGAGGCCTCAAATCAAGTTGTTTTGGCGGGAAAATATTATATAATATTTACCAGATCTGCATCCACCATTTACCAGAACAAACCGCTCTCCCCAGTCTCCGTTTTTGATTGTCGAAATGGTCTATTGTCTTGTCCTGGAAGAACACAATAACGACCACATATTAAACATATTTTGTCCTTCACACACGTACGCAATAAGAAAAGTTCTTTAATAGATGATTGCGCTAAAGATGGCGGACAGGAATGTTGAACCATGATGCTTTGCGTCGCATTGAATTTTCATTGATTTGATTGGTTGATTTCTTCAATACCGCAAAGGATCTTGGTAAAAAATTCCTCGATGCCATCTTTAGCGAAATAGTCTATTCAACTTTTCCGCACGTGCCGCATCGCACAAAGAAAGTCGCATCACGTCGAGGTTTTGATCTCACTCATATTTTCTCGTCTTAATTTGCAGGGAAGCACAAGTTTTGGATCATACAAAAAACCAATGTACACACAAAGACGACTTCATCCCTAACACGAAAGGAAAAACATACGTGGCTTACATTCACCTAAACAAAACGAGACCCGAAATCGACGAATATTTCTATGATATTGATTGGTATAATACATGGCTTAATCTCGCTGGTTGCTTTAATATATGGGATCTCAATCAGCGCAATTTTCACAACGGCGCAGTGCGGTTTTGGTATAAAGAAAACCATATTATAATCATCGGAGTGCCTTGGTCAGTATATTCAGTATACAAGCCAGTGAATGTTACTCCTATATATTTGCCAAGTAAAAAAGAAACAACCAAGGATTAAATGAATGGTTTATTCTGTTGGTGTATTATCTAATAATTCATTATTACGTTCATTGTCAATTTCTTCAAAGTTCAATAAAATATCATAAGATAGCAAAAAAGTTGAAAAGGATTTTACAGCTAATTATGGTCCTGTAGCTAAAACTTAAATCACAAAACTTTAAAAAACACAAAACAAAATTCAAATTTAATTAACGTTGAGGTAATTACTGTTAATTACTCCTAGGTTGGCCCTCCTCAAATAAACAGCACCTGAATCATGAGAAAATGCACAAAATATGCTTCACCATGGGATGAGCTTCCCGTTGAAATCATAAAACAAGCCATTGTCCTTCTCCCCAAGGCCTTCGGAAACCCTGAGCAGGCCCTCAGCACTCGCAGCACTCGATGTAAGCGCATTTGCCCCTCCCATTTCCGTCTGAACCCATCCTGGATGCAGAAGAACCGCCAAAATGCCATCATCTTTCAGTTCAATGCTCAAATTTTTGTTAACCATATTCAATGCAATCTGCAACGAGAAATGTATTAGGTGTCTCAGATAGATTAGATTTTTCTCAAGCCCATTTCGTTAACTAAAGAAAAAGTAAAGAAGAGTAAAAAAAAGAGGGGACAGAGAAAAGCGAAAATGGCACCAATTTCAAATCGAATAAAAAACGCAAATAAATACATATATACACTCATTTTTTATAAGAAACTTGGCTCTGATCTTTGTAGTAGGGTTTCTTAACGTAGGGCCCAATTCTTGTAGAGTTTCTCAAGGCTCAAGTCACTTGCAGTCAAATTCTAGCCTATCAGATATCAGTATTTCCTGTTGACGTAGATTAGTTACCCAAATATGGTTCAGCACGTGTCAGTGTCACGGTATATTGTCTTTGCATTGCTATTTTATCAAAGGCTTATATATATATGCTTAGATTCCCTTGAATTTCTCATAAAACTTAATTTCGCATTCAATCAAAATTCATTAAAAAATAACCTTCGATGTCCTGTATGAATATATTCTTCCACTTGAGTTGTCATCAATTGAACCAACTTTACTTGACATATTCAAAATGGCTGCCCTGGCACAACTCATAGGCTTGGATGCTGCATTTTTGGATGCTTGACGCAGAAGAGGCATGAATTCCTGAAATTTGAGATGAGTGAAGCGAAGGTGAAGTTGCGGTTTTTAGCACCAAACACTGGGGTCGCCTAAGAAGAGAAGACCTAATCGATCGAGTCCGCGACCCCTTGTCATGATGCTCAAGTGGTGGGGCTTGTACTGGGCTCGAACCCAGTCCGCCTGACTGTTCTGGCAGCAAAGTTAGAGGATGACAGCACTGCCCCCACAACACCTTTGAGTAAAAATACGTCCCTCAATTGAATTAAAGATTTGGGACGACTGCACTTTAGCGGACCAGCTTTATGTCATATCTCTCGGGATCGTATTTGACCAATTACCATACTAACCCTAACTAAACCCTACCTTACCCTAACCTAATATTTCAAAATGAAAAGGCAATTTTTTAGCAGCATAATGCTTTTAATTGATTTCGCATAAGTTGAGGAAAATTTGCTCACACCTGCAACAAAATTCATTAGCAGGGCATTCTAATAAGGCTGGGAGGGATTTTTCAAAATTTAATAAATGGGGGGTTGGGCCATCTATTTGGCACTGGAATGTAACTTTAGTTATAATTTAAGAATTATCACATGTGGACAGTATACCTTGATAACCATAGTTGGTCCAATAACATTTGTTCTGAAAGTTTCCATCAACGCATTTGAAGTAACATCTTCAATCTTCATTTCTCTGGGGAGTATTCCAGCATTGTTTATCAGCACATTCAATCCAATGTCTCCAACATGCTTTTTGACAGCCTCGTGAGCATCTTTGATATCATTCTCATTGCAAACATCTTTGAAAGAACAACAAATTTTAAAGGGTCTCCAAATGTCGGTTGAAAAGGTGATTTTGCAGTTATTCATATATAGGCAATATCACACAAACTTTTATCTTTTCTTCAAAAATGAAAGCGTTATTTTGAAGCTAAATCCTTGTACTTCCCAGAGGAACAAGCCAAACATTCATATAATTTACGATTGCTCTAGATATAAGTGGATTTTTAACGGTCATTTTTCGGTGGATTGGGTGGAGCCATCATGTTGCCTAAAAAATGGTATTTACAGATTTGCTTACAGCTTGGCGACGGTGCCCCTTTAAAGGCACTTATCCAACCATGGTTCTTTGTGTGCTCTGTTTTATGAAAATGAACATTTTTGTGGTCTACGAAAATGGCTGCCTCAATAGAAATCTACGCGCAAAGGCTTGTGGCATAAAACTTGAAAATTGCTTTCAGTTATTGGGAACATTTGCTAAATATTGTCATCCGATGTTGGTCACAGCACGACATCAGATAAGATCCACACCAGAAGAAACTGCAATGATATCTTTTGTCCTAGTTTGTCTTTAAGATAGCAGTTTAGTGATAAATAGTATGAAAATGATCAGTCAAAACAAAACTACTGTAGAATAGATACAGTGCATTCTGTATTACTTAGATACAGTGAATTGTTGGCAAAGAACGGGTTTTAGCCTTGATGTGCACCACTTTGAGAGCCCTACGGTAGCTTTGAGAACACAGATGGATTAGCAAAAAACTTACCCAATTTCACAATATGAATGCTTTTGTTTTCCTTTGCAAGTTCTTTCAAGTCCTATAAAATAATGCATATTCTATACTTTAAAATTACATTAGAGGCTATTTTATGAAGTCTCTGTCTGACCATGTCCCATATCTGCAACAGAATGTGATTCTGAAGGCTCTAGGTCAAAGCCCAGGGTAGAATCCATATGCAGCCTACATACCAGAGATCTCTGGGGTGGAGTTATGATTTTCTATTGTTCTTCTTCTGTTTTGGCCAAAATTTCCGGCGTGGAGCTTACATTTTCTTTTCAATTCCCCTCCAGGTTTTATATCACACTCAATCCAGAATGCATTCCATGTAGCCTACCTACGCCGGAGATCTCCTTACGATTTTCTATTGTTCTCCTCCTGTCTTGGCACAAATATCCAGTGTGGACATTACACGGAATGTATACACCATGGAACCTCATCACCATGCTGCATTCCATTTTAAATACCCGGCCGGACATTTTTGGGAAAAATAGAAGAAAAATGGAAAATAGGCCTACAATCTCTTACAAAAGTGTTGGACCCCTGTTGAAAAAATCGAATTTTTGGCCCCCCTCCCCCCGTTTCAATGTTGATTGCAGTGCAAAAATAGTTTTTTCATGCATATCCACCGAAAGAATGATTCCCTCAACCAAACAACATTGATATGGGGGGAGGGGGGGGGGGAAATAATTCTGAAAAAACATGTATTTCCACAGGGGTCCAACACTTTTGTAAGAGATTGTAGCTTAGCACAGCACCAGTCTGCAGAGTATGGCAGTTCTCGACGAGATCGCGCGTGTGCAGACCAATGAAGCAGTGGCGTGTTGGTGTGCAGGGTCTTGGGTTCCTTTGTTTTTAAAGCAGAGAACAAAAGATCTCGTTCAAANATACACCATGGAACCTCATCACCATGCTGCATTCCATTTTAAATACCCGGCCGGACATTTTTGGGAAAAATAGAAGAAAAATGGAAAATAGGCCTACAATCTCTTACAAAAGTGTTGGACCCCTGTTGAAAAAATCGAATTTTTGGCCCCCCTCCCCCCGTTTCAATGTTGATTGCAGTGCAAAAATAGTTTTTTCATGCATATCCACCGAAAGAATGATTCCCTCAACCAAACAACATTGATATGGGGGGGGGGGGGGGGGGAAATAATTCTGAAAAAACATGTATTTCCACAGGGGTCCAACACTTTTGTAAGAGATTGTAGCTTAGCACAGCACCAGTCTGCAGAGTATGGCAGTTCTCGACGAGATCTCGCGTGTGCAGACCAATGAAGCAGTGGCGTGTTGGTGTGCAGGGTCTTGGGTTCCTTTGTTTTTAAAGCAGAGAACAAAAGATCTCGTTCAAAACCGGCGTGCATATAAAAAAATTAGTAAAAAATCTTGTGCGTGCAGTTGCCACACTCTGCAGACTGGGCTTAGAGAAAGTACATGTCTGCCAGTCTGCAGAGTATGGCACATTTCGATGAGATCTCCGATTCTCCGAGTGCACGACCAATTTTCTTTTGTTCTCTATTCAATAGTCTATTATTGTGTATTCTGAATAGCCTATTGAAATCTTTGGTGTGCAGGTGCCATAGTCTCTGCACACACACCTGCATGTCTAGAGGAAGCTGTATGGAATCCAGCCTGCGATGGTGGAAAATCATTGTTTTTGTCTGCAAATAAATTTTCTACTTAGACTAATCTAGTCTATCTCTGTCTTAGTTTAGTAGGCCTTCTTACACTATAGGCCTATATAAATAATCATGGTCTGAACTCTTTCTTTCATCATCGTATCAATCAATCCCTTTTCTTACCGTCGCTTGATCAGGAGATCTGCATGCTGCAAAAATAAATTCTGGTGGGCTTGATTTCTTTGCCAGTTGCTTGACAAGTTCAAAGCCAATGCCACGGTTAGATCCAGTCACGAACACTGACCTTCCAAAAGCCATGTTGAATGTTTGTAGCAGCAAGCAGCATGGAGCAGAAGCAAAGCAGTTGTTTATAGATTCATTACTAAAGTCTCTTGTCTCCACTCCCACAACTGATTGGTTATTTCATACAAAAACATAGCAACAGCAACAACGATCAAGCATCAGGGACCAATGTAATGAATCTACTTTTGGATCAACGAGGGTAGTCATCATCATCATTTACATATGAGGGCTTGGCCTCCGACGGTTACCCGCCATTATGCATATCAAGAAAAATGTTTTTGCACATGATTTCTCCAGGCAGTCCTGTCCTGTGCTAGATTTATAACGTTTTGAAAGTTGTCGTCTGGGGGGATTCCTATAGAGTCAAGGTCTTTTTTGACTAGAGATAGCCATGTTGATTTGGGCCGCCCACATTTCTTCTTATATTCTCTTATCACTTCCGCTAGTGACTGTCGCACAGGCGTGTCTTCTGGTAGCCTGCAGATGTGGCCCAGTAGTCGTAGTCTGCGGTGTTTAATTGTCTTACTCCAAGGTGTTGCTTTGGTCAATTCATATAGGTTCTCATTAGATATTCTTTTAGGATAATGGATGCCCAGTGCATATCTGAGTTGACGGCGGTGGAAGGCGTCAATTTTGCGCTCCATTGTTAGTGTGAGTGTCCAGAGTGAGCAGTTGTAGAGGAAGATGGATGTCTGAAAGGCATTGAAGTGGCGTATTTTCAGGTTTTGGGAGAGATGTTTTGAGTTATATATTTGCTTATGGTTTTTCATGTTGGTAATAACTAAACTGCGTCTGCGTTGGATGTCAGTTTCGGTGTCTATGTGGCTACCTAGTAGTTTGCATTTTTTCCACTTTGATTGGTCTGGTGGTTTTGAGTAATTGTGCTCTGATGTTATTGAGCATCTTGGGGGAAAGGGGACTGCATACTCTTCTGTTTTGGATGCATTTACTTGAAGGTTGTAATTTTTCAGCATTGGTGGTATATTTTCTTTGATCGATCTGATTATTTTGGGGTTGTTTGATACCCAGGTTGTGTCGTCTGCATATTTAGGGGATATGATGAAGGTGTTTGTTTCCTTGATGAAAGTCTTCCACTTTATTTGTGCGTGACTTTGTATGGTATAACTATGTTCATCTTGGATTGGGTCGGATGGTGGGTTCAGAGCTTGTGCTAGGTAAAAGATGAAGAGAATGGCTGAGAGACAGTCACCCTGCATGATTCCGAGATCTGTCTTGAAAGGTTCTCCAAGTTCTTCCCCTATTCTAACACGGATGAAGACCTCATTGGTGAGGATGTGGAGGAGATGTAATTCTTCAGGGAGCATCACTTCTTCTAGAGCTTTAAATAATTTGCTTCTGTCCACTGTGTCAAATGCTTTGGACATGTCTAACATAAGGATGTATATCGTGTAGTCACTAGCTGTGATGGCTTTTTCTGCAAGTAGTTTAACCGCCAGTACTTGTTCTGTGGTTGATCGGTTACTTTGGTAGGCAGCTTGATCCCTAGATATTCTTGTGCTTAGCCTATCCCAAGTTCTTCTGATTAGGCAGATTGTGAGTATTTTTCGCAGCACAGATAGTAGTATGATTGGTCTTAAGTTTTCTCTTGGTCCCTTGGTCTTTCCTGGCTTGGGTAGAGGTGTTAGAATACCAAGCTTTAGCTCAGTAGGGTAGTCTCCTGTTGCAGCAGTTTTGTTTAGGATGTTGGCTATTCCTTTGTGGATTTCATTCGAGGCATATTTGATGTGTTCAGCATGGAGGTTATCAATTCCACAGCTTTTTCCATTTTTCATACTTTTAGCTGCTTTTCTTATTTCCTCTCCATCAAACGGTGTGGTCATATGAGTCGGTTTGTAGCTTTTACATGGTGTTATGTTGTCAGGTGCCAACATACGTTTGAAATGCTGTGAGATGGCTTCAATTTGAGCGATGGTGGTGCCCACTATGGTGGTAGTAAAAACTCATTACATAGATCCTTTACTTTTAATCCTTGCTGTTGCATAAAAATTTCGGGTCGTGGAGAATTGAGAGTTATGCAATAAGTCTATTAGTGGATTGACAGAGCGAACCATAAGCCTCGTTTCGGTAGTTCAGCCTCAGTTTTGAAAATAGGGCCTACATTTTTAAATAGTGTTTTTGACTTTTTGACCAGACTGCTCGATCATATCAGAATTATTTGATAAAATGGATTTGTTAGGGTCGATTCTTGGCAGCATGGATGCTCCACCGATGTCGCAAAGTGACAAAGAAGCTACGAAGAAGGCAAAAGGTACAATTGCGTTTTTAAATACTTAGAGTCTAGTTATTGTAAACAGATGTCAGATGAGATGAGATATGTTTTTTAAGAAGCTTGCCTTTCAGTGTACAGGCTAATAATTAATTAGGTTCTTTTGAAATTTAATGTAGATTTATTTGTATTTTTTATGGGAGGGCCCCTTGAAAACCAGCACATGTGCTGAATCCCCCTTTTTAGGTAAATATTGAAATTGAGTATACGGTGTGCGGTGTGACCAAATGCTTAAAAACGAAGGTGCTGCAATAATGCAAGCAAGATGCTCTGCCCCTGGAATAGCCTTGCAGAAAACATAAAACATATCAATAACGCAAAAATATGTTCTAATAAAATAAAAATTCTTTACTTCCTTCAACATGAGTATTATTAGTAAAAAGAAACAAAAACAATAATTAAATACAATACAAAATAAATTAACCTTTAACGCTAAATAGGATCAATCATTATACTTTTGCCACTGTAGGGGTCATCAACAAAAGATTTTTGTCCCAGTTAACGGATTTTGTCCGTTAAGATCCGAACCCCCTCCCCCCTTCTTAACGGACAAACTTTATGTCTTTTCAGGATTTTCGTCCCAAAAATGACAATCTTAACGGATTCAGATGAGGCCCCCTCCCCCCTAACGGACAAAATCCGTTAACGGGGAAGAAAATCTTTTGTCGATGACCCCTAATAGCCAATACTTTGTTACGTTTTGTATATATGTCACATGTTTTGCTCTCAAAGCGGCTCAGACTAGATAATCTTTGCTTTTTCTGAGTCGTATAAGTTATACGTTGTATTTAGTATTTCTTATAAACAAAGTTTGAATCAAATGAATTGAATTGAATTGATGATATTACGTCATCATCTCACGCATGGCACAACTGAATATTTTGTGAATAAAGTCCTTTTGGGGAATTTTTCTGAATTACTGGCTCAACTGTTTTATGTTATCACTTCCAGCATATCATGTAAGTTGTATCTTACAAAATTTGGGTCAAATACACTTTTGCGGACACAGCTTTCCAAGAATGAAAACAGAGGTTGAATTGGATTGATCAAAATGACCTAAGCATGGCCTACACCTGCAGCCAGAACCTGTAATTGATTTATTCTTTCGGTTGACGATTTTTCCGGGCTGCTACTCCTAAACCCCCACTGTTGCAATGTATGGTAAAGGTGAAGTTGTGGTTTTTACCGCCAAGCTGGGGATTGCAGAGTTCACACAACTCCTTGTCATAACCCTCGAGTGGTGTTGGTGGAGCTCGAACCCTGTCCGCCTGACTGTTCTGGCTGCGAAATCAGTGGATTACAACATGGCGCCACAATGACTTCAACACCTTGTGTCTGCAAAAGTGCAAACTAACGAAGAAATAATGAATTTTATTTTGCGCCATGTTTCCTGTACATTGTTTTACATTCCTTGTAGAGGCGAAAGCAAAGGCCGAGAAGTTTAAGTCACAAGAAAAACAAAAATGGGCAAAGTTTCGTGTTGAGGTATTATTCCATCTGATCATTCAAACAGATATTTTTATATTTTGTGGCTGTGTATGAATTTTGTGACTAAATTATATATTTTTGTATGAATAAATAAAATGTTTTGTTGTTGTAATCATGAAAAAGGCTAGAAAAAAGAAGGAGACAAACAATTTTAGAGTTAGCCAAGTTACTGCACAAGGCTTGCATGATTGCTCTAGCTCTACCACACCTCCTTTGCTTGAAAAAATATTTCAAAATCACAATAGGGAATTGAGATAGAATTTATAAATATATATTCCTGCTCGTCTTTCTTTTTGTTCATCTTCAAAATCATATTATATATATATATATATAATATATATGTACAGGGTGTCCCAAAAAAGTTGTGCCCCATTTGTGTGGTTGCTGTGGAGGAGCTGTAACTTCGATTGTCCCATTGTTGATATAGTTGCATTGGATATACTTCAACTTAGATTTTGAGACCTGGTTTTAGCCAATCGCACAAGTGGTTGCTGATTTATGGCGCAAGAAAGTCAAAAAAGTGAAAACTTCAAAAACAGCACTTTCTTGTTCTCCAAAAATGTCAAAATCAAGTAGATATTGCAAGAAAAGGTGCTAGTATTTTATTTGAATTTGTTATGAATTTTGCAATGAGTTGATGGTGTTGTGTTATCAGTAAAAAATACAATTAACCCCTTATCAACTGTAGAAAAATTCTAATACTGCTCTAAAACCCTTTCTTGCAGTATTTACTTGGTTTTGGCATTTTTGGAGAACAAAGAAAGTGCTGTTGTTGAAGTTTTCACTTTTTTGACTTTCTTGCGCCATAAATCATTAACCACTTGTCCGATTGGCTAGAGCAAGGTCTCAAACTCGAAGTTGGAGTATATCCAATGCAACTATATCAACAACGGGACAATAAAAGTTACAGCTCCTCCACAGCAGCTGCACAAATGGGGCACAATTTTTTTGGGACACCCTGTATACAAAGTGTCCAAAAATACACTTTATAAAGTGACCAAAAATTATTGTTGGTCATATTTTTTGTACACGATAACTGCAACTTGAAGCATTCAATGCTGATCTTTGGTTAAAATTAGGTTAATTCTATGTGAATATAACTTGTTTCAAGCGAAATATTTGATCAATGAGCTGTAAAAGGGAAACTGTTTCCAATTTTTTAAAAAGTGTCAGAAACTTTTTTGTTAAAAATTTTTTTTCTGAAATTCAAAAAGCAGAAAGTCCTATCAGCATCATGCAGTTTTAGGTTGTATTTAAGTCTTTCACACAAAATTTTGAAGATATTATGAAAAGTAGGGGTGGCACTTTGGGATGAAATCTGACAGACGATTCTGCTGCGTTTTCTAAGGACAATCTAGTTTTTACCACAAATTATATAAAAATGGGAATATATACAGTACACTAATATGTAATCTCTGTTTTGTTGTAGATGGAAGGGCAAATATNGCAACTATATCAACAACGGGACAATAAAAGTTACAGCTCCTCCACAGCAGCTGCACAAATGGGGCACAATTTTTTTGGGACACCCTGTATACAAAGTGTCCAAAAATACACTTTATAAAGTGACCAAAAATTATTGTTGGTCATATTTTTTGTACACGATAACTGCAACTTGAAGCATTCAATGCTGATCTTTGGTTAAAATTAGGTTAATTCTATGTGAATATAACTTGTTTCAAGCGAAATATTTGATCAATGAGCTGTAAAAGGGAAACTGTTTCCAATTTTTTAAAAAGTGTCAGAAACTTTTTTGTTAAAAATTTTTTTTCTGAAATTCAAAAAGCAGAAAGTCCTATCAGCATCATGCAGTTTTAGGTTGTATTTAAGTCTTTCACACAAAATTTTGAAGATATTATGAAAAGTAGGGGTGGCACTTTGGGATGAAATCTGACAGACGATTCTGCTGCGTTTTCTAAGGACAATCTAGTTTTTACCACAAATTATATAAAAATGGGAATATATACAGTACACTAATATGTAATCTCTGTTTTGTTGTAGATGGAAGGGCAAATATCTGACTTCATGAAGGACACCACAAAGCGACATAGGAAGTTTTCTGCTATGGATAAAATAGGAAGAAGCATAGTGTAAGATTTTGCATATAACTTCTTGTCGGATTCATGTAAGTGTAATGTTTTGTTCAATTCCTACCCTGACCATCCCCCGGGCAGCCTGGGGGTCAGCAAAAATTGCTTGTACAAATGCCTGGGGGCCGGGCAAATTTTTCTGGTAAATGCCCAGGGGCCGGGCACTGTGAATGTGCCATATTCCCAGTAACTGTATAATGCAAAGCTCCTGGTGTTGTCTAATGCCCTGGGGGCCGGGGAGGAATTTACTGTCAAATGCCCGGGGGTGGGGAATATTTTTTGAGCTTCTCTGTTTAGCTTCTCTGCGAAAAATGTACGCAGCATTTCAATGCAGTTTTTTTGTGTAAGAAACTAAATATATAAGAAAGAGTAGATTAAGGTTACTGTAACCCTTCAGACAAAAAATTTTCGATTTTTCGTTTTCGTCATAATCTGGTGGTTTAAGTATATGAGTACAGTTTTAACCAACTCACTTCCAGAAATAACCACAATTACTGGAAAATTTGAGCATTTTAAAAGAAGCAATCATATTTCTCAAAAACTGCGGCAATAGACATCAGGAGATTAAAGTAAACTCAATTGACCTTGCAGCTATATTCACAACATCCCCTGCTGTTATTTTCTTGATACAACGATTGATCAAGACCGCTCTAAAGCTTTATTGCTCGACCTGCGGCTTTATGTTTGCACTTTCAAGTATAATCGTTTTCCCCAGGCTTTTTGTTTCAATTTGATAAAAGCCTGATTTCTCGAAACAAGATTCCGGGGTACTGGTGGGTACTAAAAAATCTTGGTGTACCTAACGGGCCAATCAAATCGCTTGACACTTGGCATACAGGGTCACAAAGCATATAACTACCAAAGGGTGTCAGCGATTTATGATAGATCCACTGGTCCGACTTTTATAAGGGTTTAAAAGTTAAAAAAGACATTTCAGACATTAACATTAATTTAAAATTGCATTATTTCTAGACATTAGGTTTTATGAAAAATTCGTGACACCATTTTGCAGTTCAGGACCTTAAGTCTTTGGTAAATAGATAGTCTTTGTCGAACAATGCCCGATGAGGTACACCAAGATTTTTTCGCAAGGGTGGTCGATTTCACCTAAAATCTGGAATAAATCATTTGCGTTTTTATTTAATCAACTGGTTATATTTTTATGGCATTCTACGTTTTATTTTGCTTCGAATAACATATAATTTTGTTTGGTATAGTTTAAAGAACGGCCGTGAAAAATAGAGTTTCTTAATCGCTGCATGAAGGGTTACAGTAACCTTAACAGAAAACTAAGAAACTGGATTTAAGATTGAAATTGAATTCATTGTGATTTAAAAAGATGATTCAAGGAACTTTTTTATTTTGTCTAGAAAATCCAAATGTCTTCATTTGTTTCTTGTACTGTATTACTCTTTACGTATTACTTGAATAAAAATGTCAACACTGAGTCATTGTTGCATCAATTATTTGTGAATTAATTGCAAACTAGGAACAGGTTGTTCACACAGAGAAATTGGAGGAAACTTCAAAGAACTTGGCCTGAACGCAGACTTTCAGACCTCTGCACCAAGGCTACTACGGACTCAAATGATGAGAATTTTTAAAACTTTTAGCTGGGTCAAATTCTTAGTTTCTTATAAAAATACTGTAGGTGTATACCTAAATTATTGCTTGAAATTTATGGAATCTAACGCTGGAATCTATGCATTAGTACGACCACTTGGATATGTAAATCTTGCAAATGAAGCTTTATTACAACTTTTATTGTATGGCCATAAAGATTTTCCCGATTTACTGAATAGAGATATTCTTAAGCTTACGCTACATTTCATCCACGAAACTGGTCGATTCGAGTGAAGTTTTGTAGTCATTCACCCCATCTCTTCATAAGCCACCCAGTTTTGTAACTTGTTTGTAGGAATTGTTGTGTAGTTAAAGTAGTTGTTCTTTTATTATCTTAATTTAATGGCCTCGGGGTAGACATAGCCTTTTGCTCCCCGGGGTGAAATCGTCCTAGTAGTATTGTAGAGTAATCTTGTAAGTAGTGTAGCTCGTAATCTGTATTGTAAAATTTTCTTGGAATACCTATATCTAAAAAAATAAAAAATTTATGGAAAATTTATGCCTTTTTAGACATGATGTGGCAGAAGTTGCTGGTCTGGTATCCTTTTCATTTGGGGAAGAAAATATTGATCGATACATAATGATATGGAAAAAGGTGACCATAACCCTATTATACTTCGTTAATGATACACTAATTAAACATGAATTTGGATTTTTGTGTTAATTTGAGTCATTTTGTTTAGCATCGATTTCAAAGTTCAAATTTGGTGTGTTTCAAGTGATCAACATTCTGTATTAGTTCTATCATGATACATTAATAATGTACTGTACAGTACTGTACAGTGCAATATGATAATGTACTGTACAGTGTGTGAATATTTGGCATGACAAATTATTCTACATTAATTGTTCATTAAATCTTTCTACATTTGATTTTCTTTGATGTAATTTCTTGCTTGACTTTTGCATAAATCTGATTTGATATTTGGTAGACTAAAACATGAAAATGCTCCACAACATAAACAAATGAATCTTAATTGATCGTTTCAGGAGTTTGCACCATCAGATGCAGAGATTGACGCCAGGAGAAATGGAGAGGTATGTATTAGATGATAGTCTTTAGTCGAGATCCCATCTAAGGGACCGGTCATTATTTCCTCCCGGGTGGGGAGGGGGTGGAAGAAGTGGATACATTCATAGCATAGGTTCCAAATCTTTAAAAAGGTTGGTGTAATGTTCTATGACCTATTTCTTTTAATTGCATGGCTTGAAAGGAACTTTTGCTACTTTGCTATAGTTCTACCGTCGGACTTTTCAGAAATCCTCAATATTTTCAGAATTAGAGGGTTATTCTTTGTTCTCATGAATTCAAGAAAAATTCTGAAAAAAAACTAAAAAAAATCGTAATTGTAAACTTTTTGAGGAAACACAGAAATATTAAAAAAAAAACCATAGTTTATGAATGTCTACAATGTGGTACCAAGCAAAAGTCTTTCACTCTTCTGGTTTACGATTTTGAAATTTGATGACGTCACATCCTCAAAAGAGTTGAAATACGAAATACGCTGTAATTCGTATGGTAAAATATTTAAGATTTCTGAAAAGTCCAACGGTAGAGTTATAGCAAAGTAGCTAAAGTTTCTTTCAAGCCATTCGATTCAAAGAAATAGGTCACTGAATTTTACACCGACCTTTTTACGCCAATTTAAAGATTTGGAACCTACGCTTACATTTATCTGTTGCGCACCCAATACTATTTTTATGATTTTTTATTACAGTGTAGTAATGATTAAGTTTTTCAGATTGAAAATAATGTTTCAGTTATTTGCTTGCAGGAATGGGACGAAGAAAAAGAAAAGCAACACATTTTAAATTTGGTATGTTTTTTGAGCATTAAAAATTGATGTTTCTCATTGAAATAGACAATAACGCTAAAGATGGCGGCTGCGCAAAGCATGCTGGTAAAAAGCTCTCTGAGGTAATCATGTAAACAAATAGGAAAATTTTGTAATTTGAGCGCAAATCTTCAATTCGAATCAGAAAGGTTTTCTTTCGAACCATGTTGCATTGAAATTCAAGGTCGATTCGAATGCAAGCTAGCTAGTCGAAACGGCAGACCAGAATGTGTGTGTCGTTAGGTGGTCTTCAGGGAGCTTTATACCAACATGCTTTGCAGCAAAACACAACAGAGTCTTTGGAGCCGCCATCTTTAGCGTTATTGTCTATTGATGTTTGAACGTGTTTCTCGTTTTCATCTTGGTTCTATGCTATCTGACGAAGTTCAACTTTCCCACCTGACAAATCGATTCTTTGCTCAGTTGGCTGAAAGAACATGCGGTTATTGAACAGTTACGAGGTCAATAATGCTGGAAAATATTCGGCCCGCAGTTTGCCGTACAAGAAACTAAGGTCCGAATATTTCCCAGCATGGATCCAACAATCGTTTAATAAAGGCTTTATTATATGGCAGAAGCTTTCAGAAACATTGTTTTGCATTATTGTACATGTTTAATGTACATTTTTAATGTTTAGGTCCTGTTTAACAACATTGTATTTGGCCGTTTCAATGCCAACTACTTTCGCATTTTCTTCGTTTATTACAGTAAAACCCCGCGTATAAGAACCTAGTGGATTAAGAACCTGCAGGCTGAAATTGTCCAATTAGACTACCATTTTATAAGAACCAATCCATTGTATTCATTGTTTAAGAATTCAGGCTGACTTGCAAAATTGTAGGTTCTTATACGCGGGTTTTTACTGTACTTCAAATTCTTCTTCGAAATTTACCGCAAAGAGGTCTTTGAGGACCAAGCTAAACCTTGGCTGTCCATTTTAGCGGACAGGGCCTAAACAAAGAAGCCTTCCCTTGTTGTTGGTTTTTAAGGCAACACCGGTCCGATACGGCTTCGAAAATACGGCCTTTGCGGACCGATCAAGAACCAATCAAACTGCTCCGTTGCCAGTCCGAGGAGTCGTATTTTCGAACTCCATATAATAATGGGAATTATTTTCAAAATATCTGGTATTTTGTAAAAACGCAGCTAGACATCTAAATTTCGTTTACAATTGCGAAAGTTCAAAAATTTGATATATGACAAGAGATTTCGCTGAATACTATGCTACGAGCGATTTTTTGCTAGGTTTTCATCATTTTCTCACATTCCAATGATATAGAGGACGAAGTGGATTTTGTTTTGTTTTTGACTTGTTCATCCTTGCCTTAATTCATCCATGCATTTACTCCACAGGAAAAGAAATTGAAAGTTGAGGAAGAAAATACCAAATTAACTGTAAATTCAAGGAAAAGAAATCACAATAAAGAACCTGAGAAATATTTTGATAAATACGCAA
Organism: Aurelia aurita; assembly: GCA_004194415.1. NCBI lineage: Eukaryota > Metazoa > Cnidaria > Scyphozoa > Semaeostomeae > Ulmaridae > Aurelia > Aurelia aurita. The sequence continues at coordinate 323,853 of REGM01000047.1, forward strand.
AGATTTTAGGAGGAGATAGTGGCGTGGACGCTGCTAAAGCCACAAAAACGAATGCAGCTTATGGAATGGGTGAGAATTTAGTTCTACTGTTTTTCGCAACTGGTTGAATGTTTAAGTATGGCCTATGATAGACAAAATCGGCTACGGTTTGTTTTACCCATTTTAAAGTGAATCTAAGCATGTAAAAGAACATCGGGCTCAAATCTTTTAAAAGGTGGGTGTAACATTCTATAACATTTTTCTTTGAATTAAATGGCTTGAAAGGAACTCAGGGTACTTTGCTGTAAATCTGTCGTGGAAATTTTTGGATTTCTTCATTATTTTCAAAATGGCAGCATTTATTATATTTGAGGCTGTGACGTCATCAAATTTCTAAATCCTAAACCAGAAGAGCAACAGCTTTCTGCTTGACACCATATTGTAGACATTTTCTTGAAACATTGCGTGCTTGTTCCAAGAGTCGGCTATTGTTTGGAGGAAAGAAATTCTGGAGTCAGATGAAAAATATTGTGGTGCGCACAACCCTGTACTAATGACAGTCAAGTACCCCGAGTACCCTCCAACCTGTTTATAGATACAATTGGTTAAAGGAATGGGAACTAATTTTTGTGGCAAGAAAGGCTAAATTATTCAGTGGCAAATCCGCATCAAGAGCTACCGGGTGTAAGTACCCCTGTTTAAAAAATCCCCAAAATTCGACCATCAAACATATCACTAAATTTTCTTTTTAATCTCTTTTGTCAATGATCCAGATATATTTAAAGATGATAAAATGCTTGTTTTCAGTACTTAAAGGGTATACAATAACAGGTTGAAAAACATTATTCTGAGCTATACTTTTTAAGCAACATCGTAAATCTAGCCTAAGAGCCATTATTTTGAGATTTGTCATTGTCCTTCAAATCTACAATGATAATTTGCGTTTCTTTCTGACATTTATGACCAAACTAGAAGCTTACAAGAAACATACAAAAAGAAATTAAACTGGTAATCATCGATACTTTTTGCAGTGTGCTTCAAAACCAGGCAGCGATAAAATGAGCTAAATTTGCTAATTTTAAAACCAACCACAAGATCAGCTATATCTGGGAAAATGATTTGGTCTTTGATCTACTTGCCAAAAAATTTTAACATTTAGAGATCGGCGCTGTAATCAATTGTTAGTGATTTTTCAAACAGGAGTACTTTTTTGGGACACCCGGTATATTGTTAAAAAGCGCCAATTCAAGATCCTTTTAATGCACCTTCTTATATGATTTCGTTTTACTTGCAGTCCCAAGCAAGAATAAAACAGATCAAAGATCAATAGAAGAGACAATGAATGCAATTCGAGAACGGAAGCGACAAAGAACTGCTGATGGGCCTTCAACTGACGAGTAAAGAAGCAGAGGAATCAAGTCTTCATTGAAAGATTCGACTTGACGACTCGCCCTATCATACTGCGGAAAAACAACAAACGCAAATTTTGGTCCATTTTGCAGTTTTTATACAATGAAGACAATGCAAAATAACCTCGTTCTGAATCCGAATCAGAATTGATGCGGATTACTAGACTCGTTACCTAAGTTCCTTGTATCCCTGCTGTGAACTTTGCTCAACAGGGACTCGCAATGAAACAGTAAGAAAGATTACCCTGCTTAGGCATTCCTCAGAAATGAAATGAAGAAAGCTCATTTTACTTACTGAGTGCAAAATAAGTATTTTAATGCAACAATTTCCATGTTTTTAAGACTAAAAAGTTACCAGAGAAATCTTCAGCCAGCTTCCGCAGCAACTCATCCAAATCTAAAAAACTGCGTCAATCGAAACAAAGTTCGAAAAACCATTGTTCTTTACCAAATCTCGCAGTATTTTTGTCAACACGGGATCTCGTGTTGGAGGGCCTACATAGGGTGAGTCTCTGTTGACCGAAGCGACATAATGTCAAAGAGCACAGGGACTCAGGTAATCAGTCTAGGAGATCACTTGCGTGTACATGTCATGGAACAAAAGTAATCCGATACAAAACGAGGTCGCTTTCATAGCAGGATCAAAATTGATGCGGATAACTTCGGATAACTTCGAGCTCCTGTAGACCGGAGGCTGATCCGGAACACTTGTATCAGATCAAAATTGATCTGCTACGGTGTGGACGGGGTCTAAGTCTGGTCGTTATTTTTCATCTTTAAATATCAAGGCGTTATGGCCGGAAATTTCAAACATTGTTTATAGTAAAAATCACTTTAGTGTTTTTAGTAGCTAGACTGTGTCCTATTTGAAGAGTGAAATTTAATACAATACTAAATTGATTTGCTAGCAACCTAACGATTTCATCCTTGAAATTATTTTCTGTTTCTACCCTTTATTTTCTCATATTTTTCTACAGTCAGAGCAATTAGTTCATGTACTGTATATATATGCCCCTACCACGCAGAGCTTTGGAGGCTGATAAATGTAGGAGGCTAAAGTCCGTCTCAGAGTAGATGTCGGGTGAGATTTGCAAAAACGCAAAATTTCTCATGCAAACCACTTTAATTGTTGTTATTCGCGGACATTTTCACCAGGCATCTAAATGTGAGACAGACTTTGGTTTCTTGACTCTAAACCCCATACATTGAAATCTATAAAACAATATTGAATCCAGCATACATACAAAATGTAGTCCAAATGAAATCTCCCAATCGTTCGTCTCAAAATTACACTGCCTTACTTCATTATCGGTCAGATAAGGCACACGGATGGCTCAATGGTAGTAGGGTACAAGAATGTCTCAATTGTAGCCCGCTGGTATACTAAATTGAGCNTTAGATGTCAGGTGAGATTTGCAAAAACGCAAAATTTCTCATGCAAACCACTTTAATTGTTGTTATTCGCGGAAATTTTCACCAGGCAACTAAATGCGAGACAGACTTTGGTTTCTTGACTCTAAACTCTATACATTGAAATCTATAAAACAATATTGAATCCATCATACATACAAAATGTAGTCCAAATGAAATCTCCCAATCGTTCGTCTCAAAATTACGCTGCCTTACTTCGTTATCGGCCAGATAAGGCCACACGGATGGCTCAATGGTAGTAGGGTACAAGAATGTCTCAATTGTAGCCCGCTGGTATACTAAATTGAGCATTGGTGGTTTGAGTCTCCGCCCTGGCAAACCTGCAACCTGGAGTGAAGAGAGTCGTCAAGACTGTTTGTTGGGAAGATGAACCTCAGTAAGTCCGGTGGATTTGGTGCGACTTCGGTTTTAAGTCATTGGCACATGCGCAGTAGGGCATTATGAAGCGCGGAAATTTCAAAATTAACAAGTTCCAAAGTGAAAGTTGGAGTAATGGCGGCAAGAGAAGGGAGAGCTGCTGCGGTGAAGACACAGCAAAGAAATTGGTAAAAGGATGGTACGAAAGCTGCCTTTATGTTGTTTTATTTATCATAGTTTTGATACCAATGAATTATACATTAATTTATCAGCAAGCTGAGCTTTTTATCCGAATATAACATAAAGATACAGCATAAAGGAATTTTAGGCCATCAAGCCTAACAGTACAATATTGGCTAGGTCACATCGAGGAGTAGCATAACTTACATAAATAAATAGAAGAGGACAAAAGGTAAACAAAGTCGAAAGTTTGTCAAAACCTTGGTCACTTACTTTGCTGATCTATGATCAATTCGCCTTCACATTTTCAACACAAGATTGCTACGTCATTCAGTCTTCAAAAGATCTATCACTAGGCTTATGCCTTGAGTCCCTTGTGTCCCTGCGTTCTTTGATTTATTGACATCAACAAATGAAAGAACGCAGGGAAGCAAGGGACTCAAGGTCATAAGTCTAGTCAATCACTAGAGTGAAAACTTGAATGTTGTTTAGTTTTCAGTTCCCAAAGAGCAGCTTTCATAAGGTTCTCCTTCACAGCCGATGATATCCGGTTGCCCCTCGCATCGCTTGACATCATACATACATCATATTGCGTGGCTGTTGTTCCGAAGATTTTCCCGAATATTCCTGTGAAATAAATAAGCGCTGTACAGAATTTGGATACTGGGCATTAAAATTCTCGCATATTATTGTGCGTAATTCAGACGCTTAAAGTTAATACGTCCATATATAAGGAGAGGGTGTACCCAACCTGTCAACATCTATCAAATTCTCAGCAAGTGATTGGTTGATATTCAAACTGATCACATGAACAGCGAAAACTGCTGTAAATTACCTGTTGTTATCACATAAAATTACTACAAACATCAGTAGAAACACGATTAGTAGCAAAATTAGATTGAAATGGTAGTCTGTCTCAAATTAGACGTCACGTGAAAATGCCCGCGAACGCCCATTATTTTAATCCTCTATCAAATTAATGTGCGACACGCGTTTCAACAAAGGCAGCACAAATTAAGGGTGTGTTTGATAGGTGATTCCAAACCTACCAGATTCTGAAAACAGTAGACTTTGCAGAGACGGAAATATATTCCCCAATCAAACACAAAAATCTTTAAAACGGCAGGTTTTGGAGAGTTCGAACACAGTATGCGGCCGATCGAACAAAAGTACAATACAGACTGATGGCTTCGATTCGATAGGCCGAATACTGTGTTCGATTCGAACTCTTCTCTCTGAAGTCTGCCAAACCTTCTGCCCTTTGGAGCAGAAGGTTCAGAAGGCCTTCCAAACCTACTAAACCTACCGTTTTGAGAATTCCGGAGCCAATCAAACACAAATTCCGAGTCTACCAAGTCTACCGTTTTTAGAATTGGTACCAATCAAACACACCCCTAGACACCACTGTAGCAAGCTTTTGCTCTTTGTTTCGTAAACCCTTTCTTCTTTTGGATAATGGGTCTACGCTTAGGCTACTAATTTGAGACAAACCTTAGTTTAGTTCTCCTACAAAGTTGTTCTGTCCTTGGGATGGGGTACCAGTAGAGGTGGGCTGTTCGGCTTCGGTAACGGGCCCCTTGTGGTTCTTCGAGCAGTTGATACACTAAAAAAGGTGGCCGATGCTGTTGTTACAAAATCTGCCTTTGTTACTCACCAACGAATTTGTTCGTTCACCATCGAATTCAATTCCATAGAGAGAAGTGAGAGTTTTCTGCAAATTCTTGATACTCTGAAAATTAAACAAAGTATCATAAAAAACAATGGAAAGTATCGCGTGTTGCATCGGGACTCGGATTGAAACGTATTTATTTGCTAATGAAGCGAAAGAGCATAATATCGATTCAGAATTCATTTGCGAGTTATGTCATGCGATATTAGCTAAAACATGTTTGGTGCGCCAACCAAAAATTGAACCGTACCGGGTGAGTCAGAAAAAACACTCCCCGTTTGAAAGGCCACTGCTCCCTGGATATCGAGGCAATAATATTGGTAAATATATTGTTTAATAGAGGACATGTTCAAATAAATTCTAAATTTTACCAGACTGAAATCGGCCACTCCCTTCTNAGTAGATGTCGGGTGAGATTTGCAAAAACGCAAAATTTCTCATGCAAACCACTTTAATTGTTGTTATTCGCGGACATTTTCACCAGGCATCTAAATGTGAGACAGACTTTGGTTTCTTGACTCTAAACCCCATACATTGAAATCTATAAAACAATATTGAATCCAGCATACATACAAAATGTAGTCCAAATGAAATCTCCCAATCGTTCGTCTCAAAATTACACTGCCTTACTTCATTATCGGTCAGATAAGGCACACGGATGGCTCAATGGTAGTAGGGTACAAGAATGTCTCAATTGTAGCCCGCTGGTATACTAAATTGAGCATTGGTGGTTTGAGTCTCCGCCCTGGCAAACCTGCCACCTGGAGTGAAGAGAGTCGTCAAGACTGTTTGTTGGGAAGATGAACCTCAGTAATACCCCATTCACACTGGCAAGTTAAACCAGCTTAAAATAAACCAGGTTATTGAATGCTGCGTTCTAATTGGTCGATCCAACAAATCGAATGCATTTGATTGGTTGAAATTTAACCTGTGCTAGATAAAGCTGGTTTAACTGCTTCAGTGTGAATGAGGTATAAGTCCGGTGAATTTGGTGCGACGTCGGTTTTAATTCATTAGCACATGCGTAGTAGGGCATTAAGCAGCGCGGAAATTTCAAAATTAACAAGCTCCAAAGTGAAAGTTGGAGTAATTGCGGCAAGAGAAGGGAGAGCTGCTGCGGTGGAGACACATCACAGAAATGGGTAAAAGGATGGTACGAAAGCTGCCTTTATGTTGTTTTATTTATCATAGTTTTGATACCAATGTACTATACATTAATTTATCAGCAAGCTGAGCTTTTTATCCGAATATAACATAAAGATACAGCATAAAGGAATTTTAGGCCATCAAGCCTAACAGTCCAATATTGGCTAGGTCATATCGAGGAGTAGCATAACTTACATAAATAAATAGAAGAGGACAAAAGGTAAACAAAGTCTGAAGTTTGTCAAAACATGGTCACTTACGTTGCTGATCTATGTTCAATTCGCCTTCACATTCTCAACACAAGATTGCTACGTCACTCAGTCTTCAAAAGATCTATCACCAGGCTTATGCCTTGAGTCCCTTGTGTCCCTGCGTTCTTTGATTTATTGACATCAACAAATGAAAGAACGCAGGGAAGCAGGGGACTCAAGGTCATAAGTCTAGTCAATCACCAGAGTGAAAACTTGAATGTTGTTTAGTTTTCAGTTCCCAAAGAGCAGCTTTCATAAGGTTCTCCTTCACAGCCGATGATATCCGGTTGCCCCTCGCATCGCTTGACATCATACATACATTATGTTGCGTGGCTGCTGTTCTGAAGATTTTCCCGAATATTCCTGTGAAGTAAATAAGTGCTGAACAGAATTTGGATACTGGGCATTAAAATTCTCGCATATTATTGTGCGTAATTCACATGCTTTAAAGGTAATACGTCCATATATAAAGAGAGTGCGTACCCAACCTGTCAACACCCATCAAATTCTCAGCAAGTGATTGGTTGATATTCAAACTGATCACATGAACAGCGAAACCTGCTGTAAATTACCTGTTGTTATCACATAAAATTACTAGAAACATCAGTAGAAACACGATTAGTAGCAAAATTAGATTGAAATGGTAGTCTGTCTCAAATTAGACGTCACGTGAAAATGCCCGCGAACGCCCAATTAATTATGTTAATCCTCTATGCAATTAATGTATGATATGCGTCTCAACGAGGCAGCATAAATTAAGTTTCCAGAATTCTGGAAACCACTGTAGCAAGCTTTTGCTCTTTGTTTCGTAAACCCTTTCTTCTTTTGGATAATGGGTCTACGCTTAGGCTACTAATTTGAGACAAACCTTAGTTTAGTTCTCCTACAAAGTTGTTCTGTCCTTGGGATTGGGTACCAGTAGAGGTGGGCTGTTCGGCTTCGGTAACGGGCCCCTTGTGGTTCTTCGAGCAGTTGATACACTAAAAAAGGTGGCCGATGCTGTTGTTACAAAATCTGCCTTTGTTACTCACCAACGAATTTGTTCGTTCACCATCGAATTCAATTCCATAGAGAGAAGTGAGAGTTTTCTGCAAATTCTTGATACTCTGAAAATTAAACGAAGTATCATAAAAAATAATGGAAAATATCGCGTGTTGCATCGGGAGTAGGATTGAAACGTATTTATTTGCTAATGAAACGAAAGAGCATAATATCGATTCAGAATTCATTTGCGAGTTATGTCATGCGATATTAGCTAAAACATGTTTGGTACGCCAACCAAAAATGGAACCGTAGAACAGATCAAAAGGTACACAACATCTTGGTTTAAAATTTGCGATCTACCAGGTGTCCCAAATAAAAGGTAACAGATTTGGTCAGGGCTATCAGTGCCAATTTAGCTCCAATCAATTCGCGATAAGTTTTAAACTAATCCTGAAAAGTTAACTTGAACATAGATACCTTGCTGAGTTATATTTGTGCTCCCAAAGTTGAAATAGTAATCTTCAAAGTTTAAATTGGCCTCACCTGCAAACCAGAGCTTTGCCGCTTTGGCTTAAGCAAATTATTGAAGGCCAAAACGCCAAAGCTCTTGCTTGGAGGTGGAGTCGAATTTGAACTTTTAAAAATAATATTTTAACTTTGGAAGCATCAATATCAACCAGCAAGGCGCCTATGTTCAAGTTAACTTTTCAGAACTACCTTAAAAGTTATTGCGAATTGATTGGAGCTAAATTGGCATCGCTAGCGCTGATCAATCTGTTACCTCTTATTTGGGAGACCCGGTACTTGTGTCAAAAATAAAAGAAAACATACCTGCATCGAGCCATCATTTTCGTTTGGTTTCCCTGTGTTGATTTTATAACCATGTGTAATGAAACAGCGCAAAGGTAGTCTTTCAACCTGAAAAAGGTGACAAATAGCGGGTGAGTCCAAAAAAGATTCGGCAGTTCAAAAATTACCTAAAATGCTAAAACCCTACCAGTATTAAAATATAAAAGCGTTCCTTTTGGGGAGCTACAGTACTGTACATAAAATATGTAAGAGACAGGCTATAATTCATAAGCATATACAGTTATATGAGTATACTGTACTTAGATGAGTATAAGCATCCTCTTCAGAGGAAAAACAAATTAAAAGATGTGCTAATCGCATGGGCTTCGCTAGGTTTCTTAGAACATTTATGATGTAATTATCTTCATTGTAAACCTGATTCTGGTCCTGTTTTTAGGCCTTCCGAAACAGCGTGCAAGCAAAGCTGCTAATAATTTGGGAATAACCTGGAAAATAATGTCAACATCTAAGTAAGCCTTCCTACTATCAAAGGAACGTTAGTCAGTTACGTTAATGATAGTATATTTACAACCAGTAACAATCAATAATTTTCTTCAGCCACCCAGTAGCACTTAAAGACACTTATAAAAATACAACTGTAAATAAGGAAAGATCAAATTCTGGTACCTGCATGAATTGTATCAGCGTATTTAATGTTGGATCTTTGACCAGGAAGTTATCAGGGAGCAGTGGAATATCTTTAACTGCGAATAAGATTTGGAGAGGACAAAAACCTATTAATATATGCTAAATACTGAGGGAGGGGCAAATTTATTGTTTTAGTTGAAACACCTTGTTCATCAACATTGTTTTCAAGCAAACAATCATTGCTTTTCTCAACATTGTGTGGTCGACTGCACTGACTCAACCCCCCTTGTGTCCGCCAATGACTTGTTGTGAGAAGATGATCTGCTTAATGTTTGAAATGTCTTTTTTTTCGTGATGTTTTCAGTTTGAAATGTCGTTTGAGGTTATGCTACAGTCTGATAATCCCTATTTCAAAGAGAAAACCATGCAGGCGAATCTTATCAAGAAATTGAAAATTTCATTACAGCAAAATAATTTACCTTCTTTACAGTTAACTGCAATTTGGTAAACATTTGAATCTTTTGATGATTGAAGTTTGATTTGCATAGCACAAACTGCCACAATTTCTTTTACTTTGCTGAAACAATTATAAAAATCACAATTCAAGAAACATTGCAGTTAAAATGTGTGTCTCCCAATTCATATAATGGGCATACCATTTGTAAGCAAAAAATATTGAAACATAATATAATATAATGGGATAAGGGCAAAAGGCAAATAGCCTATGAAACCCTGTAGAATTATTACATGTAACTAAAAGTATACATGGTTCCATAATTGCAATTGTCATAATGTTTTTCAAATTCTTTTATTGACAAAGATTCAGTTATGTTGCTCGGAAGTCTATTTGACACATGATGTTTCTATCTTTCCAAATCAACTCGCATATAAGGGCATAGCCTTTGTATGAATTTTATTTCTGTTTTTGCTCATTGGGAAATAGGAAAACAAAGAGGAAATGGACTTGAAGTGTCATGTACTATGTACTGTACTTTGTTAAGGTATGCAAAGAGGAAAGCTGTTAATATGAGACTGTTTAGCAAGAAATAATAAAAATCAATGTAAATACATGTCATCTCTTCATCTCTCATTTTTGTGATTTTCTCAAAACAGACTCGTACAAAGGGCACTACCTCTATATTCAGGTATAAGGACATGTCCTCATATACGCTGTACCCTTAGATCCACATCTATACGGTACAGTATGTATATATAATATTTTCCAGATTTATTACAAAACAAAACACTAAATGTGGTATTTGAAGGTACTGCAGAATAAAGAGCCCACTACTATTATGAAGTTAGTAATTCAAAACCAACCTTTCTCTGCATTTATCAAGAATCTCATCAAAGAAATGTGAAACAGTACCAGTCTTCATTTTTCCTCCAAGAGAAATTAAAGATATCTGAAAGAAAGATGTCCAAATTAGGCATGGAGCAGTGGCGTAATGGAGCAGCTTGGGGCCCTTAGTGAATTAGCCATCCAAGGGCTCCTTGGGCTTGAAATTGAAAGAATGCAAAACTTTGCTAAAGTTCCCAAAATTGACAACGGTGTTTTTATCAAAAAAATCATCAGCAAGCCCAGTACAGCAAAACCTCTATAGTGGAGGTTAATTATGAAGGCTTTATATACAGATCCGTTGGCACGAAACACGAATTGGGGTGATATTGAATGCGAGTGAAACGAGCCGAACTACGCAACCGGGAATGCATTTCTGGGAATTTTTTTTTCGGACCTCGCCCCTTACATTGCCGGAAACTGCATCTTTGGTAGAAAATTCATAGTTGAATGGAGAAAAGGATTGCGCTCGACGAAAGGCTGCCCAAGAAAATTTATGAAAATACAGCTTTAACATCGTACAGAAACGGCCCTTTTTTGTCAAATCATCTCATCTATATACAAAATATTTTCATGTTCCTTGAATATAACTAAACTTCTTTAATAAGTTTGAAATTTACAGCGTTTTTTTAATAAACTAAGCTTGCAATGATAGCATTTTTCAATTCCTTTTAAGGCTTGGGGCCTCAGTTTTCAGTGCAAATTAACAGGTTGCTCTTCTACATTAATAGAGTGGTACTTTATTACTTTATTGAAAACCCCACAGCTCAGGGGCCCTTTTGCTCTAACCCTTAACTACCGTGCGTTACACCACTGGCATGGAACATGCTAATTACTGTATATGATTTAGGTGAAGGATATGAAATCTGGAGGAAGGACATGAATTCAATATAGATTTTGATGGATTTTGAAGGTGCCAGGGGTGTACCCTTAATACAGCAATGAAGAAAATATGGACAGTAACATTTGATACGAGATTCAATTTTGCGACCAAATGCTGGTTTGAAATGAGACCCTTTAAATTATATAAATAATTATGGCATGTAATAATTTTTCAAAATCACCTACATTTGAATGATCGGAAATGCAAATGCTTGCTTCTTCTTCACCATCAAGTTGTACTTGTGAATCAATTTTGCTTCCATCAAATTTTGCATTCGTTAACTGAAGTTCTTCGTTTTTTGTATTACAGCCAAGGACTGCACGACTGCAGTATATAACAGAAAATGGAAAATTAAAAGCATTTTAATATACTTGAAAGAATTTTGTCTTGCAGCTTTACACATTTTGCTTGAAAGGGTAAATTTCTGGGAGATGTAGCAGACTGGCATAGCTTGTCTTAATTAAAGGCTGGTTCCCACTGTGTCAGGAACTTTCATCACCTTCCTCATTGCCAATTTTTCACAATGAAGGGAATGACAAGTGATGAAACTTGCACCCATTGCCAATTATTAAAACAACAAGGAAGGCGATAAATATCAAAATCTTTATATTCATTGCTTTGACTTATGTGGGGGGGGGGGTGTCCTAGGGGGTCTGATTTCAATTTTCTGTGTAATTTTGTGATGGTTTTCCATTTTCTATACTGGAAATCAACTCTTTCCATTTTCCCAGGCATCAATTATTTTCCGTTTCAACCTCATTTTCCATTTTTCGCGCCTTAGTTTCTCTAGTTTCCATTTTCTAGGTGGATAAATGGCACATTTCTGTTTTCCGTAATATAAGACACCCCTACTCTCGTCGCTTACCTACTGCTTGACCAGACTGCATTTTATGTTGTGTGCGCGGAAGATCTTCTGCGCGCAATTTTAAGTATAACAAAGGAAGAACAATAGAGTCATTGTTTTTTAAACAATAATGAGGCGCGCATCTTCTGTGCGCACTTTGCAAATTTTGCAGTCTGGCTGTTTGATTACTCTGCATGCACAATAAAGGAGCTCCTTATTGCATTGTCTGCATGCAGAGTACATAGTTCTTCGCAAGACCTCATGCATGCAAACCAACAAAGCAGCGGCATGTGCGTGTGTAGAGTCTGTGATTCATTTGTTTTTAAAAAGTAGGGAACAAAAGATCTTTTTCACTGTTCAAAATTGGTGTGCATATCAAATTTTTGTGTGAAAAATCTTGCATTATTGATGCAGGGGAGATTCACCCTGGATTCACAAAGACCAAACCAATCTTACCATCCTGCAGCACAGATATCACACCATCCTATGACAACCGTTTCTTTGAGCTGCTGTTTCATATCTTTGAGTTGTGTATCTTCTTTTCCCGCCTTCTTCACCCCTCCTCTTGTCCCTATTCAGTTTCCCTTTGAGTTCAGTAAATCATTGGACTTATGACATTCATCATAGATTTACTCCTCCGCAAAAACTGATGAGCCTCGCAATGATTTCGCTTTGTCTCTAGAATGAATTCAACTAAATAAATGATATAAAAACAAATGGTAATTAATCTAGTAAGTTTTAAAGCGAGGTCAGCATTTGATGGAGGCTGTGGCCTAGCGACATTAAAAAAATGGCGGATTTTGAAGAAGAAGAAGAATTTGGAAGTGACGATTATTATGCAATACTCAATGTGAGGAAAGAGGTAAATTTCACTGCAAGCTGTTTATACCTTTATTACGCACCTAGCAATGTTTAATTTTTTTAAATGTCATTCTCAAAATCGTCTTCTTTGAATATTAAACCTGTTTGTTGTGTTGTAAAAATTTAGGCCCATTCTGTTTCTGCATGCCATGTGCAAGAAGGGCGCCGGGGCGGGACGGCATGCAAAAATGGAGATCATCACCAGGCTGTTAAAAAATTATTGATAGCACATGAGATTTCATATTGTACACGCAACATTTTATATCGCACGTTAAATGCGAACAGAAATTCGTCCACAAAATCTGCAGCAATTTTAGCAACCTTTGACTTTGTTTGTGTTGTATCGTCTGCCTATTATATGATTTATTGCATCATCCACTCAGTTTTGGAGCCTTCAACTTGAGGCCAGTTTCTCAGCACAGATAAAGGATCTCTGTGGTGTGTACAGTGGCAAAAAGACCTCGAAGAACAAAATCTTGCAGCGATTCTTATAGTATCCAGACTGAATTTTTCGCTGTTCGTGGAGGACATATTCACCGCTCCTTTTTGAGAAAACAATAGGACCTTTTGTTCTTCTATTGTTGTCATCTGCATACTTCTCTGCGCAAGAAACAAAGAATGCAGTCTGGTATGGAATGGTGTAAATCATTTGGTGTTTTTACTCTCAGAAGATTGGTGGGATGCATATGGAGGGCAAAAATTATGGAACTTCCCACATGTTTGCAAAGATCAACAATGTCCATACTTAACAACTAAGCGGATGTGGAAATTTAAAATTGATAAACCTTAAACTTTTAAACCCAAGCTCTTATGCACGTGTCATGCCCTTGCCTGGGGGATATGGGTCCCCGGGGATGGTCGGATGATTCTGTTAGAATTCAGCAACTTTACGTGAGAGGTTGCCCTAGGCCCCGAGATATTGATGTTGCTGCAGGATGAGACGACAGCAGCGATATTGATTGGGAAGCACGCTGGAACCATAGTATCTGATGTTAAACAGGGACTTTACATGACCAAGGGCCCCATACATGGGGCAAATCTTATCCTCTGTTTGGAATTCCCGAACCATCCCCGGGGACCCATCTGCCGGGCGAGGGCATGACGCGTGCATTACTTTGGTGCTTTTTGCAAAATTATTTGGTCACACGAATCACCCATTTGATAAAATGACATACCGTAAAAGCTCTATTAAGCCCCCAGGGGCTTATTTATTTTCAGAGACTCCAGAGGGGGCTTTATAGAAAGGGGGCCTGAATCGAGCTATTATGGTATTTGACTCAGAAAATTGTTGCAATTTCTTCTCTTTTAGGCAACTGATGATGAAGTCAAAAATGCATACAGGAGGATGTGTACTTTGTACCACCCTGACAAACACCAGGGCCAAGAGAAGAAACAGGTATATGAATCCTAAATAGCCAAAAAAGTATCCACTGTTGACAAGCCTGCCAACAAATCATCAAAATTGACTAGTATTGTTTGGAAAAAGTCAGAAAAAATGAGAAATTTTAATCCCATAGCCCCATGTGTGCCAAACTGCCACATTTGTTTCTTGCATATACAGTAGAAATGCAGAAAAGTCTTTTCACAAAAATTGCATGCATGTATGTATATTTTGCCAAAGTTGCAATAGGTGATTAGAATATAAATTTAAGAATAAACAGAGAACTAATTGCAAGCATCTAAAATTAAATTTACTATAAGACTTAAAAACTAATCTGAAAACACCCCAAGAGGTTAAAAATGGCAGAGCATTAATAAGGCCAATAGAACCTTGTTTCCATAATGGTCCCTCGGTTGTCTCAAATGATATTTACATATGTATATGTTACTTATAGTCAGCATCTTCCTCTTTTTGGTATGTTTGTTTTGAATCCTTTTTGCATCTATTTTCAGATGGCTGAGCAATTATTTCACAAGGTTGGAAACGCCTATGAAGGTAATTGAAGTATGGTTTATATTAAATTGTACTATATATAGATCATGTGGTTATGGAAAATTTGTTAATTTAAATTTACATTTAATCTTGTATATATATATATATTTTAAGTTCTTTGGAACTCACTGCACATACTGTATATATATATGTACTATTTACATCCTTTTCAGTACCAAAACCAAGGAGGGGGGAGGGGGGTAATGAGGATAGTGTTTGAATCTACCGGGTGTCCCAAAAAAAAGTATACGGATTTGGTTGGCTCCAGCGATGTGAATTTAGCTTTAATCGATGGCTAATTGCTCTCAAAATGTTCCTCGATAGTTAACTTGAACATGGATATCTCGTTTATTGGTATTGGTGCTTTGAAAGCAGACATATTAACCTCGAAAGCTAAAATTTACATCCACGTGCAAACCAGAGCTTTGGCCTTTTGGCCTAAGCAAATTCTTGAGGCACAGCGAATAAATCAGCGATAGCCTTGATAAAATTTGAATAATGTTAGATCTTGTTATATTCTGTTTGCCAGAAGTCATCCCCCAATCACCCATTAGGCAATTTCTTGATTTTTCTTTGATTTCAGTTTTCAATTTTGATGTGCTTTAAGAATTTGCTTAGGCCAAAAGGCCAAAGCTCTGGTTTGCACGTGGGTACAAATTTGAGCTTTCAAGATTGATATGTCTGCTCTCAAAGCACCAATACTAAGAAACGAGGTATCAATGTTCAAGTTAACTACAGAGGAACATTTTGAGAGTGATTAGCCATTGATTAAAGCTAAATTCACATCGCTGGACCCAACCAAATCTGTATACTTTTTTTTGGGACACCCGGTAAAATTATGTCCACAGTTTTTATTGTGATTATTTGTTTTTATCATTATTGTCAATATTGTCATCATCATCATCATCACAGGACCATCAAACTAAAGAATCCTTTAAATACAGTATATACACGTTTTTTTTATAAGAAACTGCTTATAAGAAACTCAGACTCTCAGATTGCCAAAACATTAAGAAACTCCAAGCATTTTTTCTTTATTCTCACTTATTTCCTGTGTCATATTACTCGGAAAGTACTTGAGTAATGTCTAAACATTGGAAAGGCTTCAAAACACCTTGTTTTGAAATGTTCTGGAGGTCACAGATCTGATAATTTTAAGAAACTTTCAGTTTTGGCCCAAATTCTTAGTTTCTTATAAAAAAAAATACGTGTATGTTAGGAAAAGTGTTTTATGTAAAATCACAGAATGTTATTAGCAGTACATGTTCGTTCTATCATGAGGAATCTTAAGCCTCCTAAAATCCTTCAAATATTAGTAAGACCTTACACATATACAGTACAGTATATATACCGGGTGTCCCAAAAAAAGTACTTCTCTTTGAAAAATCACCAAAATTTGATTACAGGGCTGATCTTTACATTTCTTTTTTTGGCAAGTAGATCAAAAACCAAATTATTTTCCCAGCCATAGCTCATGTTGTGATTGATTTTAAAATTAGTTAGCTCTTTTTATGGCTGCCTGGTTTTGAAGCATACTGCAAAAGAGCACTCATGATGATTACCAGATTGATTTCTACTTATAAATTATGCTTCTTTCTAGTTTGGTCATAAATGTCAAAGAGAAACGCAAATTATCATATCATCGTAGATATGAAGGACAATGAAAACTTCCAAATAATGGCCCCTAAGCAAGATTTATGATGTTGCTTAAAGAGTATATATAGCTCCTAATAAGTTTTTCAGCCAGTCATTTTAAGCCCTTCACCAATTGAAAACAAATATTATATTATCTTTTGATATATTTGGATCATTAAAAAAAGAGACCAAACAGAAAATTTTATAATTGGTTTGATAATGGAGTTTTGGTGATTTTATAAAGGGGAGTACTTTTTATTGGGACACCCGGTATAAAAAACAGTAGACCTGTTAATTTTGATGAACATTTTGATCTTGCAGTATTGAGTAATCCTGATAAAAGGAAGATCTATGATATATATGGTCACAAAGGATTGAAAGCTAGCTGGGAGGTAAATCAATCAATCATTCTATATATGATATTAGTATATTATAGTATAGAATATTGGCTAGTCTGCACTTTAGTGGACGAGCTTCCAATATCGGCACGTTATGTGTCATGGGGTATGGGTTGGGGTTTGAAAAAAGGATTTTAGTTAGAGTTAGTTAGAGTTTAAGTTAGGGTTGGTTGTTGGTTAGGGTTAGTTAGGGTTGGTTAGGCGTAAGTTGGGGTGGGCTAGGGTTTAGTTAAGGTTAGTAGGGTATTTGGTCAAATTCGTTCCTGAGAGATATGGCAAAAATCTGGTCCGCTAAAGTGCAGTCGTTCCAGTATATTATATAGTATATTATATAGTATATTATATAGTATATTATATAGGATATTATATAGTATATTATATAGTATATTATATTATATTATGATATTTGTAACTCGTTAAGTCTGATCTTGCACAAAAGGTTCTC
Organism: Aurelia aurita; assembly: GCA_004194415.1. Taxonomy (NCBI): domain Eukaryota; kingdom Metazoa; phylum Cnidaria; class Scyphozoa; order Semaeostomeae; family Ulmaridae; genus Aurelia; species Aurelia aurita. The sequence continues at coordinate 341,034 of REGM01000047.1, forward strand.
ACAGTAGTAATCCTTTCATTAAAGAAATACTGTAAGTTCACACAATAGTTCAGGCCTTGTGCACATTAACATGACAAGAATTCTACACTTTTCTGATAAGAAATCTTGAGTCATAAGGACTGTAAATTTGTTTAAACAAGAATTCTTAGGCAGGAAAACCATGTTAATGTGCACAAGGCCTGTACTGTAGTTCAGGCATTGAGCATGTTAACATGAAAGACTTCTCTTCTGATAAGAATTCTTGAGAGGTATGAAAGACTGTAAAAATGTCTAAAAAATAGGAAGTCTTCAGAATTCAACAATTTTCTCAAACAAAAATTATTAGGCAAGAAAACAATGTGTGTGAGGCCTGTACTGCAAGGTTGTATACGTAAACAATTACTCTATATTACTTGATGGTTATACTGTACTAACTTTTTTCTATTAAGCACCCAAAGACATATTCAGATTGGTAATTTTTTGAACTCTTATCAGATTATCAGTTTATTCATTCTTTATGGGAATGGAGTTTGACGTTCAGAATTTTCTTTGCAGATTGTGGAGAGACATCGTTCTCCACAAGAGGTGAGCATTCTTTCTGTTAAGTTATTTTGTCGACAGTGTTGTTGAATAATTTTTTCCTCACTTTTCTCTGCATACAGTAAAAACCCGCATATAAGAACCTACAATTTTGCAAGTCAGCCTGACTAGGTTCTTATATATTGGGTATTTAGTGGGAAATGAGGCTGTTGAGGTTCTTAAATTGGTTCTTAATTTAATCAGGGCTTTTACCAATTTATTTTTTTTTTATTCAAAGTTCAAGCCTATTATTCACGGTCAGTTCACTGAAATCCCTTCTACCTGAAGAAGGTGTTAAGGAAGATGAAAAAGTGGGTCTACCACCAAAGACATGAGTTTCAGTAACATAATGAACAGCTAATACTTTGAAGCTTAGGACTGGAAATACTGAACAAGAGATTAAAAAATGCATTTGTCGCAGTTTTTTGCAATACACATATAGGTTCAGTAATACTAAGCAACTGGAGTTTTAATGATGATCTACAAATACGAACCTAACCTCAAATTTCAGGCTGAATTGGTTCTTATATAATGGGAGTCTAACTTCAAAATTTCAGCCTGTAGGTTCTTAATCCACTAGGTTCTTATACGCTGGTTTTTACTGTAGCGAATATTTCAGGGTGTGTTTGCTAGTTTTTTTGGTCTGTTTCACTTCACCTTCAAATTTTATTTCGAGCTCGAAACCCTCATGCGGTACCGAGATGCAACGCGAACAGCTCCTTCACATTCGACTGCAGAATGGTCTATTCCTTGTTAAGAATTCATTGATACTCATTTAAACAAGTCCTGTTCTGTAGCGTCCATCTTTAACAAACTCTCCCTTTCATAAACCTCTTTATTTGTTGTTCAGATTAAAGAAGAATATGAGAGACTCAAAAGAGAAGCAGAAGAAAGGAGATTGTTGGCAAGGACAAATCCAAAGGTTTGCTTCCGTTGCTTATCTTATACCGTATTCACACTGACGCCCAGGTTAAATTTCAACCAATCAAATTCATTCGATTTGTTGGATTGACCAATTAGAAGGCTACATTCGATAACCTGGTTTAGTTTGAGCTGGTTTAACTTGCAAATGCGAATGAGGCATTAATTATAGCTCGGATCCTTTATCTCTAAGATCCTGTGCACATGAAAACAGATCCATTTTGCTCCGATCCGAAATTGGTACGGATAGACCTTGCGTAGCCTGTTGTCCAGTATATGTGAAAGCGTAGCTTGTTGTCCAGCCCATAATTCTCGAGGAATAAGGAATTATGAGCTGGACAACAGGCTAGTGAAAGTGTGCATCTGATGCATTTGGCACCTGTGCAAACGCAAAATTCTGGATCAANATTCGATAACCTGGTTTAGTTTGAGCTGGTTTAACTTGCAAATGCGAATGAGGCATTAATTATAGCTCGGATCCTTTATCTCTAAGATCCTGTGCACATGAAAACAGATCCATTTTGCTCCGATCCGAAATTGGTACGGATAGACCTTGCGTAGCCTGTTGTCCAGTATATGTGAAAGCGTAGCTTGTTGTCCAGCCCATAATTCTCGAGGAATAAGGAATTATGGGCTGGACAACAGGCTAGTGAAAGTGTGCATCTGATGCATTTGGCACCTGTGCAAACGCAAAATTCTGGATCAAAATGGGAATTTGCTATTTTGTGTAGTTGGTGCCAAATTTTAACAAGAATGCCGCGCATGTCTCAATGAAGTGGATCTAATTGGATCCGATCCCATATAAATTCGAAACATTTTGAGATCGGCTTTCGTGTGCACGCAAGAAAGTTTGAGGTCAGATTGAAAAAAGAGCGAAACCAAATGGATCTGTTCTCGTGTGCACAGGGTCTAACAGCCAGTAAATAGTAAGCTTCAAACAAATTTTTCAAAAAGTCTTAGAGAAAAGTGTGTTCAAGCCTTTAAACCAAGGCATTTGATACATATATTTTTCCTTACATTTTTAGGGCTCCATAAACGTGACGATTAATGCAACAGAATTATTTGAAACTTATGATTATGATTATTTCGAAGATGGAGAAAGGTGAGTGAAACACTATTATCATTTTAGTGAGTGAATAAAAGTTATTTTGAGTGTTAAGTTTGAGTGAGTTGCAATTTTAAGACAAGAAAAGCTATCATAACGGGAACTTTTTTTACAATTTGTTGATGAAAATATACATGGAAGTACACTCGTGATAAAACGTTCTTGAGAGCTCAGCTCCTCTCATACAGGTCCAGATGACAAGGCCACTGCAGCAGAAGGACTCATCAGGAAATCGTTTCAACTTTTAGAGTGCAAAATGTTTTGAAGAAATGTATCATTATTCTCCCATATCTTTAACTTAAGTTTCCATTTCTACTCAGGAATAAAGCCTTAGCTTAGTTATGTGACCAAGTAAGGACTAAAACCCTTGCTTAATCATAAAACCAAGCAAACAGCCTTCTATCCTTTCCTTTAGTTCGTTGCCAAATATTGAAGTTAAAGGAATGTCCATACAACAATCAATCGAGGTTTGCATTAGACTTATTATATTTCTCGATGTAAATCATCAGTGGAGCACTAGACTGGCTCTTAAGTTATCATCGGCTATCAATGCGTTAAGGGGGTAACTTTTAGGAACGTAGCATCCAATGGTAGGTTTTAGCAACGCTGAGAAGCTAAGGGAATCGAAGCAATGGGTTGGTTCATCCCCTCGATGTTACCACAATTCGTGATTCCTGTAGCCTGTAATTGTGAACAGCTGTTGGCTCTGCTCCCGCTAAGTAGTCGGTTTCTCAGGGCAGAGAATCGAACCTCCACCGACCTTCAGATTGGTAGCCAACGTGCTTGAGCCATCCTTGCAACAAGACGAATGCTTAAGGATCACTGTCAATGCTCGTTCTTTGAGGCTCCACACCAACTATACCGGATAATATAGCATACTCTGTTCAAAGTACGATCTAAAATACTTTAATTGTTTGTTTTTATGGAGCATATTGTACAACACGCATACGAAAAGATTGTTTGTGCACCTATACAGGATGTCCCACAAATGATTTCGAAATTTTTAAAACTTTCGATATCAAGATAAGCCATACCTGAAATGTATTTTAACCTTCTTATAATAACAGCAACAATTTTTAAATAGATTTTCTAATAAAACTTTAGTGATTTATGAAAGTTTTCAAAGTTTTTTAGACAACCGATAAACAACTTAGACTCACTGCATAGTCTTAGTTGTCACAACAACAACAACAACAACAACAACATTTTCTTACACTTTTAATTGAATTGAATTGTTTGCTCAAACTGGGACATAGTTTGAGCGTCCATCAGTCTATCAATAACGATGACTACGACTATGCAATCAGTCTATAAACAACATATAAACTATTTGCAAATAAACAAGCGAGAAAGGGAGACCTATTTAAAGACCGACCATTAACCCGCATGCTTTGCGATCGTTTGTTTTTGTTTTTCAATACATTTCAGCTACTTTCTGACAGTCAGAAACTACGGAGCTGTGGAAAGCAAATCACTGACTTCGCGCAAAGCATGCTGGTCAATGGTCGGTCTTTAAGGAGAAAAGGACCAGTCATGATTTCATATTCTCTCTTTTAAACCATAGGCACCATTAACAAGGTCAGACACAGCAGTTTTATCAGGATCATTACAAGTTCAAAATGGCGTCGGGTCAGGAAATGTTTCTGTTAATGTACGAAGGGTCATANAAATAAACAAGCGAGAAAGGGAGACCTATTTAAAGACCGACCATTAACCCGCATGCTTTGCGATCGTTTGTTTTTGTTTTTCAATACATTTCAGCTACTTTCTGACAGTCAGAAACTACGGAGCTGTGGAAAGCAAATCACTGACTTCGCGCAAAGCATGCTGGTCAATGGTCGGTCTTTAAGGAGAAAAGGACCAGTCATGATTTCATATTCTCTCTTTTAAACCATAGGCACCATTAACAAGGTCAGACACAGCAGTTTTATCAGGATCATTACAAGTTCAAAATGGCGTCGGGTCAGGAAATGTTTCTGTTAATGTACGAAGGGTCATATCACATCAAGCTTGGGGAGAGGTAAATTGTTTATATTTGTCAGATGTTTTATCAATGTTTCAGATATTTTCAGAAACAGGCAGTCGAATTCGACTTAACGACGTCGTGAGCCCTTCCATTTGCTCTCGGAGAGGGTGTGCTTTAGTACAGGATAAAGCATACCCATGAATCTGCGAAAATCTAAAATTCATACCCATAGGTCCGTAAATGCTTTCAAGAAGGCTCAATGCCCACAAATCCAGGGTAAGCTGAGGAAAAGCATATCCATATCAATGGCGGACACTTTGCCAAATATTGGGGGGGGGGCGAAGCTATTGTTTTGGTTAAAAAGCATTGTTTACTTCTATCGTTTTGAAACAAAAGGTCAATCTTCTTTCCAACATTGGGGGGGGGGGGGAGGGCGACCGCACCCCCTCGCCCCCTCTAGTGTCCGCCACTGATCCATATATCCGGGAAAGTCTGAAAAAGCATACCCAAAAATCCGTAGATGCTTTGAAAAAGGCACCCTAAAAATGGCACAACCCCGTAATATTCTTTACGTAAGAAACCCCCCCCCCTAAAGCATTTCCATCAAATCTTTACGCTTATGCAAGGACTTTTTATTTCATTTTTAGGTAGGAGTGCGAGCAGGTGATGGGCCTAGCATTCAGCTCAAAGGTTTCAGAAACATAACGAGTAAAATGTGAGCTACTACCTTAACTATTGCCCCTTTATTGCTCAAACCAGGACTCATAATTTTGTATACACTGTTTTGGTTTTCTGTCGCGGGATTCACTGCACAGTACCTAAACGAATAACAGTAGAATATATTCACTTTATGGTTAAAAGAAACATTAATCCTTGTTCATCTTTCAGCATTGGAAACATTAATTTTGAGCCATTTTGTTGTCATGGTTTTATTTAGGCCATCCACCATTGCTGTCAAAATGACTGTGTAAAAATCACAAATTTAGTCCGGTTTCTGTGTATGTATGATTATGAATCGTAGTTGGAGCGTGCGGCATGTCTATCAATATCGATAACTACGATGCTGTAATAAGTGCGAGTCTTGCTGCATGTCTGCATGTCTTGCTGTAATCAGTCTACAGTGTACCTATTTGGAATAGACCATTCATCCTTGTTATTTAAAAGTATTGATTATTTTGATTTTATTGAATAGGTTAATAATTTTAAGTAAATTTCTTTTATATTCCCGTGTAAATTGTATTCTGGACTCAGTTAATGTTAAGTTAACTAGTTGTGTTGTTAAGCGCCTATGAGCCCTGGGGATATATGGCGCTATAAAAATGCCTATATTATTATTATTATTATTATTATTATTATTATTATTATTATTATTATTATCATTATTATTATTATTATTCATAGAGTCATCTAAAGTTTAGATATTTCTCTTTGTAGGTATGGAACNATTCGCCTAATAGAAAACAGCCTTTAGAGTGGACTTGCCCAAGTCTCACTTTCTTTCCTCAGTCGATTACGGTAAAAGTCGCAGCGGGGGCAGGGAGAAGGAGAAAGCGGAGGAGAAGGAGAGGGGGAAGAAAGTGAGACTTGGGCAAGTCCATAGTTAGTAGAGCGTCCGGCATGTCTATCAATATCGATAACTGCGATGTTGTAATCAGTCTACAGTGTACCTGTTTGGAATAAGCCATTCAGAGGACCATCGAAAGTTTTAGCATTGTCAAAAGAATATTTCTCTTTGTAGGTATGGAACTGTTTCATTGGATTCACAATTTAGACAGAATTACATGTCTGCTGGTCTGCAAGCAAGTGAGTTGACTTTTTGTTCTAATGGTAATCTTTTAAAACCCTGTGGATACGTTACTGGAAAAATTATAAATTGCTTGCGTCAGTAAGAAAGTAACGATCCACCATTTAAAAGCTGTGCCTTTTATTCGTAAATCAATTTGATCCGTGAAATGCTTCATTGAAAAATCAAGATATTATAATTTATTCGATAGCTTGTCATATCTAAAGCGTCCTTTTTGTTCAAAATTAAGAGTGACTCTTTACAAAAGCGTCTGTTACAAAAACTTGCAAAGTCGGCAAAACTTGGATGATATTTTCTCCAGATTTTCTGCATTACAGTAATGACAAGAGCATGGTAAGCGTCTTAGGGGAACTAATGCGACACTCTAAGAAAGTGCCGGTTGTCAAGTTTTTGAGAGAGAGCTTCCAAGCAAAATCGTCCATAACTATAAAACGGTATGAACGAGTTTAAGGCGATAAATTTATATATTCTAGTCAGTTTTTGCACTATAAAAAGAGCTATTTGGTCGTTAAATGGTGGTTAAATCAAACCGATTCTCATGTTGACTACTCCCTAATTTTTTGTTTAATCACCAGTGATATCGAGGCAGCTTGGCAACCATACAACTGGCTATTTAACATGGAAAGGAGGCTTACAATCAGCAATGGTAGCTACTATAGACAGGCGGACTGAAAATCATCACGTGACCGCAAATTTTCAGGTATGTACTTTTCACTGAGCAGTGCACTAAACTTTGTTCAGTCGTTTGGCCATGTCTTTAGACAGTGTCAAAAGTGATTTTTAGCTTCTGACGTCATCAAAATTCTTAATCGGAAACTGAAATTTCCGTTGATTTGCTTTTCCAATTTTAAGCTGTTAGTAATGTGAATTTTTGCAGGATTCTCATCTGTTGCAATAGACCTTTTAGCTATTCTACAAATCCTTTGGAAAGTTGAAGGGGATTGCTAGCAGGTATGAACAACGTAGCATGGATATATGCTAGCAAATTGGGCCTAAAAATGGAGCTGTGCATTTCATATCGCCCTTGATTTTGCAGGAATTTCCAATAAACGGTGAAACAGCCCCTATAGGTTCATCATGAATATATATGAATCATTGCTCCGTAGGTTGGAGTCGCTAACACATTTGGAATTTTGAATTATCATTATTCACACGGTAGTGATACGAAGATTAAGACTTCAGTAAAGTAAGTATTGACTTGATAGATCTGGTCATATTGTCAATTAGCATTTAAAATGTATGGAGTGGTTCAACAGCCCTTTACAATATTTAAGGTATCCTAAAAGTTGGGATCAATATTTGGAGGTCAGTAATGAAAGCCTCGTATGGAACTATGAAATACCCTCCCTGAGTAGAGGCTGTCCGACACAGATAAACAGTTGGGTCCTAAACACATTGCAGGTAGCCAAGCAGCGGTATGTGATCCTCTGTGACAAAACTCTCCAACAAGACGAACTATCCAGTCGATATTTTGGCCTTCATCAAGAAAAACAGTTCCGTTAGTATGGACAACTGATCAAATCAACTATTTCGCAAACAGCCTCAGTATCAACCTCTTTCGCCTATCGCAGTAAATTTCATTTCATTTCTAGGTATGGTTTGGTTTTTGGACCAATATTCGAATATGGGTGTGATCATCAAATTACGAAAAATAGTCGACTTGCAGCGACAATGGTTGTCGGATCTGTCACTGGTGTTACTTTAAAAATCAAGTGAGTTGTACTCAATTCTTCATATGGTCCAGGGTTGGTAAGGTTTCTTAACTATTTTAACTATTTACGGATTCTCTATTGTAGAAATCGTTTTATTGGCAGGGAAACGAAGTTTCACGAAAAACGAGTATTGAGATGATGATCATTTTAATTTCATTCCAGTTAAATCCATGTTGAAATGGACTTGTCTTATATTTAACTGGAATGAGATTAACATGACAATTGTTGCTATACTCGTTCTTTGATTCTCTGTTCTTGGGTACCTAAGAAAATGCCTGCTAATAAATCTTTCATGGCTGCTTTCAAGATTCTTCCAACCCATTCTCCTTGCCACTTTTACTGTCTCATGAATACAAAGTTTCTGATATGTTCAGATGATTCAAAACATGCTTGGCAAATTTCCGAGCAAGCAAAAGGAATCTTGTAAAATAGTTAAACTTTTGCGAAATCTTTCATAGCACAGAATGTCTAGTTCGGTTGTATACTTTTATGATGGGTTATAATGTAATTCGTACAAGGAACCGATTAAATTCATGAAACTGTTTTATGTACAGTGTCCTTCTGCCCTTGTCTAGAAACGCCCTTGCTGTGGTGCTTTCTTTGCGCCTACGCAGCATCCGTAGGTGCAAAAAAAACGGATCTTCTAGGTCAGAAAGACACTGTAGATAAACACAGTTGTACTAAACTACATTAATTATGTTTATTACCCATGCTTGTATCCTTAATTTGGAGTAGGTTTCCACGATCTCTGTCGACGAACTGAAGAAAAACTTTATATCCAAGGTTTGTCTAAGAACGTTTAATTATTTGCTTCTGTTTTCTACCGAGAGATAATACGAGTATTTGTATTTTTCTTTCTAGATTAGTTCGTTATGGCCAAGTTTACAATTTTCCAATCCTGCTAGCAGAATCGATAGCCCCGTCTGCAATTTTCTACGGAACAGTTGTGCCTCTCTTAGCGTACTGGTCAGTGAAAGTGTTAGTGGTAAATCCGTTCATGAAGAAAGAGGGAGAAAGGTATAATTTATACTACTTGAAATATGTCTTGAAATATGAAATACGATGCAAAGTAAAGTAAAAATAAAGTTATTGTTTTTATATAGCGCCTTTACTATAATTCAATATTCAAAGGCGCTTTACAATTTTTACTCACTCAGCTCAGGCATTACTTTCTCCCTTGAGAACTATTTTTTACACAGCGTGCAGCCTTACAGTTGGCGCTTCTGATGTTTTTATTGCCTTCATCACTGAGGTACCAATTTTACACCTTGGTGAGGTGTTGTACCGACGATACCGGGTGTTTCCAGGAGGTCATCCATCCTGGTAATGACCTGGCCCAACCATGCTTAACTTCGGTGATCTAATGGGAACCGGTGTATCCATGGTGGCAAGTCGTAGTCTTATGATATCAATGCCACTAAGTGCTCATTAATATTTTGAACCATTACAATACTTATTCCAGAGATATCCAAAGTAAAAGGGAGCGTTATGCAAAAGAAATGACAGAACAGCGACGAGAAGCAGAACAAGCTGTAAGTTCTATGTGTTTACTTTTCATATTTCTTATAGTTTCTTTTTTAATTATTAGTAGATTTTTAATTTGTAAAGTTTTTGGCGCGGCCCCTCACTGACTGATGGGGCAACCGTGCATAAAGAATTTTAAAATGAAAAAAAAAATGAAAATGAAAAATAGGCGGTTTCTTTTGACAAAAATAAGGTACTGGTGCAATATGTTTTGAGTTTATTTTGTTAGGAGGAGATATTTCAACGGAGTAAATCAGTCCATGAAAGCCTGTTTGTCTTCTTAACTAAGGTTTAACGGACTATTACACGTATTTTTATAACAAACTAAGAATTTGACCAAATAATGGACGATTTCTTGGACGTTCCCTCAAATTCTAGTTGTTTACATTGGGGGAGGGGGATCTTCTTCATCATCATCATCATCATCATCATCATCATCATCATCATCATCATCATCATCATCATCATCATCATCATCATCATCATTAATTTATTTTACGTAGGCTACTATATTAAAAAGAAAGACTAGCTAAATTACAGCTAATTTAGGCCTACATAGCTAATGTAGGCTTTCGTGAACATTTCCCATCCTAATTTAGGCCTACATACCTTCTGTGCTTTCGTGAACATTTCACATCCAGTTTAATGAAATCATGCCTCTGTTGCGAGAAACTGCTCAAGTAATACCGAAATAAAACATCAGAATCAGCAAGAAAATTTATTTTAGAATTTCCTGGGCCAAATGGAAGAAGTTTTTAAATATTAAATATTCCTATATTATGTTTTGCTCTTCCTTATTATGTTTTGCTCTTCCTGGTTTCCCTGTGGTCTTCAGATGGCTTTTCCTAAATAGCACTACTTTTCTGTTTCAGATTGAGCTGATGCAAGATCTTTACCGTCGATCAGTTGAAACGGAACAAAATAAACAAGGTGATGATTCTTACATTTTACCACAGGGAAACCAGGAAATAATTGTTGCTAAAAATGTCCAGACTTCTTTCTAGACTTCTAATCTAGACTTCTTTTTGGACGATTTTTAGAAAATCATTTTATTTGATGTAAAAATTATTTATTTTTGGATTGGACTGTATTGGACTCTTGTAATTAGTTTTTAGATCTTTTACCATTAATTTATAAATGCTTAAGTATCAGGACCCTAATGATAACAGTATATATTGTACTGATAGGTCATCCTGTTAAAACATTCGATTATTGTTATTATTATTATTATCATTTGTAAAAAAAATTGTCTTTCTTTGTCCCCTGTGCGCTTAGTACGAAAGACTGCGAATCGATAGGCTGCGCAGGAGGGAAGAGAGAGAGAAAGGAAAGAAAAGAAGAAATTCTTCCTTTTCTTTCTCTCACTCTTTCGCGGAGCACAGGGGACTAAGGTACAAAAATGACTAAGCGCACAGGGGACAAAGAAAGCCAATTTTTTTTTACAAATTATATTTTTAGCAACAATTATTTCCTGGTTTCCCTGTGATTTTACCACCTTAAACCAACTGTTGAAAAGCAAAATGTTTACGAGGAATGCATTTGAATTCGAAGTTTGTGGACTCTGTGGTTCAAGTTCGCGCTACGAAAAGAGGAGTTCGAGAAAGTGTTGGAGCATGGTAGCACTGCAATGCTCTCAGGAAATATTTCTAGGAGTTGTTAGGCTACAGGAAATTTATCTTTTTTGTTAAAAAGTTTATTTTATCATTCATAAATCTTCAAAGTCATAAAAACCAAGCAGATCAACAGTTGTTCGCACTGTTTCTTTGCAACGAATGAGATTCACGTTCATTTCCTTTATGTAGGCTATGATACACGGTCAAGCGAATTTATGTTGAGCAAATTTTACGGCAGGAAATTTTTATCTTATGCGTTCCATGGAGTTAAAGTATTTTCTCGGCCACTTATGAAAAGTCAAATTTTAATTGGAGGAAAGATGTTTGATTTTCCGTCAACTCTTCCTTATCTCTTGCGTAAAGGGTCATCTTTTCGGCTTCCTTGTGGCAATTATTTCTTAATTTAACCATGAATTTAAAACCAGCAGTCCTGTAGAGGGAAATTTATCATTCGTGGAAGCTTCGTGGCAGCCATTATGTGCGTCCGCTATTTACCAGAACAAACCGCTCTCCTCAGTCTCCTTTTTTAATCGTCGAGACGATCTGTTGTTATTTTTCCTTGGGATCTTTGATTAAAATAATGGTATTGAATTGTGTCTTCATCTTCATCGTTTATTTTTTTTTAGGTTTACTCATAATAAATGCTTGGTATGGAAAACTTATTTCAACAGAAAGGTAACACATTTTGTATAGTCTTATCTTATCCAGGAAGTTTGGTATTGACTAGGGTGACTTTGAAAACACTGCTCTACCTATTAGATGGGTTTCAGTAATTTTTGCAACAGTCGATATGTTGGTGTTGTCTGATTGAAGCTTTCTTTTGAGATTTCTTCCGCAATTTTGAAGATGTTCTAACGCCTTTGGATTGAATCAAAAGGGTCTGATTCCATTTGGAATCGATAACCCACAAAAAATGCGTTTAAAATTTGTTTAGAAACTGCGTGATCCCAACTCTAATGCGTTTTTACTCCAGTTTGAACCAAGCTTTAATAAAACAGTGGAACATTTTTTGTTGATTTATCAAGTGCCTCTTTCCCCCTTCAGGTCAGACGTTGATACTCCAAAAGTTATCGATGTGACGATACAATTACAATGTCTTGTCAATAACTCCAAGCTCATTCTGACTGAATCTAGTAAGGTGAGGAAGTAGATCCCTTTGAAACATTCTCTCATTTTCNAAATTTGTTTAGAAACTGCGTGATCCCAACTCTAATGCGTTTTTACTCCAGTTTGAACCAAGCTTTAATAAAACAGTGGAACATTTTTTGTTGATTTATCAAGTGCCTCTTTCCCCCTTCAGGTCAGACGTTGATACTCCAAAAGTTATCGATGTGACGATACAATTACAATGTCTTGTCAATAACTCCAAGCTCATTCTGACTGAATCTAGTAAGGTGAGGAAGTAGATCCCTTTGAAACATTCTCTCATTTTCTGCTCAACGTTCGGTATTTATTTGATATTAGTATGAAGTGGTAAAGAAATGTTGTGTTTTGATAGCTATTATGACTTTAACTACCAAAAAGGCTCATTTCCACTTCATTCGAAATTCGCAAATCACAATTCGCATGCGAACGTTCACAATGCGATTTCGACCTATTATCACGAAGGCAAGGTAAGTACAACTGCAGTGTCTAACTACCCATGGTTTCAAATAGAATTCGAAGTCCGGTGTTTCTGAGTATAGCGAACACTGCCTGTGATCAAATTATCAGATATCAAACCATATGCTGTTTTTCATTTCAGTCTCAGCTGAGTGGATTTTACGATCCATGTATAGGAGAAGCAAAATCCTTGAAAGTCAAATACGAATTTAGAGAAACTATGCATGAAGTCGTTATAAAAGATGATGAAATCCTTAGAATTCCTTTACAATGTAAGTATTCTTTCTTTTCAGCAGTTTTATTCCTTAAAAGAATACACGTATTTTGTATAAGAAACTGCCTATAAGAAACTCAACTGTCAGATCGCTGAAGATTAAGAAACTCCAGTACTGTGAAAAGGTTATTTAAGCAACTATTTATTTTAGTGAAGGAAACCCTTGGCATAGTTTTACTTTATTTTCACTTGTTTCCGTGTCATATTACTCGGAAGGTATTTGAGTAATGTCTAAACAGTGGAAAAGGCTTAAAAAAACTTCGTTTTGAAATGTTCACCAGAGCACATAAAGTAAACATGAAGATTGTTATGGAACTCGTAATAAACTCGTATGAAACTACGAGTATTGAAAATCTGATAATGTTAAGAAACTTTCTGTACTGGCTCAAATTCTTAGTTTCTTATAGAAAAATACGTGTAGGCTTCTTCTACTACACGTATTTTTTATAAGAAACTTGGGTCCGAGGTTGGTAGCCTGTTCCTTAAGTCTTCTGTCATTTTTGCTTCCAAAAGTTTCTTATGAGTTTCTTAAATCGTTAATGTTCTAAAGGTAGAATTAACAAATTTTTGTTGGAAGGACTTCAAGAGTACCTAGTGGAATCTCAAAACAAGTATTAACAGAAATCGCACTCAAAACAATTTCAAAACATTTGTCAATACTGCACAGTGTGACCTGAGAAATTAAATCTTCAAATTGCAAAAGTTTTCAGCATTTATAATCCGGGTGGTTCGGTTTCTTAATTTTTGGCAATTCGAGCCTACAGTTTCTTATAAGAAATACGTGTTTATTCTCTGAGAAAATTTTTTTACTGTGTACATTGAAACCCGCCCACTTTGAACTTTTTGTAATTTGCTGCTTTAATTTTCCCAGGTCACTCAAAATGTTTTCTCGCACTGTGCAGTATTGACAAATGTTTTGACATTATTTTGAGTGTGGTTTCTTTTATTTCTTGTTTTAAGATCCTACTCACTACTTTAAAAGCCCTTTTAACCAAATAAATTAATTCTTTATTTTTACAGCATTAAAAATTTAAGAAACTCGTAGGAAACTTTTGGTAGCAAAAATGTCCCAAATTGTAAGAAACTTGCTAGCAGTGCAGACCCAAGATTCTTGTAAAAAAATGAGTGTCATTATTAGAACTATTAGGCTGAGATTTCGAGGAATATTTTCGGAAATTAGGAAAATTTGAGAAAAAATTAGAATTAAAGATGTTACTATTTTTATAATATTTTAATAAGTATTTTCTAGCTGAAATCAAAAAATTTATCTTTTTATTTCAGCTCACAAATGCGACACTTGATGTCTCGTGCGACGAACTAAACCAAATCAATCTCAACTTAACAGTTGGAAGTGTGCTTGTCCTAATTAAGCCAAGAAGAGTGGAAGTTGCTGAAGACGAATATAGACTGTGCCTCCCTATCACACCATGGGTAGTGTGGACACAGTTCGTGTCAATCGTGCCCACAATTTCCGGCCTAACTGTGCCCAAATGAATAAATGTATTTCTTTACTTTGCTTGTCTTCATTTCAGCAAGGGCACTATGAAGATAGAATTGTGTGGGCCTAAAGCCCACTAATCAACATACCTTCAGTCGTTTGTTAGCTTTAAAGTATTCTTTATATCAATCTAATGTTAAAACCATGGTTGTCATTCTTTTGCGTTGACCTGCTCTCGAATCCTAATCGAAATTTCCAGCTTCGCTCCAACTGTAATGGATGCGCATTTAGTACTGGGGCCTAAGTACACGAGGCTGTTTACAGTTGGAGCGAAGCTGGCAATTTCGATTAGGATTCGAGAGCAGGTCATCGCAAAAGAATGACAACCATGGTTTTAACATTAGATTGATATAAATAATACTTGAAAGCTATCAAAGGACTGAAGGTATGTTGATTAGTGGGCTTTAGGCCCACACAATTCTATCTTATAGTGTCCTTGATTTCAATGTCTTTCCTCTCTTCTGGTGTCTTCGCTTTAAACGGCCTAAATTTCAAATGGCGACCGCGCTTAGACCGTTTGAAGCGAAGACACCAAAAAGATAGGAAATACCCTGAAATGCAGACAAGCAAGGTAACAAAATACATTTATTCATTTGGGCACAGTTAAGCCGGGAGTTGTGGGCACGATCGACACGAACTGTCTCCACACGACCCATGATCAGACTAATGAATACAGTATAAGCGTCATATATGAAATATCAGTTTTCATATTAAAACTGAACATGAAACTCAACTGAACGTCGAGTCTTTAAAAAGTATTGCACAAATGGTTAATGCATCTTCCGTTTGTTCTTATGGTTTGAAAGGAACTTGAGGTACTTTGCTATAATTTCATTTTGACAATGTTTTAAGTCTTTGCTATTTTCAGAATTACAGCGTCTTCTATGTTTCAACCAGTTTTAAGGTTGTGTCGTCATCAAACTGCTAAATCATAAACCAGAAAAGCTACAGATTTCTGCTTACCACCATATTATAGACTTTCATAAACTATGGGTTTCTTGAAGATTATACCGTCTTTCTTCTATTGGTTTAGGATTTACTATGATTTTAATTTTCTCATGAATTCTTTCGATAAAAAGGAAAACGTTGTAATTCTGAAAATGATTAAGATATCAAAAATTCTGGAAATAGAATTATAGTAAAGAACCCGAAGTTCCTTTCAAGTGCATTAACCGAAAGATGCATTAACCATTCGTGCACTCTTGTTAAAGATTAAATAGAGCGGGTCTNGTAATTCTGAAAATGATTAAGATATCAAAAATTCTGGAAATAGAATTATAGTAAAGAACCCGAAGTTCCTTTCAAGTGCATTAACCGAAAGATGCATTAACCATTCGTGCACTCTTGTTAAAGATTAAATAGAGCGGGTCTTCTTGTTCAAGATATAGAGTGTAGGTTTTTGAGAATTCTTTTCTTGTTAAGTAAATATAGAACATATTTGTAAATATCAAAATATCTAGTTCTAAACTTACAATTTCACTTCTTTTGTTTACTAGAAATCTTCTTTTGCTTGTTTGTATAACAACTCAAAGACTAGCCTGCGTGCAGCCTCTACTGTAACTGCGGAGGATGACGGAGGGGAGGAGAAAAGAGCGGAAAACTCCTACTGGAGGGGCAACCTCTCTGAAAAAATAATCAGTAGAGTCTGCACGCAGGCTACTCAAAGACTGGTAGGCCCATTAATATCATGCAACTTTGCTTGGACTTGCTCAAGTCTCTCCCCTGTTCCCCGGCCCCCTGTCCTGTACCTAAAACCCAAAAAAACCTAAATAAATAGCGACCTCTGCGAAGGAATGAAGGGAGAAAGCCGGAGAGACCTAGAGACTTGTCTATTGCCAGTTAAAAACGAGGTCACAGTAGTGGTAAAGCCTACTGAGGCGGGCAGAATTCTGCCCTCCCATTTTGACCAATAGCAATCCAGCATTTTGCTTTAAAAAAGATATTATAAGAGTTTCCAAGAATTCAGACTACCTCATCAATTATTCACGAGGAGGGCAATAATACAAATCTCTCCCGCTTTTCTTTTTTCCTTCCCTCATTCGCAGAGGTACCGCTTCTCCTTTCGCCCTCCCTCCTTCGCAGAGGTAATTTTTTAGGTTGTTTGGGTTTTAGGTACACTGGAGAGACTTGGGCAAGCCACTTGCTAACTTGACTGTGTATTTGCGCGGATGACCAAAACTGTGATCAGAAAAAAACTGTTATATTAACCAGAAAAAGTTTTGGAAAAAAGTTTCAGAAGAAATACTTCGACAGAAAAACTTTAGGACAGGTCAATTTCGGACGGATAAATTTGCAGACAACATCTTAACAGTGAAGGTTCTCCTATTTGAACAAAAATAACAAAAATTCGTCACACGACGCCGTTGAAATTGTACTGGTTTAAGTCCCGTTTTCAAATTCTGCCGTTTTCAAATTGTGCCAGCACAATTTGTGCCGTTTTCGTGTGAACAGGAGGCCTATCAATAACAATTCTGTGCCGTTTTCAAATTGTACTGGCATTGCGTAAACGTAGTCTTGATTTAACATTTGACGATCAACATT
Source organism: Aurelia aurita (assembly GCA_004194415.1). Classification (NCBI taxonomy): domain Eukaryota; kingdom Metazoa; phylum Cnidaria; class Scyphozoa; order Semaeostomeae; family Ulmaridae; genus Aurelia; species Aurelia aurita. Next base: position 358,152 of record REGM01000047.1, read on the forward strand.
GGCCATTTTACCCCTGCAGACCCTACGAACTTTGAGACGAAGAAAGATACAACACAAATTGAAATGACTGACTGAGAAGATATCTTCAATTATGCAACAATCTGTGAGACTGATCAAATTCAATAGATTTTTTTAAATGGAAAGAAATATAACTTGAAATTAAAATCTAACTCTACAAATACCAATAAATAACAAATTAATTACGAGGTGAATGCGTCAAAAACATATTTTTAATCAAAGCAGCAAAGGCACAGGCAACGTCGTTCCCAGGTCTGACATTGTCTTCCTGCGTCAAATGGCCCTCGGAGTCAGGCCAAAGCACAGCACAGCACAGCACAGCACAAGGACATCCATAAGGACTGGGACCGAGGTTGGTCTCAGTATAAAAGGCATAGTTTGGTTTCAAAAGAAAATCGTCAAGTTAAGCACTGTGTGTTATAACACAGTAAACAATCTACATGGTTGGAAAATTGTGCAATTTGACAGCCTGCCTAAAGAGAGGGGCATCGGGGTAAATTTATATACATGGGAGATTGCCATTGTTAAAGAGATCTTTTTTAACAAAACAGTTTCCTGGTTGAGTATTATCGTCAACTTTTTCAGAAGGGGGGGGGGGTTAATAATTGGAAACAGACCTCTGTCACACGTCTGAGTTGCAATGATGGGTATTTGTTGGCTGTCCACTAAACTAACTCCAACTATTTTTGAGAGTTTGCCTAGCTCCGGGGGTATCTTATTAGCAAAATTGCCATTATGGGAGTTTTGGAATAAAGAGCAAAGCTTAACCTTTTAACAAACCTTTTTTCTCTATTTCTACTTAGCATCCGAGGATAGTTTCAGGGCACTGGGAAGCTAATCTTATCAAAGCTGTGTCCTGGCCAAACCTCGTAATTCATACAGCCTAGAATTAAAGAGAGTTGGCGACTCTCCTCACTCTACATAGCAGGTTCGACAGGGCGGGGACTCGAACCACCAACCATCAGACTGATAGTCAAGCGCGCTACCAGAGCCATCCCCACTCCACTGGTCTAGGGAAGGTCTAGGAAATTGATCAAACAGCCGGACAGTTCTTATAGTTCCAAACCGGACAACATTATTGGTTAGCCTTGTTACATACTAACAGATCCTGACAGTTTAACAGAAGAGCAATGCTACACTACTTATGAACTTCATTGCACAGTTTAAACATACTAAAACAACTGTACAATTAAATTAAAGAACATATGGCCTTTAATGTCCGTTTGTTTGGAGAGATGGGAAGCGAATGATTGCTGTAACGATTGCTTCGAGTTAAGACATACGATATTTGCTCTCCACATCAGCCAACGCACTGTTCTGCCCTTACCTCAAGCTGTATGAATTTGAACTTCATACATTACACCAATTCATGTTACTTCATCAGCCGAATAAAATTCTTAAATGTTTTGTGAAATTTTGGACCCCTAAGGGGGACTCGGAATCTGAAAGCAGAACGGCATGAACATTATTTTCTGGTGCAAGAATACTCATAAAGACCAGTTTACCCATCGAAATGAACGCACCTATGGCTTCAGGCAACTAGTAGACTTATTACATGAGTCCCTCATTTCCCTGAGTTCTTTTGTTGGACTGATGGAAAGTCGCTAAACTGGGGGTCATAATAAAAGTCTAAGCAACCTGTTAATGACACTACAAGAGACAAGAGATGTATGAGCTGGGTTAGAGGGGGCACCGTTGTACCTTTTCAATTTTTTCGACAGCCTCCTATTATCGTCTCAAAGTGCCCTTTCACTGGGTTTTCTTATGTTTTAAAAATGGCATTCTAATTATAAAAAGTGACTTCTTTAGAACTGTGCCACTCTTGGGAGAATTGCTTACAACGAGTTCCTTCACGGGACCCAATTATCAAATACACAGTATCATCAAAGAGTGCAAGTTGAGCACGGTCAGCCACAGGGAAACAAGAGATTCGTGTAATACGCCTTGGCAATTAGTATATTAGTCTTACGTTACTTTCTTAAACTACTATTCTATCTATCTGCAAGGGAGAGCGAACAATAAATACGCAATGTCACTAACTAGTTAAGAATTCATATATCTCTTCTGGTTTCTTCTTCTGCTATATTATTTACTTTAGTACCGCTCAAATAGTAATATTTACATTAACGACAAACTGAAGATCGAGTAATCGTTGTCGAATTCCTAAACTAAAGAGATACTGAAAAGGCTTCAATTGGACAATGCTTCATAAGGCACATTGCCTTAAAGGGTCTGTTTCATCCAGCATGCCTTGCACGTGCCATCTGTTAGTTGGTCTTTGTTGTCGCCATTTTAATGGCCCATGAAAATGGCGACAACAAAGACCAACCAAGAGATGGCACGTGCAAGGCATGCTGGATGAAACAGACCCTTTAAGGGCAGTAGAACACTGTACGGATGGGTCACGTGATTAAATTTAAACGTATTTTCCCGCTCTTTTTTCTACGTTTAAAATGGGCCTAGACATGTAGCAAAAGCTAGCAGAAAAGTGCAGAAAACTGTCGAGGATTGCCTTACCTGCATTAAAGACACTTGATATGTGGTTCAGTTGGATGGTAGAATATTTGAATCAAGTTTCTATGATGGTTGGTAGTTTTTTCAACTTTGCTTCGGTTTCCTGTACCTAACTGGATTGAATTTCTTCCACGCAAAATGTAGATTCGGATTTTTCATTTGACCTATCCGTGTGCACTGTTAATGAATGCGATAAGCAATGGTGGTCATGGGTTGCAGGACCCCTTATTATTCCTTACAACCTGTATAGCGATTAGTCTGGTTTTCTGTCTAGTAACTATCTAGGGAGGAGCATCTTGACACTAAAATTTTTGATAACTTAGAGGGCCTTTACATGAGAAATTTCAGCCCATGCTGAGTTGAACACGTGCTGAGTTTTAACAGCATTGCTTATTTTTCTTTGCGTTTACATGATATCTCAACACGGGTTGAGATAAGGTCACATGATATGAATTCGGTCGAAAACAATAGAAGCAAGAATGCGAGCCCCATTCAAAAAGTTGATTGATTGCGGAAATAGATTCTATTTCCTTTGTTCACATTCTAATCTTTGATTTCAACACGCCCCGAGCTGAAATTATTTGCGTTTACATGGATATAAGCCAGTGGCGTAACGGAGACACTTGGGGCCCTTATATTAGGAAATTGGTGTGAGTAGGGCCCTTACGCAGTGACCACGAAGTGATCACGTTACAGGGGCTATGAGAGAAGCGAATACAGCTCTAGGGGGGGTGTGGGGGTATTCATGGGATAGTTTTTGAAACCACGCTTTTTAGAACATCGAAAAATGCCCTATACGTGGAAGATACTGATGATGGTGCCATAAGAATTCACATGTGAATGTGGTGTCAAACATCTTCTAAGCAAACTATAATTCATATCATGTACGACAAAAGTTCCTGAATTTAGATAACTTTAGAGAATACATAAAATATATGAGTCACAAAGCAGGGAACGCATACAGTTGTGAAAACAGACATAAAGAAAACTGAGTAGAGAAATCTTACATGCTAGCAAAGTTTTTTTAATGAGTTATGGTCTTTTTGCACATATGGCCGCGAGGCTCAGCCAACGAAAAAAATTCTTTTGGGGCCCCTTTTGGTCGGGGGCCCTTAGTTCTCGAACTAAGGTGCCCTAAACTGCGTTACGCCACTGATATAAGCTTTCTCAACCCGTGCTAAAATGTCAGCATGGGTTGAGTAGGCGAGTTGAGTTCAGCCAGTGTTGAGTTTCAACTCGCCCTCCTTCATGTAAACGCGATGAAGTTGAAATTTCAGCATGGGCTGAAATTTTTCATGTAAAGGCCCTCTTAAGGTTATTTTGATTTTCTGGTTATGAAAAATTCTGTTGAAGAATAAAAGCTTTCCGCTCGAAGTAGGTGCACCCGAAAATTGAGGGAAATCTTACTTGAAGAGATATAATTATTTCGTGAAAAACTCTCAATGCCATAGCCAACATCATGAACAACAAACAGTTTCTCAATGCCCCTAAAATTCAAACTAAAATTTCAACAACGAATCTTGCTCTGCAAAAAAATTTGTACAATTGGGAAAATTTTGGGGGAAATTAGGAGGTCACGATTTCAACTACTGTAGAATCTAAATCTCAACTAAGAAAAACAAAGACTAATAGCTAACATAGAAATAGATTCTTCGTTACCCCCATCCAGTGGGACTAATAACATCTAATGCTTTTTCCATAGTCTCTTTAAATACTTTAAACATAACATGATGTAAAAATACGTGCCTCCTTGTCAAATCTTCTTCTCTCAGTGTTTCTCGGCTCCTTTATCTTTATTTAGTTCTCTCGGCCTACACAAAGAGAAACGAGAACTTGCATCATCTATGATAGGTTTTGTCCTGCATAGCAAGACAAGAGCTTGGGTAATGAGCTCCACTATACTTTCAAATATCCAGCCCCGCAGTGGACGACAGGGCGCTATGGGAAATATTGGGAAATAAGAATATCTGAGTGGATCCATATACCGGAAGAATCATTTGTTCACTGATAGAGTCGATTAAAGAGGGTTTGGATTCTGACAATAATCAAGATATCAAAGATACCGCAAATAGAAGAAAAGCTCACAATAGCCGCACACAACTTACAAGAGATATTCAGAGCAAAGCACTTCTGATTTTTTCATCAGACAAATATTTCCTTTTCGTGGCCTAAAACTAGCCTCACTGCATAAGGCCCTCAACTACCGGAAGAATCATTTGTTCACTGATAGAGTCGTTTAAAGAGGGTTTGCATTCTGACAATAATCAATATATCAAAGATACCGCAAACAGAATTATAGCAAAGTACCCGAAGTTCCTTTCAAGTCGTTAAATCAAAAAGACGATGCATTAACCATTTGCGCAATCTTTTCTAAAGATTTAACGCCTGTGCTCAAAAATGTAAACCAAAACATCGGAGGAACTCTAAACTTATTCAATGAGGAAAGCTCACAATAGCCGCACACAACTTACAAGAGATATTCAGAGCAAAGCACTTCTGATTTTTTCATCAGACAAATATTTTCTTTTCGTGGCCTAAAACCAGTAAACCTCTCTTAAGCCTCTTAGGTTAGGCCTGTTAGGTTAGGCCTGTTAGGTTAGGCCTGTTAGGTTAGGCCTCTTAGGTTAGGCCTCTTAGGTTTAAATTTGACGCCTATGTGGTGCTAAAACGAAAAACAATATTTGCCAACTTACCAAGATTGTTTCATTAGCCGACTTTTGCTCCATTCTGGTAGCCTTGATGGCCTTCCTGACGGTTTTGAAATCGTGGCAGTTCCTTCTGGAACATTCTGTCTCTCTTTATATCTTCTGTAATAAGTTTGTATGACAGATGCTGCGTGGCTTTTTTGTTTTTCTTTCTCTCGATGTGCTCTATATTTATGTTGTATGACGACAGCGCCTTTCTGCATTCTCTTGAACGTCGCATACTGCAAAGGGAACATTCTCAATTAGCTGCGGGAATTTGCGGGAATTCATGACAATCAAAATATNGCTAAAACGAAAAACAATATTTGCCAACTTACCAAGATTGTTTCATTAGCCGACTTTTGCTCCATTCTGGTAGCCTTGATGGCCTTCCTGACGGTTTTGAAATCGTGGCAGTTCCTTCTGGAACATTCTGTCTCTCTTTATATCTTCTGTAATAAGTTTGTATGACAGATGCTGCGTGGCTTTTTTGTTTTTCTTTCTCTCGATGGGCTCTATATTTATGTTGTATGACGACAGCGCCTTTCTGCATTCTCTTGAACGTCGCATACTGCAAAGGGAACATTCTCAATTAGCTGCGGGAATTCGCGGGAATTCATGACAATCAAAATATGCAAATGGATTCTTCACACAAGAACCACTTGGACTCTTCATGAACGTCATACTGTAAAGGAAACAACGGGATAGCTTCAGTAGACGTTGTCTCCAGCCTTAAGCATGTTTCATGGAACTACCCTAATAATTTCAGAGCTGAAGCAAGGCTATGAAGGCTTCACACACTGCTTCGAACGCGGTTGGGCCTAAGTGACAGACTGCGAAAGTCAGCACTAAATCCCCGTTCCGAAAGCTTGATTCCATGAAACTGAATATGGCATTACGTCTTTATTTCCCACAAAATCTACCTATTTTGCAAGTATGATGTTTCCTCGTACGATACTCTTTTCAGTTTTTGAGTAGTACAGAATTTTGACAGTCAGAATAATAAACACCCTGAAGCCTAAGTGCAGATTCTTATTGGCTAACTTCCAACAAGACAGATGAGAGGGCGAAAAACATGCAAGATTGGATGTCAAGTGCAGAAAATGATCTAAATCCTTACCTGTTTGTATCGTCGATAATAACTTTGGATAAGAACTGCAGCTGATAGTTCCACATCCCGTTTTTTCTGTCGTTCCTTCAAAGAAAATCAAAACAAATGTAAGTCAATGGAGACAATTCGAACGTGGATCAACTGAGGAAGAAATAAGCTGCTTTGTTGGCAGTGGAAGGTCGCCTTTTCAATTAGGTGTTTTGTTATAACTTTGGGGATGGCTCAGTGGTCCAACGCTTTACTTTACTTCCAATCTGAAGGTTGGTGGTTCGAGGCCCTGCCCTGTCAAACCTGCTACGTAGAATGAGGAGAGTCGCCAACTCACTGTAATTATAGGCTTGAAGGAATCACGAGGTGTGGTCACATCAAGAGGAACGACCAGGACATTGATCGATAAGCTTAGCTTCTCAGTGCCCTAAAACTACCTTTAGATGCTAGCTAGAAATATAGAAAAATGCGCTTTTGAATCAGTTTACATAAAAGCCAGAAAACCAGTGCTGTGCTGATAGAGAAGGGTTTGTTTTCCCACTCGGACTCTGCAAGTAATTCTCATTGGTCCGTGACAATTTTACGCGGCTCTGATTGGTTTTAAAACACAATACGAACTTAGCTTAGGATGTTTCTGATTGGTTAAATTCAAAACACAACTGGGTATATAAACAAACACTCTCGATTCATCTTTCGGCTATCATCCAACATTTAATACTGTGATGAGTGTCAGACGAACAGTATATTTAATGATGTTTGTACTTTTCACAGCAATCTTCGAATCGTGCACCAATTAAAAATTTGCGTTTATAATATATAAATTTCTTACCCGATATCGTTTGTAGGCATTCTGGATCACAGATGCTGCTTTGTACAAATTTTGCTGCTCTTCGTCTAGGAAAAAACGAAAATATCAAATTTATTGACAAAGAAACTGGTTAATGAAAATATAAAGAAGGGGACAGCATCATTGGATGGAGGAGTCCCCAAGTACTTNGGGTGCAAGCAAACCTTAGCCGATTAGGTCTATTGACATCCAGCAAACTTATTAAAATTTGCAATAAAGTTATTTTTCTGTTACTAGTTATTTTTCCTTTCTTTCCTTTAAATATCTTCTAATTATTCAGTTATACTGTTATTCTTGGAGCTACGCTTTTAACGGGGCCGTCTGTAAATGGGGCTGTTTGCGAAATGGTTGATCATTTGTCCATCCGACACGGAATTGATTTTGTTAATTAAAGGCCAAAACATCAACTGGGAAGTTTTTCTTTTAGGGCAGTTCGGTCTCGCCGGACCAGAGTCCGCTTTTCGGCTATTTGTATGTAATATGTATGGGACTTAACTGTTTCCCTATAATTTAAGAAATCAATCGGTGTCGGACAGACCTCTGATCAACCATTTCGCAAACAGCCTCAAATCAATTTGTCATTGTAAACATTACCCTGTATAAAGAATTTAAAATCAAATCACTTCAAATCGAATCATTCAAAAGAAACAGATACTATTGTTGCAAAGTATGCCATTGTTTACGAAATATGGTTGCAAGTTAATTAAAATATCAATAAAGTTATAGAAACCTGTGAGAGTAAGCTCAGCAAAATCTTTCTCAAGAATTCCATCTGAGTTGTAGAAGAATTCACAAAACTCTGCGGTATCACGAAGGGTTTGATCAAAAGAAGACTGGGCACTATTGCTGTGTGCAGGCGAGGCTGGTGATAATGATGCTAAAGACTTCGGAGTGAGACTGCTGAGACGATCTTCAGACGGAGCCCTGGTGGTAAAGAGTTGTAAACGTTAACGTTGCAATAAAATAATTGCAGAATGAGACGCCATTAAATAACGGGAGAGCCAGAACAGAATTTCGATGATTGAAGTCAGGAGGAACTATGCTTTCAGATGACATAAAATTGATGTCTTTCTAATTTGAAAAAAAAAGGTGCTAGAATTCCCAAGGGACAAAACCTCTTTACTGAGCTCAGAACTCAAATTCCTCTCAAAATTCAAACTCTGCTTTTCAAGATCTGCCAAAATTTTGTGTAGGTTTGCTTCGTAATAGCGAGCGAGGACAAGTAATAGGCCAAGTGCCTCGACTTTTGAAATAGATTTCAGTTATCTTACGAAGAAAATGCTAGCAAGATATTTGTGCTTACCTTGGGGTGAAAGGAGATGGGACAAACAAACTATCGTCATCGAGATCTAAGCTCGCCAAAGGTGTGTTTCTAGCCGAGTTATTGCGAGCATCGACGCCATCTTGGATTATTGCTTGCACGTGGACTAAAGTTTTGCCAAGAGTTCGTGACAATGATGGGGAACCACTGGCGGCTTCTGGTGCTGTTAGGAATATAAAGAAATAATTTTTAGATGCTCAAAATGATCCTCAATTATCTATGATCTACACAAATACATATTATTGCAATCTTAAATATGAATCCACAATTGAGATCATTTATCTTGATACTTCCCTGAATTTTTGCCAGGAGTGGTCAATTTATCAAGGGATGCAAAGGATCATGCTCAACATTTCCGTAACTCGATCTCTATCGCAATCGTCTGTAGTGATCGCCAAACTTAGCACAGTGTATGCAAGCTTCGTTTCTATTGTTAAGTGTCTGGGGGCGAGACCACACAATCTTAAAGATTCTAAACAAGGCTTACAAATTCTACTCACATCCATCATGGCTCAGTCTGTTGGATCCAGGACCTCTGATAGTACTCCATGTATCACAACCCATTGAATCATCAACGCCAGGGAGCAATTCCCTGTTGTGGTCAACCTGACTGCTAAGACTAGAAGACCTCGAAAGACGACCAGATTGGAAATTTGGGCTGCCATTCTCAGATGTGAATGATGAATTCTTTGTGCTGAAGAAAAAAGAGATCAGTCCCTATCAAATATCAATCAACACCTCGGCTGTGGATTGACATTCCTAATGATATACAACAATGCACTGACATTGAAACATTTAAGAAAAAGTTAAAGACAATTCTTTTCGATAAGTTTTAAATGGACATTTTATAGATTTTCAGGGACTTTTAGGAAATGTAAAGCGTATTTGAAGGTAAGTATAAAAAACCGCGCTATATTAAGTAATCAATTTGTAATTTTTATCAAAATAGAAAAAATATGTCGTCTGACACGGGTCCCAGCGCTGTTTCAAATGAGGGGTTCCTGACCGTTTTAAATTAATAGGTTCTTCACTAACAAACTCTAATTTTAGGCTCTGGAAGCTGTGGCCGAATTAACAAGAAATTTAATAGAACTGCCTTAATTGAGCAGAATTTCCTAAAGTTCTGATAATTTTCAAAGTTTACTCAAATAAAATATAACTGGCTACGCTTGATTCTATTCTTACGAAAGAGCACACTTATCAACGATACTTAGTGGCCTCTTTCATATTATTGCACTACACGAATCCAGAATAAGTTTTTGATCAAATAAAAATCTCAGCAAACTTACCCAGCAATGCCTTTAGACTGCGACTTCTCCAAGTACCTTACTAACGTCGTGTAGCCTTGGTCTCTTGAAATTGACAATGGGCTGCATCCACACGCATCGAGTTGATTAACAGCCGATTCATCCCACTGCAACAAGACGCAGACGGTATCGAACTTCCCTTTAGCACAGGCCCACATGAGAGGTGTCAGTTGAAACTGGTCCTGTTTACATGGGTCGGCTTCCTGGGCTATTATCGGGTTGTTGTTCGTCTCTACCCAGTTGCAAAGTGTTTGGATAAGTTTCGTGTAGCCTAAAGATGCAGCGAGGTGTAAAACCGTCATCACTTTGTCACTGTTATAATCAATGCTAATTGGCAAATGATTCTGGCATTTTGAAATAGCCTCGCATACCCGAACAAGCATATCTTCAAGCTCAGTTGCATTACCAACGAGACTTTGAAAACGAGGTAGATTACTTCCAGCGTCTAGTATGTCCGTAATAGCTTCAATCCGTTCGAGTAAAAGCGACTTCAAGTCTTCATCTTCTATTTTCAGCCAATCATGTAGCTCCTCGTTTAGCTCCTCCTCGAGGTCTTCCGTATCAACATACTCAAAGTCGACAGATTCTGAGATGATGACGTCATTTCTTAGAACAGAGACTTTGACTTTCCCTGGTTTGTGCGGAGGACAAAAGCAACGCAACACACCGTTCTGAATTAAATCACCGGGGGTACTAACACTTCCAAACTGACATGAATACCTAGCAGTTTTATTATTCCAGGAACCAATCAATATGATCTTTCCACCCCCTTCAGTTGAAGCGTATTCCGGCGAAATGTCAACGATCTCTAATAAATCACGTGTTTCATCAGCTCCCTGTGATTGGCTTATATCAACATCCATTGTAAATATAGCGCCCTCTGTATGCGATCGTTCCACAGTAGTTGACCCCCGTGATAAGAAATCATCCGAGATTTTCCTCGTACAAAGAGGATGAGAAACAGATGAAGTGGCGTTCTTTCCATAATCACCATTATTTTCCCACGAAGAGTCACTAATAACCTCCGTCGTACAATAAACAACTGATGAATCTTCACTGCCTATAGTCGTTGAAGCAGGGGGTTGCATTGCCTGATCTTCGGCAGGAATAAGGAATGCCTGAGAAATAGTTTTACTTGCTGTGGGCACAATGACTTCCGACGACAACTTTGAGCTTTGGGAAGCAGGCAGTCCGGTGGATAATTTCCCAACAGGAACGCTTTCAAGTGGGTTCTTGCTAGCGTCGAAAGACCCAGGCAAAGACGATGACACTGTTGCAGTATTGTGGCCTAGGGTGTCAGTACTAGCTGTTACGGTCTCCATTTGGTCATCGATATTTGCCGGACTAAGAGGTGGGAAATCGCTGTACAATTCCGATAACAAACAACTGAGCTCACTGCCTATAACGCCAGGTGAACCTAGTCCGGTGTTTGCACCGTATAATAATGGTGGACTCTCCAACAGCTCAGAGTATGTCACGGTTGTTCCATTACTACTCGATAGATAGCTTGATGGAGAGGTATTTATCATATTATAGTTTGAATCTACGGCTTTAGTTGCTTTTGCCGTTGATGTATAACTCTCTATTCCCAACAATTTTTCGCTGACGCCGTTGCATGCAGCCTCTGTTTCGTTTACTGTAGTGTCATAGTTTCCAAATGTTGCCTCGTACCCATTAAAACTGCTTATAACATTAGTAGTATCTTGACCTGTGACAACAGTGGAGACTGCAAGATTATGAACGTTGTTATCTGTATTATTCTCGATTTGAAAATTTCGTATGAAAGCAATCTCTGATGCTAGGCCGTTAATCATATCAATTTTGTGTACTTCACTCGGACTGCTAGAGTTGGGCATAAGCGTCTCTGATAGTCTCCGTGAGTCTTTCGTTCTATTTTGCCTTGAGCCGAGAGATGCATTGCGTTTTAACCTTGTAGATTTGTATGTACGTCGTGATTTTCCGTCGGAATTATGCGCTGTAATGTCGACCATCTCCTCCTTTGAGCAAGTTTTGCTCGATTCTAATTTTAAACTGTCTGTACGTTTAATTGAGCGTCCTGCGTTTCCTTTCGTCTTTTTCGCTGGCTTTAAAGAGATTTGCGCCTCCTTTGGTTCCGAAATAGTGACGGGATATGGTGCGATTCGCTGATAAATAGTCCTCTTAGGGGCAGGTGGATCTGCTAACGAGAACNGTTTCGTTTACTGTAGTGTCATAGTTTCCAAATGTTGCCTCGTACCCATTAAAACTGCTTATAACATTAGTAGTATCTTGACCTGTGACAACAGTGGAGACTGCAAGATTATGAACGTTGTTATCTGTATTATTCTCGATTTGAAAATTTCGTATGAAAGCAATCTCTGATGCTAGGCCGTTAATCATATCAATTTTGTGTACTTCACTCGGACTGCTAGAGTTGGGCATAAGCGTCTCTGATAGTCTCCGTGAGTCTTTCGTTCTATTTTGCCTTGAGCCGAGAGATGCATTGCGTTTTAACCTTGTAGATTTGTATGTACGTCGTGATTTTCCGTCGGAATTATGCGCTGTAATGTCGACCATCTCCTCCTTTGAGCAAGTTTTGCTCGATTCTAATTTTAAACTGTCTGTACGTTTAATTGAGCGTCCTGCGTTTCCTTTCGTCTTTTTCGCTGGCTTTAAAGAGATTTGCGCCTCCTTTGGTTCCGAAATAGTGACGGGATATGGTGCGATTCGCTGATAAATAGTCCTCTTAGGGGCAGGTGGATCTGCTAACGAGAACGGGGGGTGTTCTTTATCAACAAACTTAGTAAAATTCACTGTCAGTGTTCCGAAGTCTCCTGGTATGATTTCTTCCTTACGACTACGTCGCCCCCGTTTTTTCTTAGCATTCTTGTCGACTAGCTTTTGTGTGACTTGTTTGACATCTTGCACGATCATTGAACGTAAAAGATCTGTCTCTGGTATCAGTGCAACTTGTGGATACAACGAAGGGGTCATGTAAACCGGTGTTGGGGCCATCTTGTATATTTCTGCTGAGGAAATCATTTGTGGATAGTAACCGTTGCTTCCGTTTTGCGTTGCTACAACAGCGTTTACGTGCGCTGTAAGTGAGGTCGCTTCGGTAGTAAAACTTGTTTTCAAAGCAGTAACTATGTTTGATGATGTGCTTGCGGCAGATCCTGACGTTGAGCTACCTATTAATATATTTGCGGTAGACTCTTGCGCTGATACTGAAGTTGCCGCAGAGCTCCGTGGAGTACACGCAGCTAATGTGATATTGGTTGCGTTTACGGTAGCGTCCCTTGGTAGTACTGTAGTAGCCTGGGTAGGTAAGGCTGTTTTAATGCACAGGCTCTACCCTGCAATGAAATTACGGTAGACCCTTGCGTTAATACTGGAGTTGCTGTAGAGCTCCGTACAGTCTCAGCAGCTGTTACATTGGTTGCGTTTACTGCAGAATCCCTTGGTGCTCCTAAAAATTCATTCCCCCAAGAGGCTGGCACAAAATTCAAACCAGTTGTTTGTGATGTGAACAAGGGCGTAGAAGTAGCAATCGTGACGTCGTTTTGAAGTATCCCGTGATGCCTTGCATTGTGTTCTCTGCTCATGAGTGTGAGTCATGCATTACATACACTGCAACAGCAACAAATACGAAGAAAGTTAATAGAAAATTGTATTTGATCTTACATTGCAAGTCTGTAGAACATGAAACTCATAGTCGTTGCATCGGTATCTCATTTCACATCTGACCAAAGTAACGGTGAAATCATCAGTTGTGTTCTTCCATTTCCAACCGCTCGTATATAGTGGTCGCAACTCTCATCAGACTGTACCCTAGGGACATAAAAAGAGACTTAACATACCCATAGGAATCGAAATGTGAATGATGAGGATTAAAAGAAATTTTGTTAAGTTTATGATGCAAAACATTATTCGATCACAGTAGTCGCTCTACATTAAAGTGGTTTCCCATTATCTGACCAATAATGGCAATAATTAAGCGGTATTTTTGCCTAAAGGATGTAAATGTTTACGGTTTGGTTATCTGGGTTCATACATGTTGCCACACACCTTTAAACTCTTGTTCTTCATCCTTCTTCCCCCGCCGCTCTCGACTCGACCTAACTCAGCCACCCACCATCTTGTTGCACGAAACAAAATCCTGCCTACTGTTATCTTATAGCAATAGATCGCTATTTTGGCCTAGTCCTTATCATTATGTTACTTGGATTCATACACGTTGCCACGAAACATCATAATTTGGTTTTCATTCGTTCTTCGCCCGCTGTCGACATGGCCTATCTAAAGTCGACCAAAATTTAGTTGAAGATTTCTAGTCTCGAAATGTTCTGCAGGTTTTTGCAGCCAGTAATCTATGATTTCTCGATTTTTCAGGGAGTTGGTAAATTCTTTTTACTTACCCAGTATATTCATATCTTCGCAATTAAATCAAGTAAGAAACAAAACACGGGAGTACGCCAATATATCAAAACCTTGAAATGAATCAGGGTTAGGGTTAAGGTTAACATTGAAATAAATGAGGGTCAGGGTTAGTTTTGGGGTTAGGGGAAGGGTTAGGGTTAGGTTCAGGGTTAGGGTTAGCGTTCGGTTTAGGGTTAGGGATTTCAAGATTTGATATATTGGCGTATTACCCAAAACACTGAGTTTTGCAAATACAGCTAAAACTGTTAAACAACCTTATAATTGAATACACTTATCTGGTTCTTGTATCTCTTCGAACTCAAATATTATTATTAAAACCCTCTTTAATGTGGTTGTTTTCACAAATCCAGTTAAGAAGAAACCACAATAAAAAATAATCGATTTCTGAGAACAAAATGACAACACAAGAAAGCACCGTGCAAGACAACATCAAGAAGTATCTGCATATTTGCAGAACAAGACCAGCCTTGTGGTGTTTCAACATCAACTGTAAGGGCCTGTTCATATGGAGGCGAGCCAGCCCTCTTACCGGGCTGGAGCTGTTTGTCGAGATCTCACCTCATCCCCAATTCTAATACAAAATTCGTTGTCTGTTCATATGAGCAGGCAGGCTGGCCCGCTTAGCGAGATCTCACTTGAGCACTGGCGAGATCTCGGGAGGCGGGATGAAAGTTTTCCCATATGAACACTCTATCCCGGCTACCGAGATGAAAAGGTCTTTACTGCTCATGCGCTCCTATTTTAGACACAGCAGAAATGCGACGTTTAAACTAGGCCTAAGCCCTAGAAAATCGAACTAAGATATTTACCAGGAGTGGCGCTAGGTGGGGGCTAGAGGGGGCTACACTAGTTTTAAAATCACACATTTACTAAAAGAGCTGTCACCTGTTGAACCTGTTGAAGAGCCCTTCACTAAATAGCTAGCGGCTCTATTCCTTTGTTTAGTATATATACCGGGTGAGTCAGAAAAAACGTGGGGTGCTTGCCAATTTATATTGATGCAGTTTAATTTGCAAATTCGTTTCTTTAAAGTTCATTGCATAGAAGACAAGCTAACTTAGATAAGAAAATTTGTTTGGTCGAAATCGGTCTTTCCGTTCCAGAATTACGAGCGATTTTAGTAAAATGGTGTTTCACAAGATTGCTAAAATAGGCCTTCGATTAGATTCATATTCATGCACGTGTGACCTTCTAAACCATGACAAACATACTGTTTCTCTACCAAAAACTCAAACCAAGGCATGCATTGTGTTAAGAGCACAAAAGGAAAAATTAATGTTGCTTATGCTGTATTCCTAGAGGACTAGTAATTTAATCGTCAATGATAGCAAGCTGAAAGTTCTTTTACTAGCGATACTTTCATCAAAATGGCTATATCACAAAATCGCAAATAAATACGGAAAGAAATGACCGATTTTAACAAACTAAATTTCAATAACAAATTCAATCTTTCCTCTGCAACACTGCAATTCAACACTCCCGATTTGATTTTCACCAGAATATGGCTTGCTAAACGCCCCACGTTTTTTCTGACTCACCCGGTATATTATATAAAAACTCTGTTGAAGTCAGAAGTAAACTAGTATTACATGAGAACCATGTATACATTTTCTATCTCAGGGATCTTCATAAGCCCTTGGTATCAAAGAAAAGACCTTAATATTCCAGGCAAGTCCCACCGTTTTGAAACTACTCAGTTGGTTGTGAACAAAATTTCTCCATTATCCCGGCGTGTAATCCTAGAGCTTCTAGAAACTCAGCAAACTCAGCTTCCATAGAACTAATCTCTCATAACAGATTTGTCCCTGTACGCATAGGATTCTTAAAGGCTGATTTCCAGTCAGTGGAATTTCCCGAGCGGGCGGACTTTTAAACAATCAAAAGTCATTCAACCTTAAATTTCTATTCAATAGCGAAGCGACATTTTCTGTCGTAAACAAAAGAATTTCCGCCCGCTCGGAAAATTCCACTGACTGGAAACTGGGCTTTAGGCTGGTTCCCACTGCGCGATGAAATATCATCGCTTTCATGATCGCCGATAATTTTCAAATGCGATGAAACTTCATCTTGCACTGGGAACGATATTTCACTGTAAAGCATGGTTTTTAGGACCAGTGTGAATCATCAGGCTTTACATTCAAAGGTCGTTTCCAGTGCAAGACGACCTTTCATCGCATCTGAAAAACTGACAACGAGGAAAGCGACGATAATTCACCGCGCAGTGGGAACCAGCCTTTAGCGACAACGAAACCTATGATTACAACTCATCTCCCGTTCAGATTTTCTTCGACTCTCCTGTTCATAGTTTGCTTACACCTTTGGTTATGTTCACTGTTCTTTTAGAAACTTTAGAAAGATGCTTAGTTTTAGATCTTAGTAGATTCATGTATGTATTTACTTAATTAAGGCTTAGTTTTAGTTGATCATGTAAAGCTACTTAAGGTTAAGTGGCATCTTGGCTTGGCCTATATACCTGGAATGAAAAAAAATTTCCGGATGAGCAAAAGGCTTTGAAGGAACGGGTCGATCATACCTGCAACGCGGGGCCGGATCCGGAGAATCCAAGCGAACCCGCAATGAAAACAAAAATAACATTATTTAGGCTTACCTTGAAGAGATTTTGATGANGCTTTCATAATCGCCGATAATTTTCAAATGCGATGAAACTTCATCTTGCACTGGGAACGACATTTCGCTGTAAAGCATCGCTTTAGGACCAGTGTGAATCATCAGGCTTTACAGTCAAAGGTCGTTTCCAGTGCAATACGACCTTTCATCGCATCTGAAAAACTGACAATGAGGAAAGCGACGATAATTCACCGCGCAGTGGGAACCAGCCTTTAGCGATAACGAAACCTATGATTACAACTCATCTCCCGTTCAGATTTTTCTTCGACTCTCCTGTTCATAGTTTGCTTACACCTTTGGTTATGTTCACTGTTCTTTTAGAAACTTTAGAAAGATGCTTAGTTTTAGATCTTAGTTGATTCATGTATGTATTTACTTATTTTAGGCTTTGTTTTAGTTGATCATGTAAAGCTACTTAAGGTTAAGTGGCATCTTGGCTTGGCCTATATACCTGGAATGAAAAAAAATTTCCGGATGAGCAAAAGGCTTTGAAGGAACGGGTCGATCATACCTGCAACGCGGGGCCGGATCCGGAGAATCCAAGCGAACCCGCAATGAAAACAAAAATAACATTATTTAGGCTTACCTTGAAGAGATTTTGATGACTGGATATTGTGGATTTTTCTTTTGGTTTTGAGAAGAGAACGAAGAACAGGCCGTCAAACCAGCCAGTACTCATTGAATCATCTTGTCGGGCAAAACAAACTAAAGAGAAGAAAAAACGAAGCAAAATATAATAAATAATTAAAAAGAACCCGGACTGATTTGCAGTATAAAGCCGCTTTGAATCAAGAACTGTGCAGAATGTGTTATGTTACAATGAAATCGACAAAATAAAGGGAAAAAGTTTAAAATGAGCTGCCGGGGGGTGGGAGGCTGTTCGACAGTCTAAAAATAGATTTTTAATTAACTAAACTACAATTCCGAAGACAGTAGATTTCGAACCTAGAAACCCAGGCTATGGACTTGTCTCAAGTCTCCGCGCATAGAGCACGGGGAAAGAAAACTTCCTTTTCCTCTCGTTTTTATACTTCTCATTTTCCTTCTTTCTCCCATTCGAGGAACGTTCTAAGAAACTGTTAAGAAAAGTACTCAAAATCTGATAATTTTAAGAAACTTTCAGCATGGGCCAATTTGTTAATTTCTTAGTGTATGTTCTTTTCACCGATGAAGCGAAACGCAAAATCAAGCATTCTATATTTTAAAATTATTTTCACGCATATATGGTCCTATTGCCCATGTTCTAACTAGAAAAATTAGGATCGGAGAGCCCTTTGCTTTCAAGGGAAACTAAGGATGATCTTTAAGCAAAGGAAGGAAGCAAGAAAGCTCCAAGAAAACAAACACGTAATTTAAAGGATCTAATTTTGCTTCGTTTAACCAATCGGATCTTGATAGCACTTCTGGATTGATTCTGCAGATCTTAACTAAATCAATCCAGTTTAAATGCAAGAAACGAGCTCGTCAGCTTGCAGAGATCGGATCTCGAAATTGGATTTGTTATTAAAAAAGAGAAACAGTATTGAAAAGAAATATTGAGAATTCTAATCGAAAATCCAACAAACTGGATTTGATTATTAACTTAAAGGTACACCCAATTTGTGAACAGAAACAGCTTTGCATATATTTTTGAAGGGGTTGGGTCACGAAATTTTAGCCGAAATGATGATTTTGTAGTTCTAGATAGGTATGATACAGATCTTTCATTATTTCTTTCAAAATGAGGGCGTTAATTTGAAGAAGAATTCTTACATTTCACAGAGGAACAAACAAAACATTCATATGTTGTAAGATTGCAGAGATATAAGCGATCACGAGAAAAAATCATAAAATAGTTCGAAGTATGCTTAAATGCCAGACTATCCAGGCAAACTATTCCAATTAATGATTCGCGTTCGAATTACAAAATTTTCCTATTTGTTTACAGCATAGCCTCCAAATCTTTAAAAAACATTGCACGGATGGTTAATGCATCTTTCGTTTGATTTTATGGCTTGAAAGGAACTTCAGGTACGGTTCTATAATCCTGCATGCAGCACTTCTAATATCTTGATTATTTTCAGAATTACTCTTGAAAAGTTTTGAAAAAAACTAAAATAATCGTAGATCCTAAATAAAAATACGAAAAACGGTACAATCTTCAAGAAAATTATAGTTTATTAAGGTCTATAATATGGCGGCAAACAGAAATCTGTAGCTTTTCTAGTTTACGATTTAGCAATTTGATGACGTCACATTCTAAAAACTGGCCCAAGCGAAGAAGACGCTGTAATTCTGAAAATAATCAAGATATCAGAACTGCTGCATGTAGGATTATAGAAACGCACCTGAAGTTCCTTTCAAGCCATTAAATCAAACAGAAGATGCATTAACCATCCGTGCAATGTTTTTTTAAAGATGCCAAAGATTTGGAGGCTATGCTTTTGTTTACATTGAGTACTTGTTTCGAACTTTAACACAGCTAGCTAGTCGAAACGGCAGACCAAAATTTGTATGTCATTAGGTGGTCGTTAGGGAGCGTTTTACCAGCATGCTTGGCGCAGCCGCCATCTTCAGCGTTATTGTCTATTTACGAAACTAGTAGAATTTTCAAGAAAACCTAAGAAGGTTCTCAATATGACGGAAAGGAAAAATTTGTCAATTTTCTGGTTTACGATTTAAAAATTTTGATGATGTCACAACCTCAGGCAGGTTGAAATAAAAAGGNCGAGCTCGTCAGCTTGCAGAGATCGGATCTCGAAATTGGATTTGTTATTAAAAAAGAGAAACAGTATTGAAAAGAAATATTGAGAATTCTAATCGAAAATCCAACAAACTGGATTTGATTATTAACTTAAAGGTACACCCAATTTGTGAACAGAAACAGCTTTGCATATATTTTTGAAGGGGTTGGGTCACGAAATTTTAGCCGAAATGATGATTTTGTAGTTCTAGATAGGTATGATACAGATCTTTCATTATTTCTTTCAAAATGAGGGCGTTAATTTGAAGAAGAATTCTTACATTTCACAGAGGAACAAACAAAACATTCATATGTTGTAAGATTGCAGAGATATAAGCGATCACGAGAAAAAATCATAAAATAGTTCGAAGTATGCTTAAATGCCAGACTATCCAGGCAAACTATTCCAATTAATGATTCGCGTTCGAATTACAAAATTTTCCTATTTGTTTACATTGAGTACTTGTTTCGAACTTTAACACAGCTAGCTAGTCGAAACGGCAGACCAAAATTTGTATGTCATTAGGTGGTCGTTAGGGAGCGTTTTATCATCATCATCATCATCAACAATAATTTATTTACAGTAGGCAAGAAATAGAATAGCTAATTTACAGCTAATTAAGGCCTATTTACCAGCATGCTTCGCGCAGCCGCCATCTTCAGCGTTATTGTCTATTTACGAAACTAGTAGAATTTTCAAGAAAACCTAAGAAGGTTCTCAATATGACGGAAAGGAAAAATTTGTCAATTTTCTGGTTTACGATTTAAAAATTTTGATGATGTCACAACCTCAGGCAGGTTGAAATAAAAAGGACTATAATTAAGAGAATAATCAAGATATCTGAAAAAATCGCGGCAAAAGAATTACAGTAAAAGACATGAAGTTCCTTTCAAGCCATATCCAAAGAAAGATGTAATAATCATTGACACCATCATAATTTAAAGATCTGATGCCTATGTCACTCGCCCGTTACATTTCATAGCTACTACACGTCATTTTTGGTAAGAAACCGCTTATTAGTAGCCTGCGTGCAGACTTTGTTGGCCACTGGGGAGGAGGGGATAGTTCCTTTCTTTCCCCTCCTCCCCAGTGACCAAAAAGTCTGCACGCAGGCTACTTATTAGTTACTGCAGGCTCAATTTTTCAAAAATTAAGAAACCAGGCTACCTGCGTAGATTTAAAAAGCAAAGATATTTCTGTAATTTGCAGCTTCAATTTTCCCATTTCAAGCAAAGATGTTTTGACACTGTGCAGTATTGACAAATATTTTGAAATTTTTTTCAGTGCGAGTTCTGTTAATAGTTGTTTTGAGATTTAAATAGGCATTTTTGAAGCCCTTTAATAAAAATAAATCAACTCCACCTTCAGAGCATTAAAAATTTAAGAAACTCATAAGAAACGTTTGGTAGCGAAAATGGCAGAATTTAAGAAACTGGCCACCAACCCCGGACCTAAATTTCTTATAAGAAACTGCACGTATTAGACCTCTTCATATTTTCAGCAACCCACCCCTATATCTTTATTTTCCTATCAAGAAGCGCAGGTGAAAAACAAACGGTATTTCGTTAATAAAAACAATATTCCCCCGGGAATAATGCTTACTTTGAACTGGAAAAATCGATCTAGTGACAGGTACATTAATTAATAAAAAGAAAAACAACCGCTAGAACTCAGCTGAGAGGAGATTATATCTTTAATTAAGGAAAGGAAAATACCAAAATTGGCTAGGGTGAAACTTTAATAAGATGAAAACATTCGATGACCTTCGCGTGAAATAGCCTGCTGCGCAGCCTCAACACTCAACAGGTACATCAAAAATACAAAAAACTTCCCACGTTTGTGAGTTAATTGTTTCCTAAAACCAAGGCAGATTTCTAACAATAGCTTCTGTTGTTTTTCATTGACAGCTTCACTACAAAACGATTAGCGATTGCTAACAAAGGGATTTTACGACTGATAGGTCACGTTGCAAATATAAATAACATGATTTATGACAATAGCTTTCGTTGTTTTTGATTGACACCCCAGTACAAAGCGATTAGCGATTACTGACACAGGGATTTTACGGCTGACTTAAATCACGCTGTAAATATGAATAAAACGATTTATAACAATAGCTTTCGTTGCTTTTGGTTCACAGACCCAGTACAAAGCGATTAGCTATTACTGATAAACTTATTTTTATGGCTGATTAGTCACACTGCAAATATAAATAAAATGATCTATAAAAAAGCACTAGTCTTCTCGACTGATGGGGCCACCAAGCTAAAATAATTTTAAAATGAAAATGAAACTTGCGGCTTGCAGTAAAATAGTGGCAGAAACTATAATGAGCGGCTCAATTTAACAAATTTCCAAACAATTATTAGGTAATGTCTCCATATATAAGGCCAGCGTAATTAGAAACTTATATACTTGTAACTTGTAAGTAGTGTAATTAGTAATACGCATTGTAAGTTTTTAATAGAATGTGAAAGAAAAATCTTGAAAATAAAATTGAAGCCTCAGTAGGCTGACGGATTTAAAATTTTACAAACTGGTAGCATTGGTTTTCCTGTACGATTTCTCAAACTGTGGATACAGTCTTTACTCACCCGGTATAAAAAATTGATGTATAATCAGCAAGAAAGAACGGATGTTTCAGATCAGAAAGTTAGATCAGCGATACGTTTCACTGATCCCCTGCTGTTTTGTACGTTCAACTGCGTAGTATTAATGGAGTTATCGGAGGGAACGAGCCAACCAGCAGACCTTAATCGCAGTAGATAAATATTTGATCGCAGGATAAAGTCGAAATAGAATATCACACAGCGGTAAAAAAACACAAAATTCAGTTCTCATCTTATCTTACTCCGTGTGGCGATAAAGGTTGTGCGTCTGTAAAACGTTTTAGTAGGATTTTGAAGATAATCGAAGGAGACAAAGGATTTTGAAGATAATCGAAGTGGACGAAGGATTTTGAAAAGTTTGAAGACTTTTTAAGTATTCGTAGGGTTTTGAAAATTTTTAAGATTTTCGAACTATTCATATGATTTTAAAGAGTTTGAAAATTTTCGAAGGAGTCGAAGGATTTTGAAGATTTTCGAGGGATTTGTGGGATGTTGAAAATTTTGAAGATTTTCGCATTATTCGTAGTATTCTGAATTTTTTTAGATTTTTTAAGTAGACAAAGGATTTGGTGACCATGCAAAGAAATGCCTACAGCTATTTTAGATAGTATAAACCTGCGTGCTTGAATATGCACATCAGCAAGAAAGTACAGTCGAACCTCGATTATCGATTATCTCAAGTAGGGCAAAGGGTGAGTTAGGGTAAGTCGGAATTCGTAAGGGTAAGTTAGGGTAAGCTGGGGTTATGCAGCGTTGGTAAGGGTAAGTTAGGGTCAGTTAGGAAAAGTTAGGCCTAATTAGGGTAAGTTAGGGTAAGTTGGGGGTAATTTAACGTAAGGAAGTGTAGGTTAGAGTAAGTTAGGATAAGTTCAGTTTATTTAGCATTAGTAGGGTCAATCAGAATAAAAGTTCGGGTAATTTAGGGTAAGTCAGATTAACTAAGGGTAAATTAGGGTAAGTTAGTGTAAGTTAGGGTTAGAGTAAGTTAATGAACGTCAGTGCTAGGTTGCAATAAGTTAGGGCTAGAGTGAGGTATGGTTGGCTAGTTAGAATGGTCAACTAACTGCACAACTATAATAAAATCTGTACTGATCGAAAACTGATAGAAATTCCTTAACCTCATTCGTTGAGAAGGGTAGTAGTGTAGTCAATGATATGATAAACTGAAAATCAATTACCTTGACGTGCTTCAATAACATAGCTAAACAGCTTAGACTAAACAAGCAAAGACTGATAGTGTTATCGATTAAGGATTCTTGTAAAGTCATCTCGGAATTCATTAAAAATTAAGGTTGATGTGCAATAAATCCAATGTTAGGTTTTAGCATTAATTTTTTATCACATACACATTACCGGGCGCGTCAAAACTCTGATGCTTTCACCGGGATATACTCGGTGTCTATGGGCGGGCTATGCTCGATAAAACCACGTCAAAACTTTGATGCTTTCACCGGGATATACCGGGTGTCTATGGGTGGGCTATGCTCAATAAAACCGCGTCAAAACTCTGATGCTTTCACCGGGATATACCGGGTGTCTATGGGTGGGCTATGCTCAATAAAACCGCGTCAAAACTTTGATGCTTTCACCGGGATATACTCGGTGTCTATGGGTGGGCTATGCTCGATAAAACCGCGTCAAAACTTTGATGCTTTCACCGGGATACATACAGGGTTTCTATGGGTTTGCTACCAGGTCGAATTCTTAGTGTCTTATAAAAACACTATAAGTACCGGGTGCGGCAAGAAGAACTTGAAAATTCGTTATTTGAAAATTCGTTATGCGGAGAATACTTGATAAATTGGAATGAATCAAAGTTATGTTGATAGCCGAAAAGATAAAGCATTTTTTGTGATTTTTCCTCGATTTTTTTTAGCATTGGAAGTATAGGTAAACTTGAAATCCGTTACTTTGAAATGCGTGAAATCTTGATAATTCGATCAAATGTTTTAGGCAATTTTTCATGCATTTCAAAGTAAAGAAATTTTCGTAAATTCAATTTTACTTATATTTCCAATACTCAGACAAAAAAGAAAATTTGCAAAAAAATACTTCAGCCTTTCAGCTATCAACCAAACTTTGATTCATTCCAATTTATCAAGCATTCTCCGCACAACCAATTGTCAAACCTGTCAAGTTCTTTTTGCGCGCGCGGTATAATCGAGATTCTTCCTCGTTTAAAGAACTGAGGAAAAAGTATGCTTATCATAATAACAAGCCGACGTGGGAATTTCTCAGCTGTTGAAGATTTAATAAATAAGTCACGCCCTTTACAAGCCTAACATCAATGATCAAAAGTAACAAACCCGAATAAAGAAAAATCCTTCAGCTATGAGCGACTATGAATAATGTCAGATCGGCTATTTCTTAAAGACCCTGTGCTCCCCATGATCCTTTGCAGTCTCGCAGTGATTTTCATACTGTATGAAATGAATTTCGCTTAGTGCTGGACAATAACGCTAAAGATGGCGGCTCCAAAGACTCTGTTGTGTTTTGCTGCAAAGCATGCTGGTAAAAAGCTCCTTGACGACCACCTAACGACATAGAAATTTTTGACTGCCGTTTCGACTAGCTAGCTTGAATTCGAATCGACCTTGAGTTCGAATGCAACATGGTTCGAAAGGAAACCAGTCCAAAGCAGAAAAAGTAAATTTTTGAATCGAATTGAAGTTTTAATGAAAGATTCGCGTTCGAATTACAAAATTTTTCTATTCGTTTACATTGATTAGTTGTCGAAACGTTAACACAGCTAGCTAGTCGAAACGGCAGACCAAAATTTTTATATCGTTAGGTGGTCGTCAGGGAGCTTTTTACCAGCATGCTTTGCGTGGCCGCCTTCTTTAGCGTTATTGTCTATTGACGGATTAGGAAGCTTTGCTTCCTGTTGCTATATGATCCCATTATCGTTTCTTCAAAATATCTTCTTTACAGCCAATATCATGTTTTGAAGGTTCGCATGCGTGCAAAGGCTCATGGGAGCACATGGTCTTTAATTCCCAGCAGTAATCGACTCCGCTTGGTCTGCTCTCAGTTCATATCCCTGGCGGCTTATAGCCGGTTTTTAAGAAGATGTAATTAAGGCCCCGTTTACACGAGTACGGTTCCAAAAAAGTTCGGTTCCAAAAAGATTCACTTTGGCTTTCCGTTTACACGAGACCTGCCTAACCGTACTCAAAAAAGTTCACCTAGCCGTACTTTTTGAGTTCACCTAGGAAAGCGTACTTTTTTGGAACCGATCTCATTTGGCCCCGTGTGAACACTTGAAAGTGGATTTTTCTGAGTACGGTACCACAACGAGGCTATTTTTCTTAAAAGGAGGCAGAAAGAACATTGAAACCAAATCATGTTTGTTTATGTTCGTGCTTCAAAATGGAGAACTTTGAGTTTGCTATCATTTTAATTTCGATACTGAGCTCACACTGGTTGCAACGGTGAACGTCGGTTTTCTTTTTTCAACGTATCTTACGAATGCTCATCGAGCCAGAAGAAACAGGTTGGTAGCCTTGGCTGAACAAAGCTCAAGGAGACTGTTGAAATTGAAGTCAAGATGTGATTGTGAACGAAAGCAAGCTAGATGTGATTTTAACAGTCTCCCAGTCTAGGCCTAAATTTGCCTTCGAAGCCTTGTCAGTCTTACTAGCATTGCTGCTCCCTTGTCAGTCCACACGTACGACTTCTCCTTCTCTGCCTTCTTTTCTCCTCTTTTGCCGTTACAAGCAGTTTAGCGGTTGAGCTCAATGTGTTGAAAATGTGAAATATTCTAAATGCCGGTAAAAGCAGAAAGCAAGAGAATGGATTTTGCGCGCTTTTTGTCTTCCTTTGTCTTTGCTGGCTAGCGCCTACGCTTTACCCCGCAGCTACAACGTTATCACCAATGCAGGTCAAAGTACATGGATCAAAAACTGGGTCTCGTGTAAACAGAACGCCTAAGTGAACTAATTTGGAACCGGTCTCGTGTGAACGCAAAAGGTGTACTCAAATGGAACCGAACTTTTTTGGAACTGTACTCGTGTAAACGGAGCCTAAATGCAACAGTTTCGATGCAGGAACAGCTATTATTCAAATTTCCACATGTTTCTAGCGCTATAAATAGTTTGGATGCCCTTTGGAATACAGTAAAAGGCCGCATGTGAGAACCTAGGCTTTTCAAATCAACCTGTTTAGCTTCTTATTTATTTATTGCAAAATCAGGGTGTAGGCTCGGGTCATAGGTTCAAGGGTTATTTTAACCCACGTTTCACAGTTCTTTGACTTTTTATCAAAACTGGACAAAAGTTTCTTATAAGCAGTTTCTTATACCATTAAAAGCCCATTTTTTATTTCTTTGTGGCCCACCATTTTTTTTCATAATTCCTCAAAAACTCATTCCAAGCAATGTCGCCGATAACTTGAACACTTTCGGTACCACAGATTTTAAGAAGACTAACAAGATATTTGGAAGATAAAAATTCAAGCTAGCCTTTCCACTATAAAACGATTTCTAGTTTGTTAAGATTGATTGTTGAGTTACGCCTGCACGTTTTGGAAGACTTCAACGGGGGGAGGGGCACTTCACTATCGGGTCACACACGGGGGTGCGCACCACAAGAATTTTTGCCATGACACAATCCCAAAAATAAAGAGGAGATTTTGATACCCAATCCTAGAATATGGATGACATTTCTGAAAAAAATTTCCTTCCAAAATAACTGCGCTATGATTAGACTCCTATGATTAGGGTAAAAATTAAACTCCAATCCCAGAACATCCCAATAAAAGCATATCCCATTCCCATAATTTCCTGGCCAAAAACTACCCTAAAACTGGTCTACATCCCCGTATGTCTGGATAGTGAAGTACCCCCCCNCAAGAATTTTTGCCATGACACAATCCCAAAAATAAAGAGGAGATTTTGATACCCAATCCTAGAATATGGATGACATTTCTGAAAAAAATTTCCTTCCAAAATAATTGCGCTATGATTAGACTCCTCTGATTAGGGTAAAAATTAAACTCCAATCCCAGAACACCCCAATAAAAGCATATCCCATTCCCATAATTTTCTGGCCAAAAACTACACTAAAACTGGCCCACATCCCGGTATGACTGGATAGTGAAGTACCCCCCCCCCCCCCCCCGGGCATCCTGTACATACATGGCCTTGTCTCGTTAGGCCTTTGCGACTCATAAGAAACAAAATTTATCAGCAAACCTTACTATGTCTTTTCTCTTTCTTTTCTGTGAAACTATCTTCGACTTTCAAGCCTGTATAAACAAGAAAACCACGATAAAAAAATATCCAAATAGCCCTGAACAAAGATGCATAGTTCGTACGGTTCCTGAAATTATGAATCATCAAACGCAACGACACAGATAAAACTGTGGTACGCCTGAAAACGCTTTTAATTAGATTTAAAATTTACAAAAAATACCGGTTTTCATGGTTCTTATTAGGCCGTCGGAGTCGTTGGGACAAACGACCATAACGACTCAAAAAACAGAATGTGAAAGGCAAAAATAAACTCCTCAATGACCCTGACGACCCTGACGACCCCAACGACTGAGTTTTTGCCGTTCAAAACCAGTCTTTTGGGTCTGTCGAATCGTTCGTCTAATGACTCCAGCGACCTAATGTGAACCAGGCTTTCAAATTAAAATAATTAAAAGGATGTACGATTTATCAAGTTTTTGTTGCAAAATGTATCAATGTCACAGTTTATGAGAACACAGTGTTTATCTTGCCGGATAAAAAACAAGTTTATGGCTGAGAAGAGCAACAGCGAATGTTGTGAAACCAAAGATTAAAGGGTCTGTTTCATCCAGCATGCCTTGCACGTACCATCTGTTAGTTGGCCTTTGTTGTCGCCATTTTCATAGCCCATGAAAATGGCGACAACAAAGGCCAACCAAGAGATGGCACGTGCAAGGCATGCTGGATGAAACAGACCCTTTAAGGTTTCCGAAAAGACAAAGCGATTTGCCTTTCTGAATAATAGACCATAATAGAGTTCACACCTCTTGTGAGCACTCAATCAAATCCGCCCTGTCCCCTTTGAAGGAGCTTTAAGGAACAACATACAACAACTTAAAAAAACATGGCGCTTGGATAGTTGGACGGAAAGCGATTACAGCCTTCTGAAAATGCAAAATCGACAGGACAACGGAGAAGATCGACACAGGAAACATGCACAAAGGTAGGCCTAATAGTTCTGATTCTTGATACCACTGGATAAACACAGTCCGCTTTTCCTACTACCCATGATCAAAATAAACAGAGAGAATAAAATTTTATGGTTTGCTGCGCTAGAGGTGTGTAGTCTATTCTTCAGGCTCCAAAATCGCTTTGTCTTAATCAGACCTGTTTCCTTTGTTTTACAAAATTCACGCTTGCCGTTGAGCAGCTGATTTTGGTATCGAGATTGCAGGTGCAAAACAAAATAAACAAACAAGAGATGTTTTACAAAATGCTTAAAATGCATTGAAATCCTATTGTCTAGACGTGTCTCCAGAACAAAGAAGTTGTAAAGTAGGTAATTAAAAAACAAATAGGCCCAATTTTGTTTGTATTACAAGTTCTACATTAACGAAGGTGACATTCTATGTTAGACTGGCTACACAATCTCTTTATGCTCCTTAGAACTGATATGTCGCTAATACAGAGCTGGCTATCAGCAACAACAACAACAGCGAAATTGAGGGACTAGCATCATATATATAACATACGTATTTATCATGAGTGGGCTACCACAATTGGAAAATTAAAACATGCCCCTGCCTGGTATCGAACCCGGGGTCTTCTTGCCAAAAGCTCCTCCTACAATCCACTGCGCCATTCCAGCGCAATGAAATGTCAGAGAAATCTGAAGTTATTCAGACCCCTGGTATATAACATACGNCCCATGATCAAAATAAACAGAGAGAATAAAGTGTTATGGTTTGCTGCGCTAGAGGTGTGTAGTCTATTCTTCAGGCTCCAAAATCGCTTTGTCTTAATCAGACCTGTTTCCTTTGTTTTACAAAATTCACGCTTGCCGTTGAGCAGCTGATTTTGGTATCGAGATTGCAGGTGCAAAACAAAATAAACAAACAAGAGATGTTTTACAAAATGCTTAAAATGCATTGAAATCCTATTGTCTAGACGTGTCTCCAGAACAAAGAAGTTGTAAAGTAGGTAATTAAAAAACAAATAGGCCCAATTTTGTTTGTATTACAAGTTCTACATTAACGAAGGTGACATTCTATGTTAGACTGGCTACACAATCTCTTTATGCTCCTTAGAACTGATATGTCGCTAATACAGAGCTGGCTATCAGCAACAACAACAACAGCGAAATTGAGGGACTAGCATCATATATATAACATACGTATTTATCATGAGTGGGCTACCACAATTGGAAAATTAAAACATGCCCCTGCCTGGTATCGAACCCGGGGTCTTCTTGCCAAAAGCTCCTCCTACAATCCACTGCGCCATTCCAGCGCAATGAAATGTCAGAGAAATCTGAAGTTATTCAGACCCCTGGTATATAACATACGTATATATATGTATATATATATGTTATATGGTAAAGAGATTCGGATGCAAAAAAACGAGAAGATTTAGCACACTGAGGCCTTTCTGATTTATGTCGTCATCAGAGTGTGACTTTAAAACAAAACTAAATGAAATGTTGTTCTACGAATTTACTTATACATGGTTATAATCAGATGACAAATGGATTAATTGGTTGCTTGAAATCTCTTTGCCATATTTCGTAAGTACCTTATCTATCAAAGTATATATGTTATATACCAGTTAAATACCAGATTCTCCTGACGATGACCGTAGAGTCGAAACGCGTAGAGAATAGAAGAGAATAGAAGATAAAAGTAGAAGAAACTCCAAGTCGTCTTATTTTTGCGTTCATCTTTATATACCAGTTACATATGTTAAAAACGTTATGTTATATATATACATATATAACATAACGTTTGAACGTAGTGAGTCCATATAGAACGACTCATATTACTACAACTATCCATGTAATTTTCAATTCCACTTTAAGAATGTCCTCACCTTCTACAACTTAGGCTGAATTAACTAAAGCAAAACTTTAATCCTGCACTAAATTCCTGACCGCGAAATAACCGCAAAGCGATGATAATCCTTAATGAAAATAAGCTTACCCTTCCCTATATCTTAACTGCGCAAAACGTCCAGCTTCTTCAAACTTTACCAGAATTAAAAACAAAGTTTACTGGAAGCAAATTCTTAACCTCGAACCATTGACAGCTATTCTAAGCTAAAACAGATTGTTGCCCACCTGCAAAGACTAAACTCCGGACCACAGATATGTGGATCTTGGATGTCAAGACCTTACTTGAATCCACAGTTTCGCAAAGTACCCTTCTCCCCAGTGTGATTGGCCGAGCATGAGCATCGGGCTCAAATCTTTAAAACGGTGGGCGTAAAATTATGTTACATTTTTCTTTGAATTGAGTGGCTGCGAAGGAGCGTAGGGTACTTTGCTGTGAATCTGCCGTGGAAATTTTTGATATCTTGATTATTTTCACTTATTAAATTTGAGGCTGTGACGTCATCAGTCTTTCCAGCGTACTTAAAATAAAGAAATGAAAACAAAAATTGCCACCCTGCCCTGCACTAATGTTGTTTTGTGTGGTTGCTGTTTTGTTTCAAGATGAGAAGATAGCACATTGTTATCTCCCCAATTTGAACAGATATGTTCCTAAAATCTAACCTCGTTGTTTGTACAGTTTTTGAAGACAATCGGATGGGGACTGATCGAGTTAGAATCTTCAAAAGATTACATTTCGTGAGCTTTGAAACAAAAGGCGATCAAATCTATCTTGTTATAATTAAAATAAACAAAAAACTACCTGACTCACTTGTCACTGCACGCGAAAACGAAATGCATTTTGCATGATGATTATTAAGATGTCAGTCTTGATGACAATTTAACAATAGCACACGTAGCTTTAAACTGACACCCTGTACAAGGCGATTTGTGATCGCATACAAAGGGATTTCTATGGCTGATTAGCCAAGCGCCTAATATAAAGAAAGCAAACTGTAAAATGACCCTTAATCTGGATGGCCAACTCACTTGTTGCGCAAACGAAACTGAGTTGTTAAGAAAAGGCTCGATTGTCTATCAAAAAAAGAAAAAGAAAACTCAATATATGCCTCAGGTTTTCATGAATCTATTTCAGCAGCTGAGTATTCAGTGTTTGAATTACACACAAAAATATACGAGAATTATACGTCCTACTATTCGGCTTCTGAATCAAATACATAAAATACCCGAGGCAACTATTTCGATGTGTCCTTCTTTTGAACGCAAAAATTTTTGTGAAGATAGCCTATAAATTTCTTCAATAGATTTTTCCTTATGTGTATAAGGCACCAAAAACCCTGCGCAAGGGTCACTTCAAAAATTGAGAAAAATATCAAAACTACAAATAACAGATCTACTGTTCTGCTAGACAATCTTTCCATGTCCAATTGAAGGTGAAATACAGAAACGAGGGTTCTAAGTTTATCTATACCAGGCCACTGGTCCGACAATTACACACTGTCTTGTTCACCTGCTGTATGCCTCTATATATTCTATGTTCATTGACGATTAAATTAGAACGACAATCGAAAAGCGACAAATTATTCAATACTGCATAAATTATTCAATACTGCATAAATTATGCACGACATTATTCAAGATCAGTAAATAGGTAGATGACTTGCATTCAACTCGATCTGATGTGTGGTAAAGAATGTTTGCAATAACAAAAAACATGGGGTATAGCTGAACAAGCACAAAGACACTAACAAGGCACCAGCATGGGTTAACGACACGTTTAAATGTTTGATTAATGTTAAATTCGGCACCTCTAAAATATAACCATTAAGGCCCCGTTCACACTGCTCCGTTTTTGTTAATATCCGTTTTTGTCGAATCGAAGCTAACCGTTCACATTACTCCGTTATTGTACAAAAACGGAGAGAAAAACATCCGTTTTTGTCTGTTCACACTCATCTGCTTGATTACAAAAACGGAGCGAAAAACATCCGTTTTTGTGCGTTCACATTGCTCTGTTTTTGTGAACCCCGTCGCTGAATATTGCAGCGTTTTCAAAAACCTCCGTTTTTGTGCGTTCACATTGATCCAGTGCGTTTTCAAAAACCTCCGTTTTTGTGGATATCCACTTTCAACAGCGTTTTCGAAAACCTCCGTTTTTGGGGCCGTTTTTGTGCAGATTAGTGTGAACGCTTTCACAAAAACGGATGTTTTTCTCTCCGTTTTTGTACAAAAACGGATTCAGACGAGTCGATCAAATACTAGCCTGCGTTACAGACCATAACGAGGGGGAGTTATGGTCTGTGTGATGGACTCACTTTTGTTGTCCCAACGACTTCAGCATAGATTAAACAAACAAAGAGCTAGACAAGCCAATATCATTATTTGAATAACAGATTTCACAAGATCTCTGTGAAACTGGGACAACAAAAGTGAGTCCATCACACAAACAATAACTCCCCCTCGTTATGGTCTGTGACGCAGGCTAATCAAATACAGGCTGCGACATGACACGTCTCGAGTTTCTTGAAGGACATAATACTTTTGGTTTATCTGTTCCCCGATTAGACTCATTACATAAGTCTCAGTATCGCTCATGGACTTGTTATATGAGAGAAAATAAAAAAAATAAAAAAAATATTGAACGAATACAAGGAATCACGTCGTAAGTCTACTCCCCGATAACACCTTCAAAGACCATGTAGACTTACTAAAATCAAAGTATGATTACAGAATACAAGCGGAGGAGTTTTGATTGATCTGATCGGTGGATTTGTCAACGAACGCAAAGGATCTTGGTAGAAATACCCCTGCTGATACAATCATTGACGTAATAGCCTATTAGCGACAATCCACAGAGACTACCACAACACAAGCACTTAATGAATATCATATTGTTACATACCATTCATTCGGCATCAGACACATTGACTGTAGCTTTTGACAACAAGAATCGTTCATATAACAACGACGTTGCTTCGGGCCAATTTGCGGCCAGGGGTTTCAAATTTGAGGCCCGATATTTAAAATTTCAATTATTAGGGGAGCCCGGTGTCCAAAACAGCTAGTTTCCAATCTAAGGCATGGCTCTGAAAACATTAGCCACACATGGTTGTTGCACTGCTAAAAGGTCTAGACAAATATTGCTCATGTGTACAAATTAGTACGGGCCAACAGTGACTGATACTTTTGAATCAACAGGGCGAGGCAGCTTTCAAGAAGAGCAGATTTTCAATCAAGGATATGGCTGTGAAAACAGTATTCAACTGCTAAAAAGTTTAGAAACCTATTGTTTCTCTGTACAACTTAGTACGGGCCAACAGTGACTTGTAAGAACATGCTACCTTTTCAATCAACAGGGCGAGTCAGTTTTCAAGAAGAGCTGATTTTCAATCAAGGATATGGCTGTGAAAACAGTAGCTAGAGACAGTTGTTAAACTGCTAAAAGGTCTAGAAACCTATTGTTTATCTGTACAAATTAGTAGAGCCCAACAGCGACTTGTAAGAACATGCTACCTTTTTAATCAACAGGGCGAGTCAGTTTTCAAGAAGAGCTGATTTTCAATCAAGGATATGGCTGTGAAAACAGTAGCTAGATACAGTTGTTAAACTGCTAAAAGGTCTAGAAACCTATTGTTTATCTGTACAAATTAGTAGAGCCCAACAGCGACTTGTAAGAACATGCTACCTTTTCAATCAACAGGGCGAGTCAGTTTTCAAGAAGAGCTGATTTTCAATCAAGGATATGGCTGTGAAAACAGTAGCTAGAGACAGTTGTTAAACTGCTAAAAGGTCTAGAAACCTATTGTTTATCTGTACAAATTAGTAGAGCCCAACAGCGACTTGTAAGAACATGCTACCTTTTCAATCAACAGGGCGAGTCAGTTTTCAAGAAGAGCTGATTTTCAATCAAGGATATGGCTGTGAAAACAGTAGCTAGATACAGTTGTTAAACTGCTAAAAGGTCTAGAAACCTATTGTTTATCTGTACAAATTAGTAGAGCCCAACAGCGACTTGTAAGAACATGCTACCTTTTCAATCAACAGGGCGAGTCAGTTTTCAAGAAGAGCTGATTTTCAATCAAGGATATGGCTGTGAAAACAGTAGCTAGATACAGTTGTTAAACTGCTAAAAGGTCTAGAAACCTATTGTTTATCTGTACAAATTAGTAGAGCCCAACAGCGACTTGTAAGAACATGCTACCTTTTCAATCAACAGGGCGAGTCAGTTTTCAAGAAGAGCTGATTTTGAATCAAGGATATGGCTGTGAAAACAGTAGCTAGATACAGTTGTTAAGGCCTAGAAACCAACAGATCATCTGCATGGTTCACAAGCTCGTTAGAAGATAAGACAGTATGCAGAAAAAATTCGCCAAATTTAAAAACCTGATCGCGTTCCAAGACACAAATCAAACAATACTGAGGACTTAAATATAAATAATATATTGAGCATGCTGTGTGCTTCTCATAAAGTAAAAGAAACAGCATCTGCACACTCTCATATCTGGCACCATTTTGGTGAATAATTCCCGCTCAGGAAAATTACCGTCTCAAAATATCTTTTGAAATTGAAAATTGAGGTATGCTAACCAGTGAATAATTCATCTTAAACAAGCTGTGTTTGACAAAAAAATTGAAGAAAAAGCATTTCAAAATCCTACTCTGTGGCTTCTTGTTGGTGAAAAAATAACCTGAATTTGCAACATCCAAATCTTGGGTTGGAAACTTAAAGGACGGGTAAAGAAACAGTTAAACTGCTCTTAAATATAAGCATTTGCCAGAATATACCGGGCAGCTCAAAAACGTTGTTCCCCATTCGTGCGGTTGCTGTGGAGGAGCTGTAACTTCTATTGTCCCGTTTTTTGGTACAGTTGAATAGGGTACGCTTCAACTTAGAGTTTGAGACCTTGTTTCAGCCAATCGGACAAGTGGTTGCTGATTTATGGCACAATAAAGTCAAAAAAGGGAAAACTTCAAAAACAGCACTTTCTTTGTTCTCCAAAAATGTTAAAAGCAAGTAAATATTGCAAGAAAAGTTTCTAGCGTTATATTTGAATTTTTTATGCATTTTGCAATGGGTTAATGGTGTTGTGTTATCAGTAAACAATACAATCAACCCTTTATCAACTGTAGAAAACATTCTAATACAGCTCTAGAACCCTTTCTTGCAGTATTTTATTTACTTGATTTTGGCATTTTTGGAGAACAAAGAAAGTGCCGTTTTTAAAGTTTTCAATTGTTTGACGTTCTTGCGCCGTAAATCAGCAACCACTTGTCCAATTGGCTAGAACAACGTCTCAAACTGTAAGTTGAAGTATATCCAACGCAACTGTATCAACGATGAGACAATATAAGTTACAGTTCCTCCACAGCAGCCGCACAAATGGGGCACAACTTTTTTGGGACACCCTGTACAGTTGCGAAAAATCCTCCAAGTTCAACGTGCTATGGTTCTTGTTATAGTAGAAGGACCAACTTAGACGTGGAAAGTTGTCTCATTAAAATCGGTCCAATCGTTCTTGGGTTTTTGCCGATTTTACATGGAAGATGTTTTTGGGAGAGCTTGAAAAAGAGCTAGAAGTTGCAACCAAAGCAATTGCATCAGAATCTTCTGAGAAGCTAAGATAAGCAATGCGAATGCGAAGGACACGTTTGTATAACATTTTTCCACCCTAGGGGCCGTTTATAATCGTTGTCGCTGTTCATAAGCTGAAACTTACAGACGATTTGAAAAACATTTCTAGTCCTTTGTCCAGCATGTTCAAAAACAGATCTACAACAAAATTGCTGATAACTCTGATAACGAAATAAGCTATTTTAGTGGAAAATTTTTTAATATCTAAGTTAGCCTTTTCGCTATAAAATGGCATATAGTATGATTGAATTAGTGGATTATTCGCTATTATATATTTTTTAAAGACTGACACATTTTTTGCTCACCCGGTTCGTTCCTACAGGATGTCCCAGAAAAATTCACCCTCGTTTAATTAGCTGGACAGTAAATCTGTGACCATCATCGAAAATACTTTTTAAGTGATCGTTATCTAGAGGCTTCAACTTATAGTTTGATACGAACCCCATAAAAATCGGTCAAGAACTCGGGCCAGGTCTATAACGCGGACCTCGCGGACCACGCAGACCCCGCGGACCTTCTCGAGAGAGAACTCGGCAATTCATTATTAGTTCAATTTGAAAAAATATTTCATGATTAAAAGATTTCCGAGAAACGTTCTCAACTTGGACATTCTGAGGTACCTATCATTCCCTAAAACTTTCGAACACTCTTGCCGAAACGCCTTTTGTTTTGAGAAAAATCCCTCAAAAATCCCTAAAAGTCCTTTTGTTTTCAAAAATCTCGCATGCTTTTTCGAAGGAGTGATAACACCCCTCGGGTTAGTCGATGTGTCTAGGAGTATTTAAACAGATATCTTATTATGTAGGTTGTCAGACAACATTGACATATATAGGCGGAGCTGAAACATCTGAAAGGAGGTCAAAAACATGAAAACTCTCTCATATTCACACCTGCCAGGTTTCTGATAGGAGATTCATATCAAAGTTAAATATTGAGACAAAGCTCTCACTGCAAATCGTGATTTAGATTTTTAAAACTGGGCTCCTGTAGAACCTTAAACCGTAAAAATCTCGTCCAACTTTGGGGAAAATCTTTTTATTTATGAAAAAGCCCTAAAAATCTCTAAAATTACTTTGCTCTTTTGAAAATCTCGTCCGCTTTTCAGAGGATTCATTTGCACCTAGCCTTGCCCTCAACTCGCCCCCTGAACACCTGAGCTGTCCGCAATGACGTCCCATCTCTCCCTGGCCCGTGAAGGCTTTGAGATCTCCTGCGTGTGGCACTGTCAGTGGAGGGTAGGGCAAATCACTTGTATAAAAAAGCGTTATTTAAAAAAAATTTGAGCTGTTACTGCACAACATGCAATAACCTCTTTGTGTACGTGGAGAAGAAGTAGCTCTGGTAAACTTAATTGAAGCTCGGAGAGGCAACGATCGTCGGCCTAAGTTAGGACCCTTTTCTTCAATTAGCCAATCAAAGTGGGCTATTTGGTTACAGCTGGTCTCCGACTGGCGTTCCAAAAAGTTGGCACAGCCCAGCTTAGAAATAGACTGAACAGCAACTCTCCTTACATTAAATAAATTGGACAATGAAATTAAATTAACCCTCATTAATCTAATAAGTATAGCTTTTTACATTTCTGGAGTCTAAAATCATTACACCTAAAATCATATAGGGTATTAATAGTAGTTTTTGGAATTGAATTGTAATTAGGGTAATTTAGTTTTTATTTAGTATTTTAATTTTGTAAGTTTTTATAGTGGAGGGCCCCTTGAAAATCAGCATTGCTGAAGGGCAACCCTCCTTAAACATGTGAAATCAATCAATCAATCAATCAATCAATCAATCAACACCAATTTAAGATGGAGTTAAAGCACAACCAAATGGAATTCCTATAACCAAAATATTTAAGATCACAGGAACTAAATTTTCAGTATGCTTTCAAAACAACCCAAATTTTGGTAAAATACAATTAACAATACAAAGAGACAGCCAAAATAATTAAGTATATGATGTATTTAAAACACTTTATGGGCATAACGTTTTGGGCATCTGCTAAGAACCTAAAATATCTGTGGTGACATTCTATTTTAAACAGTGCAATTAAATCTCTATATACTAAAAAAAGAGCTTTTAGGGTACAGTCAAACCTTAATTTGAGATTTCTTTCCAGGCTCCTTGGGACTGGTCTAAACATTCCAAATAGTCAAAATATGAATACTTTTGAGACTTATCCAGGCAACTTTTATTGTTTCCTCTCCTAGCTATGGCAGTACCTCTCGAGGGGCATATGACTCCATATGAATCTCATATGCCTTTCTTAGCGAAAATCCTTTAGCTTTCATGAAAACCCTCAAAAAATCCCTAACAATCCTATTGTTTTAAAAAATCTTGTACATGGTCTTTTCAAAGAGTGATGAACTCCTCGTTACCAATGACTGTACAGTTCTTATCAGATAATTGAAGTTAAGCTTGGTTGAGTGAAGTCAAAATTTGGATGGGCAACCTTCCAGACCCCTGACCAAACAATTCATTTCTCCATCCTTCGGAAGGGACGTTAAACTAGGGGTCCCATGCCTGGATGCGGCATGCACTGCTCATAGCAGGCCTAAATTAGCTGTAATATAGCTGCAGTAGATTTATTTTCTATAATTTGTCTTTTTGCTTGCCATTTATTTTAAACACTCATACACTTAAATTGTTTTGTAATGTTGAAGCTTTCACCTCACTTCTGAGGCCTCATCAGCAACTAGATGTTGGTTGTGTTCGAACTAACATAGCATAACTCACATAACTTACAACCAACATCTAGTTGCTGATGAGGCCTCAGAAGTGAGGCGAAAGCTTCAACATTATGAAACAATTTAAGTGTATGAGTGTTTAAAACTAGTAATAGCTGCCGCTAAGTGCCCACGCCGTGGAAGGAATAAGAAAGGTTGGAGACAAGAAAATGTACACGATAAGATCGCTTGAAATAATGTGAATGATATAAAGTATAATAATCAATATAATCAGCCAGTCTTTGACTTAAATCAAGTTATTTCTTCTGTTTGTATTTTCCTTTCCCTCTCAGTCAGTTCCCATTGATTACTCCCCTAACAGCATTTAGACATGCATTGTCCGGGATTCTGGGCACACCCCAGACATAAGTTCGCAACCCGAGTACCCCCCGAGGACCAATCTAATCAAGCAGAAAAAATACACGAAAAAAGTCACACAAATTCTATAACAATCAAACAAAACTTTGATTATAACCACTATGATAAGCTACGTCGTGAGTACCTTGAATATACACTCACTAAAGTCTCTTGTCCACACTAAATTTGTCCAGAATAAATGCAAATAAATATCCAGCAGCAAAAGCGTTAGTAAATATAAATCAACCCCAAAATCAATGCAATGCGCCTACTTTCTCTTAGGCCACTCTTCAGTTCAGATGACTGTATACTATCAGCGATCAGTCGTTCAATACCCTTGTTCCTATTACTATTTTCTGCCCTCAAATCAATCGATTGATACCCCAACAGCGCATAAAAGTCGCAAAAAAGTCTTCTTGTTCGTTGGCCTTCCCTACACACAATCGTAATCAAAATCAAACAAACAACGAAACGAATAAATAAAACATTTCGACTCACTTCCCTTTTTTATCCGAACACTCTCGATCTTGTCTTTCACCGCAAAATCGCCGCGATCCTTCTATTTTATAACGCTTCTTTTTAAAGATTAAAACGAACTTGCATCTCACGATTTAGTCTAGTCTCAAATCTCCATTTCTACAATCATGTCTAAACAGTGCTTCCACTTTTCGACAACAGAATTTCCTTATGTTTTCCTTCTTTTTCCTCAGATTCCCTTCCAGACAAGTCAATATTTCATTCCGATTTCCTTTCACGTATTATACAGAAATGCAATGGATAAATTGAGACCAGAACCAAAAAAGAACCAATATGGCTGATTGTTTGTGACAAAATTACAGGGTTGCCATATCCCATTGGTCAGCGGAGGCCAGAATCACTTCTGAAGGAGGCCAAATTTTAGCCTAACTTGAGAGAAAACAATATCTTTTGTTCTTAACAATGGAAGAACAATAGTCCCTTAAATAATAACTTTTGTCTGAAATCATCTATGATATTTGTCTCGAAAGCAGCAGTGATGTTCTACACTGTTGTAACCCGTTGTAGTGATGTTTTACACTGTTTTCTAAAGATTTTTGAAATAAGAAAACAATGATCTTTTTGATAAAANCTGCCCTTTCTTCTTCCCTCTTGTCCACACTGCGAAGTGCGAAAGAACGTGCGAAGCGTGGCAAAGGAAATTATGGAACATTTCCTCAGCTCCAGTGCCTCCAGTCTTCCTCTAGTCCAGTCTTCCTCAGTTCCAGTCCTCCTCGGTTCCAGACCCCATCATCGCCGCCATTTTTGTTGACGAATCCTGCTGACTCATCATGCCAAAATGAAAATCAAGCTGCAAACCCAATAACCTCGTGCCCGCAGCCAATTAGAAGCCCTTGCTTCGCGCGCTCTCGCGCGCTCCGGCGCGGGCAATAAATGGCAAGCAAAAAGACAAATTATAGTTTAGGATACAACACTCGGGATCGCATTAAAGCTTTAGCAGAGTCTGCTAAAAAAAGAAATACAATAGACGATTCCGGAAAAGATGGCGTCGAGGGGCATTTGACCAAGATGCATTGCGTTTGATGATCGAATTTCTATAGAATCACTGTTGATTCCATTATAGAACGCAATGCATCTTGGTCAAATGCCCCCCGACGCCATCTTTTCCGGAATCGTCTATTGAAGATTTACTTTCAGCCTACTCAAAATAAGATGATGATGATCATGATGATCATGATGATGATCATGATTATGATGATGGAAAAGTACATCCAATAAAAAGACTTCTTACACACAACACATAAATCAAAATTCTTTGTGGTCTTTCCCAACAAGAAAAGAGTGTAAACAGTGGTTGAATAAGTGTGTTGAAGTAACTCTGGTAAAATAACAGATTCAATTCTTTGGACCACAAATCAGAGTGGATTAGAGTGGAAAAGTGAAGCTTTATAATCCCATTTTCAAGGATTTGTGATGTGGGATAACTTTCATTGAATTACAAAGTGAAACCTCAAAAGAAAAAAGAACAAAACAAAGGCAAACTTGAGCTGCTTACTAATCAATATAAAAATGTAATCTTGTGGTGTGCTTGTGTATTCTAAGGATGAGATTTTCAAACAAGGCTTAGAAATTGAGATAGGGAATGTCCTGAACCACAAATGTGGCATGTGCAGGGGAATCACACTTGATGCCTTATTCTTGACACATTAAAAAAAAAACAATGAAATGCGACAATGTGACAAAGCTGCATTGATTCAACTTTGATGCCTGTGATACACAGCTTAATAAAAATTGCCTCAAGTGTGAATTCAGCCTTACACTTATAGGCACCTATTATCATAGTATTTTGATAAAAACAGACAAAATGAAGCCAAGGTAAGCACCTTTTAGACAAAAGATTTTGTATTGAATCTGGATATTGGTTTATGTTGATACACATATTAAACATCATAATTTATTTGCATCTTCTTATCACAGCTAGAATATCATCTCTTTCTGTGAAGTGAAATCTAACAAGGTGTCTTTACACATTATCTTCTACTATCAATATTCAACATGGCTTCGTTTTTTTCTATTTACACTTAGTTGATATCAACTATCAGGAATAGCCACACCCTAAACCATAAGATTGAAACAGTAACTTGATATCAGCATGATTCAATCACAGACATAAGATTGAGGTTGTTAAGGTTACTGTAACCCTTCAGACAGCGATTAAGAAACTCTACTTTTCACGGCCGTTCCTTAAACTATACCAAACAAACGTATATGTTATTAGAAGCAGAATTAAACGTAGAATACCATAAAAATATAACCAGTTGATTAAATAAAAACGCAAAAGATTTATTCCAGATTTTAGGCGAAATCGACCACCCTTGCGAAAAAATCTTGGTGTA
The DNA here is from genome assembly GCA_004194415.1 of Aurelia aurita. Lineage (NCBI taxonomy): Eukaryota > Metazoa > Cnidaria > Scyphozoa > Semaeostomeae > Ulmaridae > Aurelia > Aurelia aurita. The sequence continues at coordinate 399,957 of REGM01000047.1, forward strand.
CCTCATCGGGCATTGTTCGACCAAAACTATCTATTTACCTAAGACTTAAGGTCCTGAACTGCAAAACGGTGTCACGAATTTTTGATAAAACGTGCTGTCTAGAAATAATGCAATTTTAAATTAATGTTCATGTCTGAAATGTCTTTTTTAACTTTTAAACCCTTATAAAAGTCGGACCAGTGGATCTATCATAAATCACTGACACCGTTTGGAAGTTATATGCTTTGTGACCCTGTATGCCAAGTGTAAAGCGATTTGATTGGCCCGTTAGGTACACCAAGGTTTTTTAGTAGCCACCAGTACCCCGGAATCTTGTTTCGAGAAATCAGGCTTTTATCAAATTGAAGCAAAACGCGCGGGAAAAACGATTAGGCTTGAAAGTGCAAACATAAAGCCGCAGGTCAAGCAATAAAGCTTTAGGGCGGTTTTGGTCAATCGTTATATCAAGAAAATAACAGCAGGGGATGTTGTGAATATAGCTGCAAGGTCAAGTGAGTTTACTTTAATCCTCTGAAGTCTATTCCCGCAGTTTTTGAGAAATATGATTGCTTCTTTTAAAATGCTCAAATTTCCCAGTAATTGTGGTTATTTCTGGAAGTGAGTTGGTTGAAACGGTACTCAAATATTTAAACCATTAGATTATGACGAAAACGAAAAATCGAGAATTTTTTGTCTGAAGGGTTACAGTAACCTTAAGGGCCTGTTTATGTGGAGGCGAGCCAGCCCGCTTACTGAAGCGCATGAGCAGTAAAGACCTTTTCGTCTCGGTAGCCGGAATGGAGTTTTCATATGGGAAAACCTTTATCCCGCCTACCGAGATCTTGCCAGTGCTTAAGTGAGATCTCGCTAAGCGGGCCAGCCTAACTTTTAAACTGAAACTGAACTGAGCTCATATGAACAGACAAGAAATTTTGCATTAGAATTAGGGATGAGGTGAGATCTCGGCAAAGAGCTCCAGCCCGGTAAGCAGGCTGGCTTTCCTCCATATGAACAGACCCTAAGACTCCAAAAAATAAGTCTAAGCGGAGCACGCGGTAGGGTTAGCTAAGACAAATGGGCAACACCAACGGCAAAGCATTCAATTGGTCATTCAAGTTTCATCAATTTCTCCCAGAAAGAAGCACAGCATCTCTTGGTGAAGGTGAAGGTGAGTTTTTTAGCGCCAAGCGCTGGGATCACAGAAGTAGAGAAGACCTAATCAAGTCCACGACCCCTTGTCATGAAACTCAAATGGTGGGGCTCTACCTGGGATTGAACCCTGTCCGCTTGACTGTTCTGGCTGCAAAGTGAGAGGATTAACCACTGCGCCACAACACCAACATCTCTTGGTGTAAACCCATAGCTTTTTCCATAAATAGTATAGTTTTCTCCAAGTTATATAATTGAAACAGATTTTCTTCAAATAAAGTGTAATAAAAATGAAATACATGACATTGTCAATTATCAATTTTTGCCTCCCACAGACCCATTTTGTCTTAACTATTATTGACCAAAGTTAGCCTCAAATTAGATGTCATGATTTGCAATAACTCAAAATTACTCATGCAAATTCTTCCATATTTTATTCGCGGACATTTCCATGTGACATCTAATTTGCGACAGACCTTAGATTACTTGACTTGACTCTGTAGATATTGTTTGAGATCAAAATATGTGGATGCTTTTACCTTTTCTATTGAAGAAAACCACACCTATCTTCTATGGCTTGGGCTTGGCAAGGTCGAACAACAATATTTGAAGGCCCCTTTTGCCCAAAGGGTATGGTAAACTTTAAGTGAGGTTGCCAAGAAAGGAGGGGTAATTTTGCTAAGCTCTTCTTCCTTGGACCTGGCCCATGTTTATTACAACTATCTATATATCATCATATATGGCTATGCTTCGACTTTTTTGAGCATGATCAAATGGCTAGCCAAAAGTATACAGGTGTAGGTTTAATAAACCCAGAAAATCAGTACTGTAATAAGATAATATAAGACACTTGCCGTAGTTCTTTACCAAGAGCACCGTAGGCATGCTCTGTTACTCGGGGTAAATTGTCTAGGCCTTCTTCTGTCGTCTGATAATTCCCACTTTTAACTTTGAGCATGATATCCAACGGCCTAGCCAGGTATAATACAAGTTAATAAACCCGGAAAATCAGTACCGTAAGGATAGTACGACACTTACCAGTATATCCTTGTCACATTAGTTATCGTAGTTCTCTACTGTGACCACTGTATGCGTGCTGTTACTAGGGAGAAATTGTCTAAGCCTTCTTCTGGGTATCTGCCTGATAAATCCCACCTTTAACTTTGAGTATGATATCATCAACGGCCTAGACTATAGCCAAAACTGTAGGCTATTAAACCCAACAAATCAGTACTGTAATAATAATAACACACCTACCAGTATATCCTTTTCGCATTAGTTATGTTGGTTCTTTACTGTGAGCATTGTAGGCGTGCTGTTTCAGTGTTTATCACGCATTAAATAGCTTGGATATAGTTCCTCTCTTCTCCTTATGTTCATCAAACTTCACTGCAAACACAAAACAAACACCAGTCAATTTATTATTTAAATGTCATACTTGTTAGGGAGGTAGTAAACAATTCAACTCAATTCTCTTATACAAATTTTCAGTTGCAAAAAACACAGGTCGGTTTTATAAACACAAACAGCATTCGTCATTACGGCCTATTAGTCAAGCTACAAATGTAAGCAAACCAACAACCTGCAAATGATCCCAAGGGGACAGTTTTCGAGGCTTGAAAGTGAGCCTGGCCCTTAGTGGTAGGTATACATTAGGCCCTAGGGTCTAACAGTGTGAGGTAAACAGAATTTTGAACTTTGCGGCCTTCGAAATAGTTTCTCACACAAAATAATAACTCTTAAGATTTGCTGCCAAAAAAAGTAAATGCATAAAATACACAAAGAAAGAATAACAAAAGATGAAAATTATGCCAAATCTGTGTCCCTTATCCCTCCTGTTTCCCGCAGTTTTTTGCAAGCCCAAGCAGTATGACATCTTAGCTTTTAATAAATACATGTTCCTTCTTTGGAACTGTGACTGGCGCCATCTTTCCAAGGAGAGACCAATCACCCTGGGAGACTTAATCTCCCTGGGAGAGACCGATCACCGATGCACCACATTTCAAAGAAACAAATAGGATCCAAATGGATCATCTTTCGTCATCGAAAACGCTGTTCTTGCGAAACCAAACATAAGAAAACAAAGACCAAAGGTTCCTTTTGTTGTCTGAAAAGTCACCCCCTCCCCCCCTTAAAAAAAAAAACTTGAAAACGCGTTTAGTAACGAAATATTTTGCTAAAAACGTTTTCTGACACACATCACAGCAAATCGTCAGATAAGATCCGAAAGAGGGCCAAAGAGAAGCAGGAACAATGAATACTATACTGTGTACTAATTTGTAATTAGCCAATCTTTTTTATTTATTTATTTTTTTATTTTAAACATATTTACCCTGGGATACAATTCAGTTAAGTAATTAAGCAACTGCTTTCCAATTGTCCCAGCAACAAAACAAAAATAGCTAATAAACCTAAAGATACAAACCTATTTACACAAATTTCATATAAAATAGCTACTAAATGTGAAAAAGAAAATAAAGATAATACTTTCGATACAGATCAGCTTTCCTTGAATATTCTCAATTCAAAGCCTTGAGTTTCGTTTTGAATGACTGAATCGAAGGGGCTAATTTCATTTCCGAGTTGAGTTTATTCCATGCATTGGCTCCAAGAAACGCAAATGATTTTTGGCCATAAGATGTTCTCATTTTTGGTACAGCAAGATTGCATTTGGTATTGCGTAAAACCCTGGTATGAACATCAGACAATCTGGAGAAAATGTTACCTAGGTTTTCAGGTGCAAGGTCATTTAAAGATTTATATACCATTGTACATGTTTCTCGATTGATCAGTTTATCAATTGACGGCCAGCCAAGCCGCTGCAATAGAGGAGCAGCTGGAGTGTCAAAAGGGCTACTTGTAACAATTCTAGCAGCTCTGTTCTGTAATTTCTGCAAGGTTTTCAATTTAGTTGCCCCGCAACATCCCCAAACAGAGCAACAATAACTGAAATGTGGTTGGACAATACTAAGATACATATTCCTTAATGTATCCTCTTGCACAAAGTGTTTTGCGTACTTCAAAAGTCCTATAGCTCTAGAGATCTTCTTCTGTGTACATTTTACAGTGCTCTTCCATTTTAGATTGTCATCGATCATAAGACCAAGATATTTAGTTTCCTTCACAAGATCGATATCATTACCATTTACTCGAAAATGAGGAATCGGTACCGTTGGTGTATCAATTTTCTTCAACTTTTGCGACGATCCTATTATCATGGCCTGTGTCTTGACAACATTCAAGGAAAGCTTGTTACCCTGTAACCATTTCTCAAGGCAGGCAAGTTCAGCATTGACAACAGCATCAATCTCTTCTATATTATCAGAAGAGAACGAAATTGCTGTATCATCCGCATACATTGTTGCTTTTGCCCTTGTTAATGCAAAAGGTAGGTCATTGATGTAAATCAAAAATAGAAGCGGTCCAAGGCAAGAACCTTGAGGTACCCCTATTTTGATTTCAGCAGGATCGGAGCTGACGCCGTTGACCTTGCAGAACTGCCTGCGATTATCTAAGTATGAGCTAAACCCACTGGTGTTCAAGACCGTCAATTCCGTAATTACTCATCTTATTCAGAAGAATTTGATGGTCGACTGTATCAAAGGCTTTCTTTAGATCAATGAAAATCATGGCAGTATATTTCCCTCTGTCAATATTTACGTACCAAAATCAGAGAGTACATTAAAATCTTCAGTGGAGCAAACCACAAGGAGCGAAGAGCTCCGTTTAAAGAGCGCTCGTCACCCAGAGTACTTTGCGGGCACGGTGCAATTTGAGACTATCTGAACATCAAATTTGGCCTAAGCGGAAATATGGATCCACACTGCAGCAGTTGAAACTGATAGAAAATTTCGACTTTAGTGGACTTTCCTATCAGTTGAACTACTGCAGTGTGAATCCATATTTTCCGCAAAGGCAAAATTTGATTTCCAAACAGTCTGAAATTGCAGCATGCCCGCAAAGGATGCTGGATGACAATGGCTCTTTAAACCCTCCCAATTTCAAGCAACCCGCTAACAAATTCTCACAAAATTGTGAAACTTGCCTCTGCTCTACTTCTCTGCCGTAATGCCTCACGATTGTAAACTCTCCATAACTCTCTTGCAACTGGTCAGCAAATTCCCATAAATTTTGTAAAATTTTCCATCATGAAATTGCTTCAGGGCCCTTCAGGATTATAACATCGCTTCACTTAGGGGTTTAAGAAGAAGAACTTTGTGGAAGGGAAGACGAAAGCGGAAAAAAGTGGAGATTATAGATTCTATGCTTTCTCCTAGAATAATTTTACTCTCACAGCAAGAATTTGCATCTTTCTTGCGGATATTTCTATGCAAACATGGAATTAGTGGGAAAAAGAAAACTGCGTCTTCAAGAAGTTCCTTCAGAAAAGAATAGTAAACATTCGTTCGTATGATAACACAATTGGGGAAACATCACATAGATCAACAATAAACTGTTTTTGAGAATGAACAAAAATCGGTCTACTTAAAAACAGCCTTACATTTTTCAACTTAATCCTGGTTGTCCATAGAGACACCAATAACATGAAGGTCGTGAAGTGATATGATGAGACACCTAAAAAAAAACAAGCGTCTGCCCAAAGAAGGGTATACGGTATATCATAAAATGCGACCATTATTTACGAAGCTGTATAAATATTATAAAATCAAATAAACCAAAATCAAGCGTCAAGAAAAACGCTTCGAGTGGAGTTTTTAAAGTGAAAATAAATTTTTTGGCTTTAAACATATTCAGAAATGTAAAATTTTTAATCTTCAAAAATTCAATTCACACTCTAGGCGATTTTGCGGTGCGATGCGGCGCACGCAGCGAAGTTGAATGAATCCAACTTTGTCGCATTGTCGCGTTTCGTTGTTTTCTAGAATGCAGTCGAGAACGACGCTTCAAGTGTGAATTCAGCTTTAGTTCCTTCAAGAACACACGTATTTTATATAAGAAACTAAGAATTTGTGCCAGTACTGAAAGTTTCTTAAAATTATCAGATTTTGAGTGCTCAGAGTTTCTTACGAGTTTCTTAAAGGTTCCATAACAATCTTCATGTTTACTACCTGTGCCCTCGTGAACTTTTCAAAACAAAGTTTTTCAAGCCTTTCCAATGTTTAGACATTACTCAAGTACCTTCCGAGTTATATGATATAGGAAACAAGTGAAAATAAAGTACAATCTTTCTAAGGATTTCCTCTAAAGTTGCTTGATTTTTTGGCGATCTGAGAGTTGAGTTTCTTATAAGAGGTTTCTTATAAAAAGTACCTGTATTTCATGAGAAAAGAAGCAGAGCAGTCAAATTTTTAAAAATTGCACAAATGGTTAATGCATCTTCCGTTTGAATCAATGGCCTGAAAGAAACTTCAGGTACTTTGCTACAAGTCTATTTTGGCAATTTTCGATATCTTGACTATTTCAGAGTTACAGCGTTTTTCTATCTTCCAACCAGTTGTGCCATCATCAAATTGCTAAATCGTAAACAAGAAACGTCAGGGCCGTAGGAAGCAGCTGCAGATTGGGGGGGGCCTTTGTTCTCAAAACAATAGAGAATAATGCATCTAATTTATACTTGTGACATAGCACCATCGTTTTCAAAATTATCGGGGGGACACGAGCCCCCTGCCACCCCCTTCATACGGGCCTAAACGATACAGATTTCTGCTTACACCTTTAACTTCGGTTTTCTTGAAGATTGTACCGCTTGTCCTCTATTAATTTAGGGTTTACGATGATTTCAACTTTGTTCACAACTTTACGTGAATTTTTTCAATAAAAAGAAAAACGCTTGTAATTCTGAAAATAATCAAGACATCAAAAATACTGCAAATAGAATAATAGCAAAGTACCTGAAGTTCCTTTCAAGCCATAAAATCAAACGGAAGATGCATTAACCATTTGTGCAATTCTTTTTAAATATTTGATGCCTATTCTGATATTTCCTAAGAACGTTTTGTGTGAAAGTTTTTCATTGAAAGTTTCAGAATCCTCCTCTCCGCGGTACCAATCAAAGGCACAATTTGCGCAGTATTTCGCGAAAATGTAAGCCAAAAACCAGCCAAAAACGTTGGAGAAACTCCAAGCTTATTCAACGAGAAAAGCTCACAATAGCCGCACACAACTTACAAGAAATATTCAGAGTAAAGCCCTTCTAATTTTTTCATCAGACAAATATTTTCTCTTCATGGCCTAAAACCAGTAAACCTCTCTTAAGCCTCTTAGGTTAGGCATAATTCTCATTCTCTACAGCCAGAAATAACGAGCTAACGATTACTACATATTTTCTACTTTGTTTAGGGCGTGGCATCCACTAAATTCCTTTTTTGAAGTCTATAAAAAGACCCAGCGGGCGAATGAACCAGATAGCTTACAAACAATGACCAGAATTTCAACACTTGAAGTGCTGCCGGTCAGGACACATGCCATAACACCACCCAGTAACAACCCCGCTGAAACGCTTCCCCGCCAAGGTGAAATGATGACTCGCCAAGAAAATTTGTTTCCCCGCCGAAATTTCGCTCTTCCCCGCCGTGATTTTTGTGATCCCGGTCTAGAATTTATAATTGGGGAATTTTCCCCGCTGTCTTTTTAATGCCCGGCGGGGTCGTTACTGGGNCTTTTTTGAAGTCTATAAAAAGACCCAGCGGGCGAATGAACCAGATAGCTTACAAACAATGACCAGAATTTCAACACTTGAAGTGCTGCCGGTCAGGACACATGCCATAACACCACCCAGTAACAACCCCGCTGAAACGCTTCCCCGCCAAGGTGAAATGATGACTCGCCAAGAAAATTTGTTTCCCCGCCGAAATTTCGCTCTTCCCCGCCGTGATTTTTGTGATCCCGGTCTAGAATTTATAATTGGGGAATTTTCCCCGCTGTCTTTTTAATGCCCGGCGGGGTCGTTACTGGGGGGTGTGCCATAGGATGCGTGGATAATCATTTGTGTGAATAAATGTTAAAAAATGATATAATCTCACTTACTCGTGTCGTTTTTGCCCATTTTATTATCCGCCTCGTATTCACTGCTCCGAATTTAGGCCCCACGCCTTACACGGCTACAACAAGCGTGCGACCGAAGGAGGGCCTAAATTCGGAGCTGTGAATACAAGACGAATAGGCTAATAAAATGGGCAGAAAAGACACGAGTAAGTGAGATTATATCATTTTTTAACATTTATTCACGCGAATGATTACCCACGCATCCTATGGCGTGTGGTCAGGAGTGTGATACTGACAGCATAGGCGTCCAATCTTCAAAAAGGCTAGCGTAAATGGCTATAACTTCTTTTTTTTTATTGAATGGCTTGAAAGGAACTTTAGCTTCTTTGCTATAATTTTTCTCAAAACTCTCTATGAATTTTTTCAACAAAACGAACGCTGTAATTCCAAAAATAATCAAGATATCAAAAATTGCCAATGAGCAATAATAGCAAAGTACCTTTGGTTCCTTCCAAGCCATTAAATCAAAAGGAAGATGCATCAAGCCAACCTCGATTCCAGGGCTATCAGTGTCTTCAGCCTCCCTTCAGCCGCCCATTGTTACCCTGGGTTCGAGGTTGGCATCAAGCAAGCGTGGAATGTTTTATAAAGATTTGATTCTTAAGCCTGGTTCACACTAGGTCGTTGAAGGCACTGTAGTCGTCGAGGGCGCTGGAACAAACGTCCCAAAAAACCCAAAAAACTGAATGTGAATGGCGAAATAAACTCCCCAATGACCCTGACGACACCAACGACTGAGTTTTTGCCGTTCACATTCAGTCTTTTGGGTCGTTCATCCGAACGACCCCAGCGACTCCAGCGCCGGCAACGACCTAATGTGGACCAGGCTTTATGCTGACAAACCACTCCTTGAGGGAATGACCATAATAGGTAGACGAACTGTTCAAAGTTCGAAATGCAATAAACTCATAAGATCTATTTAAATTCATTTGTAAATCATGGTCAAATTGATAAACATTGTTCAACATTCAACTCATTTCTCAATGAATTAAGCTTTACAAAAAACCAGGCTAATGAAATTGACATCAAACATTATTACGAATATGGATCGAGTGTATTAAAATTTATCCACGTTTGAAAAATCATAAAAATCAGACAAAAACACCACAATTAAATTTTCTTTCGTAAGAACTTAACTACCCGGGTGAGTGAAAAGAAGTCGAAGTATTTGCAAGCCTGTAGCTTTTTAGCTTTGTAAATATTTACCAGGTTTCTTAAAACTGGTGATCATTGCTTAGCCAACTTAATGATAAAATATAGTTGGTTAAAATCGGCTGTATTTTTCCCAAGTTGCAGGAATGTCATGAAAATGTTTCATCTTAGAATCCCTCAAAACAGGCCCAAATCCATCGATTAAATCCGCAAAAAATTCAGCCTGACGATACTAAAATCTAGGTTAAAAACGGCTGGAAGAAAGTATGTAGTGCTAAGAACAATAAAACAGGCTTTGCATGTAGACAAACTACTTTGGTGATCAGATAGCCTGACGGAGTTGGATTGTAATAGCTGTAAGTTTAGGCCTACTTTGAAGATGAAACACTGTTAGCTTCAGAACAACATGACTAACTTTAACCAACTAAATTTTACTATCTAAGTTGACACATTAGCTGAACAATTATAATCCGTTTCAAGAAATCTGAGACAGACTCTAGGAAACTACAGGCTTGCAAACGTTTACACTCTTCTCTCACTCACCCGGTCCTTTCAGTTATTTGAATTCTTGATGATTCAGGTAACGTTTTGTGATCGGCAAGAGTTAGTGTCCAATTGAATGAAATGTGACTGTAACAATATATTCTAACTTGCAAGATCTTTGTGGAAATCAATCATAGAACTGGTGAAGTGAAAGACACAACATTTGCTGACTTGTAAATCAAGAAGACTTCTTTTCGATGCTGAAACAAATGATGAAATATTGAAATCGATTGCAATGGCTATGAGTAAAACTGTGCACAGGCTTTCATGAGAATGTGCCAATGCTTGGCACTTTGGTCTAGAAATTATTCTAGCAAAGGGTATCATTTTCACATGGTTAAAATGCTGGCGGCATACCCCTGCCCGAAATTTAGCATTAACCCCCCCCCCCACCCTCTAGCCTGAGCGAGGTCAGATTTGACTTTACACAACTTAACGGTAAACGAAGATGATGGCAATTTAAAAAAAAACATTAAGGGCTCTTGGGCAACCGGCATGCATTGCAACCCTATTTGTAAAGGTGGCCTAATTTCATGCTGCATGAAAAAATTGTGTAATGTCGCTCAAGTCAGCAGCACGTCACTGCAGCTCCAGATGCGGCCATATTTCTTCATACGTACATGTTAAACATTGGACTTGAATTGAATGAAGTCCATGAAATCCACGAAAAACAAAACAAACTATCGCAATGCATGCCGGTTGCCCAAGAGCCTTTAAAGATTGAATCCATGCCATCTACTTCCAATGCATACCTTTCCTTTTTGTCTGCTTTCTTTCCGCTTTTTACAATTAGGCCAAGCACGACAATGAGTAGAAGAGCCGCTATTGTTACGATGGTACCAATGTAATACATGGAACTAAGCACCTACAAAGTAAACAAAATTGCTTAATCATTTGCTCCCCTGCTGTGTCTCCAAAGAAAGTCGAGGCGCGTTTACCGTAAGTGCTCTATTTAGCCCCCTCTCTAATAAGTCCCTCCTCTCAGAGCAAAAAAAAAAACAGAAATAACCTCCCTCTCTTGCAAAGAAATAGAATTGCTACTATTCGCTGGAAGAAAAACCGAAAAAGAATGTGTAGCAAAGTGTGCCTGGACTTCAGGGCAGCACTGGGATTTGAGAACGCAAATTTTGAAAATTCGCGTAAATTTAAGTCGCTTATACTTTGTTTAGCGTTGAGTTTATGCACCTTAATTAAGTGACGCATTAATTAAAACGACACAACCCTAATTTTTTCATTTTAACAAAATTTCCCTACAAGAGTTCCCAAGATTTGTTCTGTTTTAGAGAAATTGTTCTGTTTCCGCTGTTTACACCGTGAAAGAAGAATGAAAAAAAAAACAATTTTCGGTTGAAAAAATTTTGTTCTGTTCTTGGCATTAATGTCCTTTTATCCCCATTAATTTCCAAAGCATAGTAACAGCGAAATCTATGAATTTGTCAATGATCCATTTCCCAAACTTTGACCCATTCCCCCCCCCCCCCTTTCACTCAACACGACTTTCAAATGACATGAGGAAAGACTTACCACTTTCGTTCTTCTCCAACGAAGCAATGCAAATGGAATAATACTGTATCCGAACATGACATGTTTGGCCACATACATGACTGGAATTAATATACCCTTTACAACAGGGTTTAATTCATCGAATACCAGTCCAGTTAACTGATAAATTCGGTTATTGAGCTGCAGAAAAATGGAGAACAACTTCAGGCAAGAGAAGACGTCAAGAGCGCGTCAAAAACATTTACAGTAAGTACGCGCATAATAAAAACTTGATTTTTTCAGTTTCGTTTTCCTTCTGTGCTCTAACACAATGCATGCCTTGTTTAGTTTTTGGTAAAGACACAGTATGTTTGTCATGGTTTAGAAGTTCACGTACATGAATATGAATATAATTGAAGGCCTACTTTAGGAATCCTGCAAAGCATGATATCTCTCGTACTTATGGCGCAGAAAGACTGATTTCGAGCAATTAAACTTTCATATATATGTTAGCAAATTTTTTCTATGCAATGAATTTTTAAAGAAACATATTTTGTAAGTAAATTGCATCAACAAAAATTGGCAAACGCCATACGTTTTTTTTGCTTGTTCTCACCTGGTAGTATTGTTGAACTTTTTCTGGACTCTACACTCACCTTCCTCTGTACAATAATAATGATAAACTCTCGAGCAAACGTCAAGAAGTATCCAATATAGAAGCCATGCCATATCGCCAAGAAAGCTAGGGCAGTCACGTGTGACACATTCTTGTTGCCAAGGAAACGAAGACGCTTGAAGACGTATCTGGGCAAAGTAGAAAGTTTCTTTGAAAAGCAAAATCTAAGACTTTTCGTTAAGAGATCAAACATTTCGCTTTTTGCTGTATCACTTTACAAAAACTTCTCCACTTAGTTTTAAAATGAAAGTTTTATGTTGCAGATTAATCTTTATAATCGATACTAAAACGAACGGCCGCCATTATGGAAATTTTTCCAAATTTCATGATACAAAATTTTCGACTCCAGATTCGGATTCAGCGCTCAAAGTATAGTCTAGCTGCAGCGTTTGATGTTCTTAGTCCTTGTTACAGTAATTTTACGGTGATATAAAGCTCAGTATGTTGTAAGGGATTTGACCGTGAAAAAGTCTAGGGGTAAAAGTTTACCCCCGAACGATTTTTACGGTCAAATCCTTTATGAAATCACAAACATTATAGCACAGTAAAATCGATATAACAAGGATTAAAAAGATGGAGCGTTGCACCCAGACAATATCTTGAGTGCTGAATCTGAACCTGGAGTCGAAAATGTTGTAAAATAAAATTTGGAAAAATTTCCATAATGGCGGCCGTTCGTCGAAGTGGTGTATTCATACTAAAACGAACAAAACAATCAATTTTTGTAAGATTGCTAAGATATAAACGCATTTTGAAAGTTGCAAGAAGCGAAATATCTGGTCCTGGATAAAATGACATTTTCTAGGATTTTACAGAGGACTGTATAAATTGGTCCAAAAGCTTGCTTTAGAATGGTTGGTTCAATACAAAATGTACATTACTTATTTCTCTATTTAATTTATGTATTTATTTTAAGCCAGGTTAGAAAGGGCAGCTCAAGAGCTGATGTGGACCAGCGCAACCTATCAAAGTTATACTGTGAGCAATTCTCGAACTCTAAATATTTAAAAATCACATCCTTTTACTCGCAATAACGAATTCTTCAAAGATTTTAACAAAGACAGATTTCGAGCAAATAAATTTAATGTAAGGCTTTTGTAACTGCTAGAATTTTCCAGGAAATATAATTCTGTTCTAAATTCTGAAAAATTCTGTGTTAAGGAGATTTTTAGGGCTCAGATCTTTAAAAAGGTGGGTGTAAAATTCTATAACATTTTTCTTTGAATTAAATGTCTTTAAAGGAACTTCAGGTACTTTGCTGTAAATCTGCCGTGGACATTTTTTTATATCTTGATTATTTTCAAAATGGCGGCATTTATTATATTTGAGGCTGTGACGTCATCAAATTTATAAATCCTAAACCAGAAAAGCGAGAAATTTCTGCTTGCCACCATATTGTAGGCCTTCATAAACTATGGTTTTCTTGAAGATTATATTATTTTTCTTCTATTGATTTAGGATTTACGATGAATTAAATTTTTTCAAAATTGTCCATGAATTCTTTCAACAAAGATAAAAACGCTGCAATTTTGAAAATAATCAAGATATCAGAAAATTTCCAAGGCAGATTTACAGCAAAGTATCCTGAGTTCGTTTGAAGCCATTCGATTCGAAGAAAAATGTTATAGAATTTTACACCCACGTTTTCAAAGATTTGAAAGATTTGAGCCCTATGCTGATTTTTATAGATTTGCCTATTTTTTCTCTCCAGATTTACGATCGGGATAAAACAAAGTAATTTTGCATAAACATACCTAGATACCCAGGTATTAGTATTGATATTGAAGCATACAACCATGCTCTGCGAGAAAAGAAAATAATATCATTTCATAATATCATATAATTAAATGTTTCATTTTTCAAAATATTAGACTTGGATCATCTAATTTCAGTTCAGTTCATATAGTGTTCTATCTTCGCCAAAGAAAATTTGTTAATTCCCTTAACTACGAGTTTTCTTTTGAAGATCCTTGTTAATAGGAATTGCTTGAAATAATGAAAGCACAAAAACTTGAAATTCATCCACGAATTCTTCAAGATTAAACGCTTTAAGATTATAAGAGTCATGCGGGATCTTTTATGAACAATCGGTTGCCTTCTGCTTCTTTCATTTCAAATTAATGTTGATATTTATTCCAAATTAGTAAGCAAACTGTTTCTTCATCTTAAAGGGGCTCCGTCGGTGATTTTGCAGTTTTTGATAGGCAATATCACAAAGACTTTCATCTATTTTTCCAAAAATGAAAGCGCTATTTTGAAGATAAATCCTTGTAATTCACAGAGGAGCAAACCAAACATTCGTACCTTTTACGATTGCTCATTTTTAAGTGGAATTTTAACGGTCGCTTTTTGGTGGCTTGGGTGAAGCCACTAAACAAACTGCAAAAGACAATAGACACGTTCCTATCTACACATAATTCATCTACACATAATTTCAACGATTCAAATCCACAATATAGTGAATCATTAGGCACAGCATGGGCACACAATGTCTCGAGCGATGGGGACTCTGGGGGGTGGAGCAGTGGCGGCAGCGATTGTTGTGGTCATTGTTCTCTCTTCGGGGTTTCTATTGCTCAGCATTGTTGTCTATGCTGGTCTGACCTCCAATGTAAAACAGGCTCCAGTATTTATCAGTATTTAATCGTTTATGTGTAGTTTTTCGTAGTCGTATCATTTAGTTGTAACTTCAGTTGCATGCTTTATGTAATGGCCATGGGGTTGTCATTGTCTTTTGCTCCCTTTGGTATCGTCTCTGTAGTGTTGTATAGTTGTATAGTAATTAGAAAGTATAGTAGTTGTATCATGTATTGTAACATTTTAGATGAANGGGGTGGAGCAGTGGCGGCAGCGATTGTTGTGGTCATTGTTCTCTCTTCGGGGTTTCTGTTGCTCAGCATTGTTGTCTATGCTGGCCTGACCTCCAATGTAAAACAGGCTCCAGTATTTATCAGTATTTAATCGTTTATGTGTAGTTTTTCGTAGTTGTATCATTTAGTTGCAACTTCAGTTGCATGCTTTATGTAATGGCCATGGGGTTGTCATTGTCTTTTGCTCCCTTTGGTATCGTCTCTGTAGTGTTGTATAGTTGTATAGTAATTAGAAAGTATAGTAGTTGTATCATGTATTGTAACATTTTAGATGAATATAAAAAAAAAAAAGATTTGTTTACATTTTGGCGACGGAGCCCCTTTATTTAAAGGCAGTGTGTCACGGAGGTGATTAGGTCGATAAAACAAATAAGAATGATACAATAGGCAAACTTCAGTAATTTCGAGGGTCTTCCATTTTCACGAAGATGATAACGATCTGACTCCCTTTCTTCGAAAGAGAAAGCATGATCCGAAAACATAAAGGCTCTGTGAACACAATTACTAGATATTTTGTTGTTAGTTTCATCATCTGGCTAATCACATCCATCACACACTGCCTTTAATGATCAATCGCCTACAAACCTCTAAAGTGTATCCAGTGATATAATACTTCGTGAGTCTAATATTCCGCAGTCCATCCCATTTTGCTCTGCCGTTTGCATCGACACCGTTATAACCCAGACCAGTAAAAATACAACAGCCTTCCTGTAAGAAAAGAAGTGGAAAAATCAGACATACGGAATTTAAAAATCGTTTTTAATGACGTTACCTTTTGCTGATCGTTTTCTTCTCACCGAACTTTTTTTAATATGCTTCAATTTAGCAAGGTAGCTCTTTCGACGACAAAAATATCCATAAAACTTTCCAAACATGTGAGCCTTTTTCTTAAAAAAATGATTTAAGCTCCGGTCAAACGATCCAACTTTTCACCCAACATTTCATCCAACATTCCATCCAACATTTCATCCTGTGGAAATGTTAGGTGAAATGTTGGATCGTTTGACCGAGGATTTATACTTACAGAAAATAACCAAACGAAAATATACTTCAGGAACATAACATGATACCAGATTACCAGATCGAAGCATTTCCTCACGAATGACGCCGTCTGCAATGAATAAAAAAGCTGTATTAGAAGCCTCAAATTAGCATCGTATAAAATGATTCATTAAAACACATTTATTTCTCAGTACAAATTAAATTAATAAATAAATTAAATAAATTAAATAANAGCTCCGGTCAAACGATCCAACTTTTCACCCAACATTTCATCCAACATTCCATCCAACATTTCATCCTGTGGAAATGTTAGGTGAAATGTTGGATCGTTTGACCGAGGATTTATACTTACAGAAAATAACCAAACGAAAATATACTTCAGGAACATAACATGATACCAGATTACCAGATCGAAGCATTTCCTCACGAATGACGCCGTCTGCAATGAATAAAAAAGCTGTATTAGAAGCCTCAAATTAGCATCGTATAAAATGATTCATTAAAACACATTTATTTCTCAGTACAAATTAAATTAATAAATAAATTAAATAAATTAAATAAATTAAATAAATTAAATAAATTAAATAAATTAAATAAATTAAATAAATTAAAAGCAAACGTACAAATTATAAAGAAAACATGCAACATTACAGTCATGGCCAAAAGATAATTCGAATAACAAAATCAACTCTTGAAAATTAATTCCGAATACCTATGCGATTTGTTGATTCAAAATAAAAGTCAAAGGTTGGTCTTAAACTTATGGCTATAGCTGTGGTCTGAAAGCACTCTTTTAACTATTATTATTCGACCATTTCTGGGACCATGGTTGAAATAAACTCCTAAATATCTACCGTAAGGCAGGTTATTATTCTATTCCATTGTTCTAGTCACCCAATCAGCTGCACGAAAGAGCGTCACATGATCCATAATTCAAGGCTTACCAAAAACTTTTTAGACATGACATATTGTGTGGGATACAATGGATCCAGACTTATGAACAGAATTAGAAAGACGACACCAAGGAGAAATCGAATGAATCCAGCCAGAAATCTGTAAAAAGGATGAGAAAAATCTCTAAAAGGGACTTAAGCGAATTATGAGCGAATACGCCAGAGAATGTTTCAGCTAAAAACACGAAAAGCCACTGCAGGCTAGACTTGCTCCAAGTCTATTCCGTGGTCTATCAGCGCTCAATAAAACATAATAATTTCTGCGGGGGCGTAAATCGTGACGAGGACGCTGCAAAGTTT
Organism: Aurelia aurita; assembly: GCA_004194415.1. NCBI lineage: Eukaryota > Metazoa > Cnidaria > Scyphozoa > Semaeostomeae > Ulmaridae > Aurelia > Aurelia aurita. Next base: position 417,068 of record REGM01000047.1, read on the forward strand.
CTACTGCAGGCTGAAGAAACTATTTGTCACAAGCCAATCAGAGAAGAATTTCTCATTGAATTTTTTAAGCTGGCAGATAATCTTTATTTTTGTTTACTAAAATCTTGTACAGCCCCTTTAAACTTTATGTTAAAAAGTTTTAAATCTAAAATGACATGAAGATAAAATTCGGAATAAGATCATTTCAATCAAACGAAATTAAAATCAAAGTGAGTCAGTGAATTGGGCCAGAAAAGATAGACTATCTTCGCTCTTTTATTTGTTCTTGATAATATTAATAGTAATCAAAACAATCAACCGAAATTTTAATCACCTGGAACCACCTTTGGCTTCTGCACTTTCGTCTATAAGGGTTCCTTCAATAAATGCAACATATCTTCGCATTGAAAACTAAAATAAAAAAGTCAAAAGTGAACCAGGAAACACAAATAAAAGAGGGCTTCAGTCCTAAGTTTTTTTTTAAGTTTGCAGAAGATCAATAAATACGAATACATCAAGAATTTTACAAAAAGTTGTATTTTGGTTTGATATTCTTTCCTTTTGAAGATACGTTATAAATAGGACATTGAGGATGCCAGAAACTGAGGTGTATTAAGTTTATACTACCTAGATTAACTCAAATGAGGAGAGGATTTGATAAACAATCCTTAAAATCTGTCTCATATTAGAAATCAGGTAAAATATCTGAATAAAAAACAACTGTGTTTGAATGTGTAATTTTGCGTTATCGCAAATCTCACCTGACATCTAATATGAGATAGGCTTAAATTTCCTATTTCAAGGTATTTTTATTACGGAATATCTGTATGTTGTCTATTAAATGCATACCTGAGGTCCAGCCATTTGCGCTCCAAAGTAGAAGGAGAACCCAGTTATCTGTAAGACAAAACATAATGTTATGGTTGCTGGAAAGTTTATCCAAGGCCTTCCCGGAAAGATAACCCTTGAACACATGGCGTTGGCGTTGACTCAAGAGTTGTTTTTTGAGCTACAGTCGTTCCAAAACACAGTACAACATTCCTATTTTCCTATATTATAAAAAATCTCTTTCATACAAATATTGCTTCAGCTGTTCTTGAAATGTCTTGCGAAAATATCTTTTCTACACCGCACCTCTGATATCATGGAGATTGAAAATTATCGTACCCATGCAGGACTATTTAAAATTTCATTTTTTCTTCAGACACTCGAGAAATAGACGTCTAAAATGGTATTTGCCTACCTCCATTAGAGATGGAATCCGATCCATTGCCGTGAGTTTCTGATCAGCTGAAAGATCTTCCTGTAAATCAATTCATAATTAATAATTAATAAGAATTAATAAAAGTGCTGAGTTTGGATCGAATACGCCGTACATAATCGTAGCTTTAAAGTTATGTAGGGTGGGAGGCCGAGCGGCCTATACAGTTCCATTAGGTAACTGAAGCTAAGCTTGGTCGCGTTAGGTCAAAATCCAGATGGGTGACCTTCCAGATGCCTGACCAAGCAACTCATTTCGCCGTCCTTTGGAAGGGACATTAAACTTAGGAGGGGTTCCAAGCCTGGATGCGGCATGCATAGTAGGCCTGAAATTAGCTGTAATATAGCTAGAAATCTTTCCGGCCAACTTAAAATAAAGTAATGAATGAATTAATGAATAATATTATCAGATGCAGTGATTTGGCGATGACAACGTAATCGTTTGCAGATTAAAAACTAGTCTTCATAAAAAGGCACTTTCAACTTTACTTAGGAAAAAAGGATCTTAAAGCCTAATAATAGCTTACCTTTGGGCGCTTGCCGTCATAGCAGTCCCATACCAAACCTAAAAAAGACAGTAAGTTCTTTATCAGATGTTCGAAGAATAGTATCCATTTTTGAGGTGACATTAAATCATAAACTGGATTGCTTTTTGAAGACTAAACGCAGTCAAAACAAACGACAAATGTCAAATTGGCAGAAGTCTGTTTCATTTCATGGACCTAAGCTTTGGAACAAATTAAGCTTGGATGGCAAACATGCACCCTCTCTTCCTACCTTCAAAAAAGGTTAAACGAGCCATTGCAGAGGGTTTGATTTCACTTTTCTTTTGATTTAATTTCGTATGATTTTGTTATGGACATTTTTAGTTTTTTTATTGCTATTTAACTTAAGTTAGCAACATTTGTAAATTAGGTTTTTACTTTGTAGTCTTTTTGCACGGACCCCTATAAAGCAGTCTCCACAGGACTGACGAGGCTACCGTGGTTAAATAATATAAAATGAAATGAAAATGAAAAACCTACATAATACCAAACTTGACAATTTTTTAAAAGCTTTTCGGCTGGTTGTTTTTCAAGTTATAAACAATTTCTTGAACGTCTTTCAAAGCAGCCTATCGATTGAAAAACAGTTTTCAAATTTTCTAAAAGACTAAACTTGACAGAACACTTTGAGGTGAATAGCAAATTGAGAAAGATACTAGTCATGATCTGTTGTACAAGCGTTATTCAATGAATGCACAAATCTAGTGCTGCTTATCAATACAAAATTTCATTAAAAATATTAGAGCAAACAGAAGGTCATAAAAGTATCACTAAATGTGTAAAGGAATGTGGATTCAAGGGACTGTCGTTGGGTGTTGCAAAATAAGAATCCTTACCAATAAGGCGTAAGCATAAAATACATTGTGGTGTTGTCCATTTGATGTCATATGAGTCTGACGCAGTGAAGATATATCCAACAATCAGATAGGTCTGTGAAATAACCAAAATTGATTAAAAATTTCATTTTAAAATTTATTAATGCAATGAAATTTATAGTTCTTTTACAGATGTTCGAGTATTCTTTTTCCACTTTTTTTTGCCCTTCTAATGCTGGTTGAGGTGCAAATGTGGTTCACATTCATCGACAAACATTTGAAGCCGTAGTCAGAGCAAATTTGTCTGAAAACTGAAACTGAGGCACTTAACATAATTATACAAATATTATTCCTCGTACCAACCAAAGCATTTTAACTGGTTTGAAATCAGTACATGCAAGCTGTACCATTCAGGCCCATAGGAAGTAGGGGCAGGGGGACTCAAGCCCCCCTCAATACTTTGGGAAAAATGGTGCTATGTCACAAAAATAAATTTGATAAATTGTTCTCTATTGCTTTAAGAACAACAGTCCCCCAAAAGTCACAGCATTTGGTCCTATTTTTTTTTTAACTTCGGCCCTCATATTTTCCAGCATTGACAACTACAGTATACAGTTACTGAATGATTAAGAAGTCAATGCTAAAAAATCTTTGGGCTGTAGTTTGACGTCCTTGCAGTCTTAAAAAGATATGGCTTTTGAAGACTGATCAAGAACCAATCAAATGGCTTCATTTCATTGCTGGCCAAGGAGCTGTATTTTTGAACGCCACATACAAGTTATTGACTTCCATAAAGTGCACAAAAAAATAGTATTTATACATACAAACTACAAAGGCTGAAACTTACCATATTGAATGTAAAAAGTATGAGAACTGATAATTTTGTGCCACCAATGAGGGTCAGAATGACATATGTAACAAGTACTGATATGATAGGATAGACAAAGTCTTGCCCTGTGAAAAGATAAAATTATAAAGTCTTCATCTGTTTTAGTTATCTGTTCCTTGAATGTTTAAATGTTGTTTTTGTTACTTTGGCAGCCATGTCCTATTTCAAGTCTAAGTACTGATATGATGGGATAGACAAAGTCTTGCCCTGTGAAAAGATAAAATTATAAAGTCTTCATCTGTTTTAGTTATCTGTTCCTTGAATTTTTCTCCACCCTTTGGCAGCCACGTCCTATTTCAAGTCCTAATTTTGTGTATCTTGCATTTCGTTTGCTATGCCAGTTGGCCTAGACAACAATTTATTTTACTACGTAGCTTGAAAACCTTTAATTAGACTCATAACATCTTCAGATTTCAAACCAAACTGAACAATTTCAAATTGAAAATTGATAAAGAGGGCACCAGAGCAGTTCGATGCATTCTGATATTTTTCACAACAATGATTTTTATCTTGGGGTGAAATACATTTTCACAAGGGTTATCGATAGCCAACATAAAATATTTCGCAAGGGCACTAGTGAAGACAAGGGTCATTGCCAATATAAAATGAAAGGTCTGAAACTGTTCTACTTGGTGTGTGGTGCGCCAAAAAGAAATTTGCATGTTTGAAAGTTTGTTAAATGGAGAATACTTAACAAATTGGAGCGAATCAAAGTTTACTTCCTGTGAGAGCTGAAAAGCTAAAGTAACTATTTGTGATTTTTCTTTCATTTTTCTGAGCATTGGAAGTATAGGTAAAAGTGAATTTACAAAAATTTGTTACTTTGAAACGTGAAAAGGGCCTCAATCAAATCTTATACGCATCCCCCCCCACCCTCGAGAGTTAAGAACCAAATCTTTATAAAAGCAGTAACAGATATGATACTGTTGTAAAAATTTGCATATTGTGTTGAGTGAGGAGATTATTTATAATTTGATTGAGGGTTATGGACTCTTTTCACACATTTCAATGTACAGGAATTCTCTTAAATTAAATTTTACAAATGTTTCAATGTTAAGAAAAATAAAAGAAAACTCACAACGAATACTTTAGCCTTTCGGCTATCACTTCAGCCTTTTGGCTAAGTTTGGTACATTTCAATTTATGAAAAACTTGATACTAAATGAGGTTACTAAAAATTATATACTATGGAGGAGGTGGACGCAAAGAAACAGACAAATTTCTGGCACACTGAGGTAAAGTCAAACTCTGATGAGAATGTAGGTTCGAAAGGCCTCAGTGTGCCAGAAATTTGTCTGTTTCTTTGTGTCCGCCTCCTCCATAGTATCAATTTATGATGTATTCTGCATATAACAAATTTTTTAAACGGTTAATTGAAGCTCTTGTTGATGCACCTGGTCTATTCAACTTTTCTAACTTACCAAAACCGAAATACAAGATGAGTAGACCACAAATTGAGAAGTATGCACTCTGAAATATATAACATAGTCAACATATCACAGGCCAGCAGATAGTTGCCCAATGAAGCTAAAATAGCATGCAGTACAGGCCTTGCACACATTAACATGACAAAAATTCTCAAAGAATTTTCAAGAATTCTTCACATTGAAATAAGAATTCTTGGGTCATATGAAAGACTGTAAATTTTTTTAAACAAGAATTCTTAAGAAACTAAAAATATTCTTAAGAATTCTTGAGAGGCAGAAAAATCATGTTAATGTGTTAACGTGGGCAAAGGCCTGTACTGTACTTCATCAAAATGGGAACTTTTACTTCTACAGCTACATAGATACAGTAATCAGCAACCTCAATGCTGAGGGCTCAGCTGATGAAATACAATTGGTCACTGCATGGATAGCCTTTCAATAGCTTTTAATTGGAATTGGAAAAGAGAAAAGCAATTGAGGGCTGATGTATCGAGCTTACATGCAGGGACCGATCATACTTAAAGATCAATCAACAAGTCAAGGGGAAATCAGTAAACCAGGGTTTCACCATAAAAACTGTAAAATGGTCCCGGGCAGCTGAGCAGTCCTGAGTTAAGAAATTTATCTCTTCATACAAAATGTTAGCAAGCTTCCATGTCAAATCATGGAAAGCCCCCTTTTTACCAATTGACCAAATGCGAATAGCTGAAGATGCTATGTCCCAATGCATGCTCCAACCACCACAGCCAGCAAATTCATTAATATGTTACTCCTAAAAACAAAGAAACTTGTAGAATCCTGAACAAAACTGTAAAGGACCATCAACAGTTAGCCATAGTGGAATTGAGGTAGAATGGCCCACCATATGTGTCCGCCAGACATATTTTCCATATGCCACAAGGTAATCCATAGCTCATTGTTCCACTATAGGATTTAGAGATTTTAGGTTTTACGTACGCTGGGGTATGCCAAATTCAAGGTCCTGTCCGCCATATAAATATGGCGGAAATCCCCTTAATTCCAGTATGGACAGTTAGGTTTCATCTTTGGGCCTACAGTATGTTTCTTCTTGCAAAAAAGCACAGTGATCTTGAAATCAACAACAGTCATTTTTAGGTCAATTTTTATTCAGGCTGTGATAATGGAGTGGGAAGGGGGGTAAAAAAAAACAATCATAACCAAATGCCGCGATACAAGATTAAACCTAAATGGTAATGTTCCCTAAATTGCCCAAAATGCCTCCAAATGCTCCAGCCCTTGAAGAAAGCTTGTATCCTTATTTTATTCCTCACCTTGAAATATGGAGACCCTCTAGAGATGACGGCATGATAAACAAGAGACAACGGATATCCTGCAAAAGAAATGGAAGTGAATTTAGGGATTTCAACAAAGATATTTACAGTCTTTGTGGTTTGAGGCTGGGAAGTCCCTTTCTATCAAAAGAATTATAACACATTTTTATGACTTTCAAATATTATGCAGCATACTACTCTCCACTCAAAATAATCGCATAAAATTGCAATGCAAAGTTAACTCTCTTCTCAAACTTTTTGACAATCAAATAAGGCCCCTAAATTGAATATCAAAGTAACAAGACAGCTCTTATGAAAATAATGTATAAATCCTCTTTGCAATTCTGATGTTTCTCAACACATAAAATGTTTTCATTAAAAACCTGTGCTTTTTATCAATTACATTACAGGCAATTAAAAATATCAGAGATATATTGGTTGTTACACAGTTGAGCAAGGGCGCCTACCTTGTATGAATTGGGTTTATTTGCAGTTCAGTTTTCGTGACATAGCACAGCAATTGCTGCATTGTAGTCGTTTTATCCAAACCGGAAGACGTAAGATGACGCAAGATAATTTTGTGGTTTCAGATTCAGGTGTTGATGTAATGCGATATCAACAGTTACAGGAGATGACCACAGGGAACCAGACAGCGCGCCTAACTCCTAACTCTACTGTTCGCGATTCTCACAAGCGCGTCCNAACACCCTGGGAACGAGGCTGGGTAACAAGCTATATAATGCTTCATGTCAACATCACAGAAATTTCGTAACTGGATAACTGGATGAACTTTCTGAAGTCTGGCCAAGGGTGTCAGGACACCTATATTGTGATTAGTAAATGTTCATTTACTTTGTTTTGATTGTTGTTGTCTTCTTTGCTTTGTCTCTCCCTGCCTTGGTTTATGAGCAAAATTTCAATGAACATTGGCCTAATTGGTGTGTGATAGTGCACCACCTTTTCTTCTGCGAAGGCGCACTTACACATACCTTAGCGTAAAACTGGGCTAACCGCTTTTTCGAATATAAGTCCTTGTATTCCTATGTGTAAGCACAGGTGGCATCAAATATTAAAGGAATTGTAAAAAATTGCTTACTCATGTTGTATCTGTTGTTATTTTCTGTTATATTCTTTCCCTGACCATGCTTGAACCATACTCGAACGTTTGTTTGAAAAAGTAGGCCTATTCGCCCCAATTCCCAAAAAGAATGGCCTACTTTTTCAAATAAACGTTCGAGTATGGTTCAAGCATGGTCAGGGAAAGAATATAACAGAAAATAACAACAGAGCATGGTCAGGGAAGGAATATAATAGAAAAAACAACACAGATACAACATGAGTAAGCAATTTTTTTACAATTCCTTTAATATTTGATGCCACCTGTGGCAGGGAGAGACAAAACAAAGAAGACATCAACAATCGAAACAAGGCAAATAAACATTTATTAATCACATTATAGGTGTCCTGACACCCTTGGTCTTCCTCCATCTTCCCTGTTGTTTATAGATACAGTGCTTGTTGACAGGGATCATAACTGTTTCTATTCATGTCATGCTGTTTTGTATACTAACTTGTGACTCAATACCAAACGGTATGAATTTCAGTGAACACACAAAAATCTGGGGGGGGAAGTGATAGAAGTTTCTCTTTCTCGATTTAAAAACAAACGAGTTTTAAACGTTCATCAACTATGTCTTGGAAGAATCTTTTGAAGAAAAAATTTGGAAAGTTTACTAACGTACAGTTTAAGCCTGAAAATGGCAGAAAAAGGAAGAGGCTTCGTGCTACTCTGCTACGTTGTCCTTTTGCAATTATGAGCTTTCGAAGGGGTATGTGCATTCAATCTACAATTAACGTAGTTTAAAATTAACATTAATTTTAGGCCAACTCTAGGGTCCCCTAAAGCTTCAGTTGCAACTATAGCAGGTGAACATTCGGAACTCTAACTCTTGTTCCAGATTATGTATGACTAGAATGCACCCCCTGGAATTAGGAGCGCTGATGTCAGATTTTGAGAAGGCCTACAGGAAAGAGACATCTTGAAGGATGGCCTTTAAAATATTTGGCAACTAAATGGAAGACTGCCTATTAGAGTTGAAACCTCTTCTTGGAGTGCAGAGAAATGTTCTTCAGCAGATATTCTTAACTACAGAAGACTCAAAGTGGACCAAAGCTTGACAAGGGCGTCGGTAAAAAGGAAATAAGAGATTTATCGTGTCTGAAAAGCACTGTAATAACCGAAAATAGCATCGATTCTTCACCGAATGTAGAGTTTACTTGAGATGACGGTCAAAAGCTCACGAGATAAGTAAACAAAGCGGCAACTGATTTTCGTCTTGTCCTTCAAATCCAGTTTGATGACATAGACTTTACGTTTCTGAGCCTCTGTAAACTTTCCGCAGAAAGCATTTGACGTGAGTTTTTATGCCAGAATATCATGAATCACAAATCAAAGATGGTTAAGAAATTTCACGACGATTTTTTGAAAGAAAATTGATGTATTCTGTTTACAAGGAGGGATACTGAGAACACGTGGAAAGATTGGCAATTTGCTTAGAACTAACTATAGCATTGTACAGGTTTCTTTTGCATTGTAAAGACTTCATCGCTTGCTTTTGGCAGTGCAATGGTTTCTATACGTCAGGACAAAGCAACGCGAAAAATATCGGTGTGTCGTATCGGTAGCTAAAAGAATCGAGCAATAATTTTAATCAATGAATCGTTGGCAAATATTTACGAACTGCCCAAGACTACACGATTAACTTGGGCTAGCGTGTCTTATTTGATTCAAGAAGAGTATCTGAAGTGTTCAAAATGATACTCCGAGCAACGAAGACTGACATAGAAGTAATCGACCTCACGAATGACAGAGCAAGCCAATTTGTTAGTACCATGAAGAATAGGGGCTACACGATAAAATCATCGACAATGCCGACTAAACCACGCCTACGAATACTCCCTGTGACGTCACAAAATGCAACTGTTAAATCTGCGACAAGTTGTCGGAAAATTATGATTATTATTATGGTCACAACTCTTTGCATCGCTCTGGGGGCCTTGGGGATGGCAATGGTGTTACAGTTTGGTAATGGCAGGCAACAAGGTAAAGTTGGTAGGATGGTGTTTGTTGTGGGAGCAGAAAACAAGACAGAAAATAAATGTAAGTATTTTTATTGAGCAGCAGAAAAGTTTGCTAAAAATTTTGGTCTGACACGTATTTTTGATAAGGAACTAAGAAATTGGCCCAGTACTGAAAATTTCTTAAAATTATCAGATAATGAGTGCTGAAAGTTTCTGAACAGTTCCCTAGAAGGTTTCTCAAATTCACGTTGTATTTAGCCAGTGGGGGATCTCCTCTGCCTTGGTGAACTATTCATAGCCAGTTTTATGAAACCATGCCATGGGGTAGGGGTGTGCCGCGAGCATCTTCAAAATGGTACCGTTGGCTAGACCAATTTTTGTGAAAATGATACCCTTGGCTAATTTCTAGACCCAAAGTGCCATAATTTGCCGTTTTCTAGGCACAAATCACCAAAATTTCGCCTTTACCCTTGGCTAGACTAGAAGTCCGAAAAAGTAAACCCTTGAGCGCGGCAAATCCTCAGGTACCTTTACTATGGAAGACCCCCCCCCCCCGTGAACCATGCCTCTGTTTACATAATACCGAGTAGTACCAAGTAATAATGTAGAACAAACAAGCAGACGTCGGTCGGGTGGACGTATGATTCAGGCAAAATATCAAGTTTTCGGACTCGAGTTTCCTCCAGTACTCAAGCACTCGAGTGCCAAATAGACGTTCCCTCCGTTTATTAAATTCGAAATTTTCCCACCCGCAGCCTTATTAGGACCCCCCTAATTATCTTCATTAAAAGCGATTATTAAGTTCCTAAAATTTTTCCCAACCCCCAATTATTGAGGCCAACCCTTCTATTTGGCGCTAGACAGTGCTAGTTGAACGCTGCTTGTAGGTGGCGGGGCTACAGCCCTGGGAAGGAGACAGACGGCAACATTTGGCGCGAAAAAGGAACACTACGTCATGCTTTGTTGAGGAATTATCATAATGGCTGGCGGACATTTTGACTCACAAAGCTGTGGGATGTGCTCTGGTGAACTCATTTCTCTACACTCAACAACGCAATTCTTCAAACAAATTGCATTATTTTGAGGAATAATTGGTTTCTATGAATGGTATGTCTGCTTTTCTTCTTAATTGAAAAGGAATCACCTATAAACATTCACGGCCACGCAAAGAATTTTGATTTAGGCCAGCCATTTCCGAATTGTAGAGGCATTCTGTTTCTCGCTTTTGCTTTTGAATAAATTGATGAAAAGATTTGGTTTGTTTATCAAGCTAAGAATGGAAACAACGTTGTGTTATATTATGGATTGATTTAATGAAAGCGAAAACATATGATACTAATTTTTGTGAGTGATTTTATCGCTGCTGCTTTCGACCTTCTGGAGGAGACTGCTCAGACTTGTTTTCCGGACGCCTTTTACTCAATGTATCACAACAAACTTTGTAATAAAGATGACAGACAGCAAAGTATCGTTGGCAAAAGCTTTGCAAGGACAAGCAACAGAAAATGGTTCAACTCCTCCAAATATAACGAAAATTGACAACCCTGGATATTCACCAGTTTTACTGACAAAAGTAAAAGGAAATGTCAAACAACTTGGCCCGGAATATATGGAAATGGGGGTTGCAAATAATGCCTATATGAACGAAGAGTTACCAGCAGAGAAAAACAAAACGCCGAAACTTCATACTTTTAGTTCAACCAAGAAGAACCCACAACTACATGTTAGTTTTAAAGGGAATGGGGTAGACCTTGATGAAGACCATTACTTGAAACCCACAAACAGCGCAAAACGACCCCCTATTTCCCCAGTAGGAGAAAAACCGAATGACCCTGAGTATGAAGAGCTGAAGGAAGTGTCCCTGAACATTGGAACAAATCATCTTGGAACAACATCAACTGATCTGCCAAGTAGGAGGAAGGCTAATATGTTGTACGAGCCTGCAGATATAAAAAAGAAAATAAATAAATATGAAAAACAACCGAGTGATGACTTGAAATATCCTGAAGTCCCTTGTTGGGTTTTGTTTGGTTTGGTTGTGATTGGTTTGCTTGCAGTCCTCGCAGTGGTTTTGTGTGTTTTGATTATCAGCGGAGGAGTGAAATCAAGTAAAGAGTGTGAATGCAAGAATGGTGGTAAGATTTCTTTGTTCAGATTGTTTAAACAGTTCGAAATACAAATAGCTCTATTTCCTTATTCACAGGGGTACGATGTTATCATATGGGTGAGTTGGTTATTTAAAATTCTGAACTTGGGGGACACAAACCTTATAGACAGTGGGTAGAGTGCCCCTCCCCCCTGAAAGATTGGTTACAGTAAAACCTGCATATAAGAACCTTCATTTATGAAGAACCTGCTGCCTGAAATTTGGGATTTCTAACCCTATATAAGAACCTTTTCACCCTGATTTTCTGTTAGGGTTCTTATTAACAGATTTTGGTTTACACAAAAAATAAAGAAAAAACATAATCGGTCATGAGCCTATACCCCATGTTAAGAACCTTACACTCTGATTTTGCAATACCCCCACATAAATAAGAACCCAAACAGGCTGATTTTAAAAACATAGGTTCTTATGTGCTTATGTGCGGGGTTTTACTGTATTGACGCTGAATCGTCGGTGGAGTCTGAAGAGAACTTTTTGTGCTGTGTGTAACATATCCACTGAAAACAGAATATCCCCATCTGTAAAGATCTACAAAGTTTCTCAAGCCTAATGTTTCTCTTGCGATTGAAAGGAAGGCTATCAAACGAAAGGAATTGAGATTTTTCATTCTTCAGTTACAGTACGATAAAATTACACCCAGCCCAGTAACGTTGCGGTATGTTTTCTGTCCTCCCACACCACCCTTCTCCCACCAGGGTAGAAGAGGTTCCCATACATAAAACGTACTGAAAATACATAGGGAGGCAAGGAAACTGTTTTCAGCTTTTTTGATTTTCATCTACGTCTTTGAATAAAGCTTCAAAGCTCAAATAATTGTTGACTCCAGGATTACTGCCTCGCATTCCAACGATGACGTCACACAATTGCTCCATGCCAATTATTTTCCAAGGCATCCCACACAAGTTTCGGTGCTTTTGTTAATTTTGATCCCGTGATGCAGCATCATTCGATGGTATCATCTTTTTCCGGTATTTCTTCTCTTATTGCCTATTTTGGAGAAAAGTCTTGGCATTCCCATTAGAAATGTATGGTGTTATGTCATTTGGGTAGGGCAATGATAAGAAATTAACTTCAATATTTCTTTTAACCACGTGGTCAAAGAAATAGTCGAAATTATTGCTCTCGGAATAATAAGATTGACTATTTATCTGTTGAGAATCAGGGATATGTATAGTTTAAGTCATTTGGCAAGAAAGCTTCAAAACGCAAGAAAATTAAATTTTCCCAAATATTGAAAAGTGTCGATCGTTTCACACCCTTTTGCCAAACGTAGATTGGTTGATCAATTCATTTTACTGAAGTTTAGAGCAACCAAAACAAGAGCAAGGCACAGCCCTGTCATTTATCGTCATTTAAAGGGAGTACAAAGACCAGCATGCTTTGCGCACAGTCAGTGACTTGCTCTGCACAGCTTCCAGAATAACTGACTGTACGAAATTCACAAAAACAAAAACAAACGATGGCAAAGGCTGCTGGTCTTTGTACTCCCTTTAAGGGGGCAAATGGTATCCGGAAGGAAATTTATCCATGATGTATTAAATCGAGAAAGTCAAATATTTCTATTTTTGGATTTAGCTACAAACCACATCCAAGGAAGTTTTATTCTCACCTTGAGCTCATCATTCAGCGGCCGTTTGGATGGAGAAGGTAATAGTAAGATGGCTGCCAATTTGGTCTTAGAATCCTTACAGAGGTCACACCCTGTAGATCCTTTTAAATTCAAAATACACATGATATTCACATGATCCAGGCAGACGACTCTCTAGAAACCCAGCAAACTTTTTGAAAAATTTCCTTCTTTTTCGAAAAATGTTTCAAAAATCTGTAAAAGTTCTTTTCTGCGTAATGGAAACATAAATTTTCGTCTGGTTCCTTTTCATTCGAATCTGAGGATTTACTGGGAGGAACTAGACTGATTACAGAGTCGTATGGACGCTCAAACTATTGATGGACCATGTCTCTGTTTGGTGCAAGTCTCGCTTTGATGAGCGATTACTGGGACTCATCGTAGTCAGTCTAGGGAGAAAAGTAACATGGCAATATTCAGCAATTACCCAATGCTACTCAAGTCGAGAAGTGTATCACTCCCTCAAAAAGCGTATGAGATTTCTACGAGAACAAAATAATGCCTTCAGGATTTCAAGAATTTTTTGGGAAAAACAAAAGGATTTCCGTCGCGTCGATAGTGTGCCAGATTTCTAGAGAGTGATACAGTATGTCCCCGATATGTCCCTCGTTTCAAATGGTTTGAAAGGTACTGCACCACACGAAAACTGTTTAATCCTGTTCTTAACTTAAACAACTCGTACGATTTACATTTACGGAGAAGTGAAGGCCACCTCGGACAGACACTTATGAATTGCTACGTACAAAGTAGACTTACTGCTTGAGCCCTTGTACAGTAAAACCCCGTCTTCAAGATACTCACATTTTCACTTGCGGACTTCGGCCTAAGGTTCTCCCTTGATTTGCTTATTGTTTTCCTAGAGTCTGAGGTAGTACTTTAGTCTTACTGTATATTTACCTTGCTTCATTGCACGATATGTCTCCATCAAACCTGTACGATCATACATCCATTCAATTCAATGCAAAAACAGAGATTCATGAAGTCAGTCTAATGTCTAGCTAATGTTTCTTTCTCAGCAGCTTCTTAACCTTTTAAATCTTGACACTGCCGTGACAGTTGTAGTAATCTTCTCATCTTAAGTTTTTGTGTGGGGTCTGCCAAAGATACCTTCAGGCGATTCATGATCTTTATCGATTCTTCAAGGGACCAAGTCTTTCTCCAAATAGGATTTCGCGAACAAGAGGGGCTCAGCCCTTTTAACCCCTGTTACTAAGGCGCTGGATAAGGCCTGAGGCGGTTTCAGTATATTAATTATTGCTGGCTTTGTTCATAAGTGCTATAATTTGTTAGGGAATGGCAGTCGAAGCACTGTAATTTGTCATTTGGTGGTTTAGGAGGCTAAGATAATTTGCTGTTCGAGTTTTACCTTTATGAATATTTTTTTTTTCGTATTTCGTACCAATGTTTCAATTGACAGTCTTCCCTTATTTTTGGATGACTTTTTGAAACTGATGAGTAGATCGAGGGGCAAATCATCCCCTAGAAATCTCGTACATTTTCTATGGAAATAGTTTTGTTTTCCCGAGAAATCCCTGAAATCCAATACGAATCCTGTTGTCTCCTAGAAATACGAATCCTGTTGTCTTTTTGAGGTAGTGATACACGAGGATTTCAAGGATTTGTAGAGAATACAAAAAGATTTCCGTAGGAAGTGCAAGATATCTAAAGAATGATTTTCCCCGTCAGTGGTCGGTGCCAACTGTTTCCTCAAAACAGAGAGAGTGCAATCGGGGGGGCAAAGGGGGCAAGTATTTCGAAGGTGCCCTATTGAATCTCGAAGTGCCCTTTTCCTGAGTCTTCTTGAAGTCAAAAGTGGCCCTTGTAGTTCTGAAAAATGCCTTGAGAGGGCTTGAGAGCAGGGCTGTTTCTCTTCCCATCCCAAGTAGGACCGGTTCTTCATTTCATGGCCCTGAAACAGCTGCTTCCAATCACAGTCTATACTTAGTCTACATGTTCCGGACCTGCCATAACAGATTTCTCATTTGGAAAGTTGTTTCATTTTTGTGTCAGCGATACCCTGCTGCTTTCTCAGAACAAAATCCCAACCAGATACTTTCACCGGTTGGATCCCTGTCTCCGGGTCCTCCTGAACTCTCCTGTTAGCTGTTACACGGTCTGAGTACTCAGTACTTCAAAGGACATTTGATGCCACGCTGATTCATAAGATTACCGCAAAGAGGTACCCTTATGGGTCATATTAGCTGTATTAGTTATGAGCGAACACTTTTTTATATTCTCATAAAATTTGCAGAAACAGACAAAATTGCAAGACGATACCTCAGGGAGCACAGAAATATATAGCAACCCTGTGGCCATGTATAATGAACATGAAACTTATTAGATAATTACGAAAACAATTTTACGAATAAACGAGAAAGGAATTAGTGTTACAGGAGAGTGGAACTGCTAGACTATATAATTCAGTCCCCGTTTCCGCTAATGGAACTGCTACAAGTTCTCATTACCGATTTATTCAAAACGTTTGGAGACCTTGATTTATTCTAGCGTTGCTGTAAAAATTTTTGCATTTGAATCAAACGATAACTGTTCATGGCCTTATAGGATGATTTTCAGCAACTCTTCATTTGAAAGGTTTTGTAGTCTTGATAAGCCACGAGGCAACAGTTTTGCATTTACACTGTTGAGAAAATCAAGTCTATTTGCATCAAAGTGTTCTGTATCCTCAAAACCATCATTTATCGGGCACAAGGGGTTGCAGGGCCGTAGGAAGTATCTAAAACTTGGAGGGGCACGACACTTCAAGGGCACTTTTTTGATTATGCTAAAGGGGCACTTCCTGAAACAAAAAGAGCACTTTTTCGTTTGTTGCAAAATCTTGGGAGGGGGCACGTGCCCCAGTGCCCCCAGTTCCTACGTATCTGTAACGATATTTTATTTCCACTGTTGAGAAAATCAAGTCTATTTGCATCAAAGGGCTCCGTATCCTTAACACCATCATTTATCCGGCACAAAGGGTTGGTTCAAAATATCCTTACAGTTATGCTTAAATTTGTGGAAATTTAGCTTACTGAGTCGAACACGTAGCTGCGTTAGGATGGATAAACCTTTTGGGTCAAGAACATTATAACTTTGCCAGTCATGCTGCGCTGATGGAGAGACCAAGAAGACTAATTTACCCCCAAGCATCGCTCACCGACTAACATACAGCTTACTCATTGTAATTGTTGCCCTCAAGGCCGTGTCAATGTCCTTTCGAGGATTTATTTAAGAATTTGCCAAAATCGTTTTTAATTCCTGTGCTACTGATCCACTGTCGGTTTGTTGGTCATACGCGCGGAGAATTAGGCGATTGATGACGGGTTTGCACTGACGTAAACGTGGTTTTTAACGGTAACTTTGATGCAGAGCAAAGTTCATTGGAAATTTGATACATGTTCATTCAATTGATTTTGAGCTACATGAAGAAAAAACTTGGAGATCAAACTTTGGATTTTGGAGATCGAGAATTTGAATCAAAATTACTTGCTTCATATTCAACTTTGAGTATTTTAAATATTTGTTCATCTTATCGACGTAAAAGTTGGCAAAATTTGTATCATTGTTGAAGAAGGCAGCCTGAATCAAGAATCAAGCTTTGTAATCGCGAATTTGACGTTTTTACGAGTCGTACGACATGGAATAGAGTCGTGTGAGGTATTGTCGCGTGTAAATGGCAGAGTGGCTTGGCAATCAAAGACTGGAGTTCAGCGATAAGAGACTCGCAAAATAGAACACGATTTCAAAATAACAGAAAGAAGATAGCAGAGAATTTCTTTAGAAGAGCGAACAACGCCATTTGTAAAAAGTTGTTTGTCGTACTTCACAAATATCGTACTACAAGAGAATACCATTGTAAGGTTCTGATGTGGGGGAACTGACAGACTGTCTATCAAAGACTGGATTTCACAGATCAGTTACTTATAAAATCAATTTGGTGAAGAAATAGAAACAGAACGGCAAAGTTTTCACTTTGGTCGTCTGGTACAAAGTCGTCCATCATACTGTATCATACGTACGACGCATACGACAAAATCGTACGACAAGATCTTACATCGTAAGGTGTATCATAAGAGCACCGAATTGGTTCGTTGAAGTAGGACTGTATATCGTGGGACGCAAATATCGAAACAGAGACCAACTGAGGCCAAGGGAGAATTTGCTGAGAGAAGTTGTCCAACTAAATATCAAAGTCGTGGCAGACATATCAAGTCAGGGAAATCTTCTTTGCGACAAGCATGACGTTTGAAAGAAGAAATCAGAAGGAACAAATGCTATCTCTTGACCACTATGTCAACTGCCCAGCAACATTGATAAAAAATCGGTATGAGTTTCACAAGTTTGGTATGGGGATGACAAATCATGGAGCTGTTTATGAAGATATTTCTGAACCTCAAAGAGAAGCTGTTACATCATTTACTTCAAAAGGTGGTGACAACGAGGCTCTAAACCATTACGAGGGTCTTGAAAAGATAGCCAATTGCTTGGTCAATGAGCTTGAATCAGAGAACTCCGTGAAGCTGAATTCACTCCAACGTAAAAGAGCTAACTTGCTTTATGACACGACTCAATGCAAGTCTAGAATCGATGATGATTGTGATGATTCTAACAAGCCTCCTTCTGGTTCAAGAGAGATGTTCTTCGTTTGGTTATGCAAAAAGTGGTTGTTGTTGTATGTGGTTGTTGTTGTATCAATGTTGTTTTGGGTAGTGGCACTAAATGTTGCTCAGGATGAAATGCAAGGTTTGTTGGTCTTACGCTATCCTAGGTACCAGACTCTCAAAACTATTATTTTTTGAGAGTCTGGTACCCAGGGTAGTCATACGCTTGATTGAAGCAAATTTCTCGTTGGCTCACATACAAATTTTCCACAAAAAGAAAAGTTTTGTGGATTATACTTTCAATGATTAGTTGAACAGGGTATCCCAAAAAAATGTGCCCCGTTTGTGAGGCTGATATGGAGGAGCTGTAACTTCAATTGCCCCAGTTTTTCTGTGAACCAGGCTTTATTTTATAGAGGTCCTTAGGCTCATTTCTTGGAATCTCACGATCTCTCGTACCAAATGGAAATCAGGCTTCGTTTAAATTCTTAATTCATTAAAAAGCTGCAAACTAAGCGAAATTCAAAATGAATCAAAAGTTATTACGAAGCAAAATTTGATACCTACAAGGTCCCTAGGGGCTCAAAACTGAGTCAGTTCATAGAAACGAAACAGTAGGAGGTCGTTCTCTAAAACGCCAAATTCTTTTGATTCCCTTTCAAATTCTGCATACGTTTTCGATTTGATCCCGTCCCGTCCAAAGTTCAAACTGACAATTTCACTTTCTAAGGAGCGGTCCAAAATCATCCCAAAAACATGTCGAGACTGAGCCACTGTTTCAGTTTTGCCGACAAAAGTTGCAGCTGCTCAAAACAGAACAAAAAGAAGTCAAAAAGAGCGACTACTTTCTCGAGCTCTGAGATGTTGTCTAGAACTGCAGCAATCAATATTCTGCTATAGCAATTTTATCGTTTCAATTCTGCCATTCACCCCTAAAATTACGCTCATTTATTGTAGTGTCCCTCCCTGCATTCCCTATGTAGCGCTTGCGTGTGATAGCAGAGTTGGGTGGAAACCCAGAGCCCCTCGAGCGGAGAAAAACCAGATAGGAGTCGAAATGTTACCGATTAAAGGTGCTTTCAAAATTAGCGAGAAGGAGTGTGCGATCTCAGATGAAATAGGGTAAATAATATAATAGGATGGACGTGGCCAGAATGGTTGCTAGGAGAGCTGCCGCTTCTCGAATTTAAAGCAAAGGATAGGTATTGTTATGTTTGTGCCAGACAATTGTCCCATTTTCATCAAAAGTGCCACAGGATCTTAAATGGCTCCCCCATTCCAAAGAACGGGCTACGCATCCATCAACCATCGTCACCGTGTTTACTGTCCCCTTCCTTCTCGTCAGTACATAACTTTTGATTCACAAATGATTTTCAATGGGGATTCAGGGACCATACATTTATGGCGTCTGCATGAAAGGGGAGGGGGTTTCGGGCAATCTATTTTAATCAAACGATAGATGTATTGTCTGTTTTTCGGACAAGGGGAGAGGGGTCTGAAGGGGGTCTGAAAGTTAGCAAGTTTTTCGTGCGGACGTCAAAAATGTATGGTCCCTCATCCTAAATTTGTTATGGCAGACTTTAGGGGAACACTCCAGTTCAACTATGACGTAAATTGTTAGCTCATCTGATACAAGTAGGGTCGAAGTTCAAGTAAGTAGCAACTTCTAACATAATGATTTTTGTACAGTTCTTTTAAGTCTGTGCGTTCATGTGATTGTGGATAATAAATACAACGGTCAAAGGTTCGAGGTTATTCAACGGTCACCGGTCGAGAGCTTATTCCCTACCTGTGACCTGTGAAAGCATATGCGTCAAATCTTGTCAAAGATTGGACAGATGGTTATTGAATCTTCTTTTTTGTTTAATACCTTGAAGGGAACTTCAGGTACCTTGCTATAATTCTAATGTGGAGATTTTGATATCTTGATTAGTTTCAGAATTACAGCGTCTTCTATGTTCCAACCAGTTTTGAGGTTGTGACGTCATCAAATTGCTAAATCGTAAACGAGAAAAGCTACAGATGTAGACCTTAATAAAATATGGTTTCCTTGAAGATTGTACCATTCCTCCTCCAGTTAATTTACAATTTATGATGATTTTAATTTTTTCAAAATTGTCGATGATTTCTTTCCATAATAACAAAGACACTGTAATTCTGACAGTTCTGCAGTGCTTTTGCCCATTGGTTTGCTAAATTCTGACAGTAACCATCATTGTCGCCCTTTGTTAGGTATTTGACCCTGCGCTGTGATAGATACACTGCGAAGGAGCAAAATGAACTAAGTCTCAGACCCCGGCTTTGACAGTCATAAGTCCCTAGCTGTTATGAACGTCACTATGTCATTCATTCCCCAAGGATTGTGAAATACGATATGCGAATGTATATGATTCATTGATATAAAAGTGCGGCTTCCTGCAAAGTCGGTTAGTTTACGGATGAGACAAAAATTTCAGGACGTGGAGGAAAAACCAATATTGGTCCTAGGATAATCAAGTTTAGGACTGGAGACCAATTTCCCTTCGCAGAGGAAATCGCTTAATTTTGAATGGAATTATTCAGATGCGTGAGAGACTTCTCCACCTAGCTGACACGAAATTCGCGAGAGAATTTCATATCACTATTTTTCATATTTATGCAGCAGTTAATTTATCTTGGATTGCGTAAATTAAATTGACCACAGCCTTCTGGAGACACACCAGACACACAGACGTGAAGGGAACTTCAAGAACATTTTTGACGATACTCGAATCAAGCAGTGATTTTGCGAGGGAGTTTATTGTTTACTATCAGGCACCTGGAGGGACGTCAAACGAATGACAGATTTCAATGAGGACAAATTCAGTGTTGAAAGTTGTTGAGATCTATCGAAACATCCTGAATTAGAGTTAAGGAAAGCGACGTATTTGGACGTGCAAGACAGAGGAACTTTGTTGTAAGGATATCTCTCAAGAGCAGCCTTGCCCGAGTCCAGCCTGAGTTTTAGGACATTTAATGAGCAGTCTCGCCTGAGTTTTATCAAACTTGTATACTGATTTTGGAGATTTTATAGAGAGAGGGAGAGCAAAAGAAACAAGGATCACAGGGATACAGCAACAAGCCAAATTTGGAGACACCACAGACGTTTTGTTTGCAGATAGATAGTGAATTGTTTTCATTGGCGTGTAACTTCTAAACGAAGGAGTTTCTCTCTGATAAATAGGAGTTTCTCTCTGATAAATATTTTTGGAGAGAGCGCAGTAAAAACAAGGAACACGAGCACACTACAAAACCCTGTCAAATTTGGATACACATCAAAGGAACTCTGGTTTGCACAGACGAGCTGTATTGTTTTCATTGGTGCCTAATTTGTAAATAGTGAACTTTCATTCAACAGACTAGTCAAGAAACAAATCATAAAGGTCACCAAGATGGGCACACGCAATTCTGGCTACACGGAAGATCAGTTTAACCGTACAGACGTCGTCGTACCAATGAGTACATACGCCAAAGACACGCCAACAACTGATGCGGTGGGTGATGGTGGTTACCTGACGCCGGACCACACATATCTTGCCCCGCGCCTTCCGGGCTACAACACGGATGATGTTATTTTGCAGTGCAAGAAAGAAAATGTCTACGATGCGCTCGGAAAGTACAACGACGACCACGAAGTCAGAGCTGAAGCAATGAAAAAGAACAATCTCTGTTATGAGCAAGCGACGCAGTTTCAAAAAAGACCCACTGAAACAAAGAGCAATTTATTGAAGGGGGAAGGGAAAAAAGGGAAATGTGGTTGTTGTTTGCCGTTCTTTTTGGTTGTAATTGGACTGTTATCAGCGGCATCATTCGCCTTCACCCTCTTTCAGTATTTCGCGAAGTTGAAGTGTGGACAATGTGCCGAGCGTGTCGGTGAGTGTACATCAGATTAAAAAATAGTGATTCGCTTTTTGCGGGAAAGATTTAGATCCTTGGGCTTATAGAGTTTAAGCCACATAACGCGGAGGGAGGTCATAGAGCTAGGCACGAGAAGCACTTAGGGAGAAGGGAAAAGTCATCCAAGGGGCAACGTCCTTCTTAAGGAATCCTTTGGCAACGAATAACAGAGAAAAATACAGCATTACTGACTAAATTTCGCGCATTTTCTTCTTTTTGCTAAGGATTTTTCAGCTATACTGTATGTAAGGTCTTGTCTTAAAAGTGCTATTATGCAGCGCTCAAACCACAGATTCCCCTGGAAAATATTGGAAAATGTATAACCCCCCATCCCCCGCAATTATATAGAGTCCTTAGTCCCTAGCCTCCTTTGCAATACAAAATTAGGACCTACTAACATTACGTGATAATTTTGCAATTGCAAAGGAGGCTAGGGACTAGAGCCTCTATATAATTGCGGGGGATGGGGGGTCATACATTTTCCAACATTTTCCATGGGTCTCTGTGCTCAAACCCTTGATTTTCAATTTTAGTGCCTTGACGTACAAGAGGGTAAGAACAAGTATGCACTTGAGCCATTGGGAAAAGACGAGGGTTTTTGGGTTGTTTGTCATATGTCTTATATCTGATTTGATGTGACTTCATATATTTAAGGAGGGTGCAGATGCTAATTTTCAAGGGACCCCTCCATCTAAAATGCAATACAATATTGCAAATATATGAAAAAAAGGAAAATCTAATTGCAATAAATGGATAAGTCTGGTTAATGTATTACAACATAGAAGCTAAAATCAATTTACAGATCAGGATAAAATATTTAAAATCTTTACACATCGGTCTTGGCTAAATATGGCACTTAAGGGCATTGATCGAAGATGCCTGTTTAACCTCAGTTGAAAGGCTGCGTCAGTGAGCTTTCGCAACGACTCCTCCGCCTTATGATGTGTAAACCTTACTCATTGAGGAAGTATGGGCGTTTTTAGAAGCTCCTGGTTTTTTCAAACTATTGGCCTAGAGGCAATGATGTCATAAAGAAACAACTGCACGAAATTAATGTTCGATGGGAGGAAGTTCCTCAACTAGCAAGAAATAGAAAGACCTGGGACAATGTTATAACAAGCTGTAAAAAGAGGCTGAATACTGAAAACTCGGTGGAAACAGTTTAGTAGTAGTAGTAAATTGGCCTAGAGGCAATTATTCCCTAAAATCTTGTGCCTTTTGCAAAAAGTTGTTCTTCTAAAATTCGCAATGAGAATGCTTGAAAATTCCTCTAAGAATTTGGTAGCTCTTCTGAACTGAGTGATACGCCCCTCGACTCTTAATTAATTAATTTCTGTTCACTTCGGTGCCTTTGACGATGTCCTAACGCATTTGGATTGGATAAAAAAGTTTTTAATCCATTTGGAAACGATAATTGACTAAAAGTGCGTTTAAAATACTTTAGAAAATGCTATTCTATCTAACGCATTTTCCTGCATTTTTAACGACTTTTCACTTCAAAATTGATTCACAGCTTTTTTATTCCAACCAAAAATGCGCTAGGACACCTTCAAATGCACTGCCAAAAGCTAAAATCGAGCCAAAATCCATTTCGAAGCTTTCTTCCGTCACATTTCTAGCCCAATTCCAGTGTGTTTTTACTTGCTTGATTAATCGATCTTTATTTGTCCCATAGCCACATCTGGAACACTTGGAGCCTCAACTTCAAACGACCCAGGATTGGCTCAGAGACTTAAATATCTAGAATCAAACCTGACAAGGCTTGAAGCCCTGGAAGCAAATCTCACGAAACTTCGACATTTGGAATCAAATCTTGAGACGTTGAAATCTAAGTTGGTAAGTTGTTTTGAAAGAGTGATATACCCCTCGGCTGCCGGTTTAATATGCTTTTCGGTACCTTACGCAAAAGGGTCCGGGTACACAAATACATAGTATAAGAAAATTTCTATTTTGCGGAAGTGCCCCCTATTGTTTTACGGAGGTAAGCGTAAGAATAGTAACAATCTTGTATGCAAAACAGTCCAGGTACACAAATACATAGTATAAGAAAATTTCTATTTTGCGGAAGTGCCCCCTATTGTTTTACGGAGGTAAGCGTAAGAATAGTAACAATCTTGTATGCAAAACAGTCCTGGTACACAAATGTATAATTCCTTAATTTTTTTACGGAGAGGAGATAAAAAATAACATTCTCGTATGCAAAAATGTCCGATATTCTCCCAGTGTCGTGATTTTATGCTTTTCCAGACTTTTGGAAATAAGTTATAAAAGTAGGACACGTAAAAAACCAAGAAGGTCAGTGCAAGAAGGTCCTTGAAGTTGTCACATTTCAACCTTGATTCCAGGGCTATCAGTACCTTCCGCTTTCACTCATTGCTTATCACTGGCTTTCCATTGTTACTGAGCCTACTGAGGGTTCGAGGTTGGCCACATTTGGGTTCTTAGACCCCCCTTTACAGTTAATGTTACACAGCCCCGTTCTCGCAATGTTTGAGGTAGGAAAGGAACACTTTAGCTATTGTACCTATTGTTAGGATAGAAAAAGAAAGAAAATCAAATTTGACGAAAAAAATTGGCAATATTCCTTTATTTTTCAGACACCTCAACAACAAGAGATTGAAACGTTGAAAAACTTGACCAAAGCAAATGAGCTAGTTGTAAGTAATTCTCCTTGAAACCTGTTTTTATCATTTATTCAAAGACCAACCATGTCACCCATAAGGCGAAGAATGCGCAATTGTGCCAGATTACACGAACCTTTAGAAACTTTTATTTAGAATGAGTGAGTTCTACTTTGGAGGCCTAGATCTGAAGTACAGCACGACAGAAATGGGATTTCCAAGTTGTGCAATTCAGGGCCGTAGGAAGCAGCTGCAGATTGGTGGGTTTTGTTCTCAAGACAATGGACAACAATACATTTAATTTATACTTGTGACGTAGCACCATTGTTTTCAAAATTATTGGGGGGCACGAGCCCCCCTGCCACCCCCTTCCTACGGGCCTGTGCAATTGAAAAAGACAACTTCATAGTCTCTTAAGGGAAGCAAATTCGCACGAAAAACAAGAAATCTATTGAAGTGGAAGTTCGGAAACAAAAGCAACATTGCGTTGCAGTTGCCGTCCTGGTTGCTTAAAGGTAATATGTCCATATATAAGGCCAGCGTATACCCAACCTGTCAACACCCATCAAATTCTCGGCACATGATTGGTTGCTATTCAAACTGATCACATGAATATAGAGAAAATTGCTGTAATGCGTGATTGAAAAGATATTTTAATCGATCACATGCCTTGCTCTGGGAGGCCTACTTGCATGGACACATTACCTTTAAAGTCCTTAATGTTCAGTCTAATCGAACGCTAGCGATTCTGAACTTGAACTTTGGAAGGATCACACTCTTGAGGCTCATACCTCAAGGATCTTTCGAAGATAAATGTGTCATTGCTTGCTGTCTCAGTTATAATTTATCGATCGGCTAAACTTTTAATCCTATCAAAAGAATTAATGTTTGTAGTAGAGATTTGAAACTTGAACGCATTCCAAATCTATAGATCAAAACAGCCCAAAGGCCAGTAAATAGGAACTAGTATTTCCTAGAAGTTATACCCTGTTGCTGTATGTTATGCTGTGAAGACGCAGTTGATATTAACGCAAGGGTAGCATTGGTAATAAATCTTGATTGGATGGCCGACAACTAGACATCGAACTGGCCAATCACGTTGCGTAAAAACAACAACAAACGCAAAGTTAGGGCCCACTTAGCCCGTCTTTACAATCCTTCGTAATACGATTTTCTGTGGCGAGAAATTCAAATTTCAAGATATCTTTTAATACAGGCACAGGTCCGGGGCTGGTAGCAAGTTTCTTAGATTTTATGACATTCTTGCTACCAAAAGTTCCTCATGAGTTTCTTAAATTGTTAATGCTCTAAATGTAGAATTGATCTATTATTTTCTTATCCATCACTTCGTGATGGAACCGAAAATAAAGTATTTACCTTTTAATTTTCCGAGAATTGACACAAGAAAAAAGCATGCGTTAGGAGTAGTGGCGTTGGTTATCATACACAGCCGAAAACACATTCTAGTTAACGCTAAACACAATGACTACTCGAATAGTGCAAAAACTCCAAAGTCTCATTCTAATTAACCACAACTCTAAACACAACGCGTAATCAGACAATGCAAAACTGCAATAGCTTCCTCCCTTTATAATCTATTTTAACAAATAGATCGTGGAAAAGTTACCTGGCTGTGTATGAAATTAGGCCAAGATAGCGAGTTGTTTGTGTTCATTCTTTTTATATCAATGGGTACTTGCATTCCTGCGTGGAACGCGGAGCGTGCGAAAAAAGTTCTTTGAACTCACAGGGGGAAACAGTTTAAGAAAAGAGTTAGACAAAATTCCTTCAAAAACAAAGATAAATTCATTTTTTGTTAGATAAACTTCAAAAGTAGTAAGGTCTCAAAACAAGTATTGACAGAAATCGCGCTCAAATCAATGTTAAAACCAGGGATGAATAGTTTATCATCCCTGTTTACTATTTATCCCTGGTCAAAACAGTAAAGTGTCAAAATATTTGTGAGTGGCCGAGGAAAAAAGAGCTGCAAGTTACAAAAGTTTCATAGCTTTTTTTAATCCAGGTACCACGTTTTCTTAATGTTGAAAAATTGAACCTACATATAGAAAAATCTGTGTAAATAGCTTACGAAAGCAAAACTCATTCATTCATCTATTCTCAATTCCAAATCTTATGAATGACCGTTTATAGAAGATATTCTGCACGCTTTCAGTTTCACAAGGCAAAGGTCGACTATTATTATGTGTATGTGTAAGAAGAAAATTTTAACAGTCAGTTATTTCAACTCTTTGATTTGTTCGAGTGTCGATGATCAGCTGTTTTAAATGAAATTCGCATCAACATCTTACTTCAAGTGGGTTCTTTATTGAACTATGAAAATGTCAAGAACTTTATAAAGTGTTTTTCTTACATTGAATTTTCCTAATGTTTTGAAGTTTTTGAAGAAACTAGGTCGAACTCGATTCGTTTCTCATTTCTCCTTCGCAGCGTCCTCGTCACGATTTACGCCCCCGCAGAAGTTATTATGTTTTATTGAGCGCTGATAGACCACGGAATAGACTTGGAGCAAGTCTAAGCTCGATTGATTCTGCTAGACTGCGATTAGACACGTGCCTACCGGAAATATAAAAGGTCAACAATCTAAAAGTTTTTTCTTACATTGGGTTTTCCGTTTCCTTTCTTGTATTAAATTTGTTATGGTATCTCACAACGGTCAATTCATTTACCCACGTAAAGTATCCATTTACACTCAATTAGCTTTTGATCCTGCCTGCCCATCACTCTATCCAATTTCTTCTTTCAGCAGAAGCAGTACACAAGCATTTAAATTTTAAATTTACTTTTTATTCTTAGTTATAAAAACCCAGTACTTCTGGTATACACGTATTTTTTATAATAATAATAATAATAATAATAATAAATAAATAAATAAATAAATAAATAAATAAATAAATAAATAAATAAATAAATAAATAAATAAATAAATAAATAAATAAATAAATAAATAAATAAATAAATAAATAAATAAATAAATAAATAAATAAATAAATAAATAAATAAATAAATAAATAAATAAATAAATAAGAAAGGCATTCTTTAGAACTGGAGGGGCACTTTTAAACCTTAAAGAAGGCCTAGCGAAGGACACTTTTAGGTTGAAATAGGCAAAGGGCAATTTCGAAAAACTAGGAGCGGCATGGTGGCCTCTGAAACCCATCATCTCCCATGTCTCTGATAAAAACATTGGTCAGAAGTGGAGCTTTTGGTCTTATCTTTCAATCTTATGGTCCTGAAGGGGGTCCTTAAAAAATCCCATTTTCCATTTTTTTGAACAGGAAAGTTTTCTGCTAGCTGCAAGCTTGTTACCCTGGGTACCAGACTCTCCAAGCTTGTCAACAAGGAAAGAAACAGAAGTTGTACGAAAATAGCCCGTCTCGTCCATGTTGGAGATAATAGCTCCTATTTTAAACAAATTATTATTATTATTATCAAGCAAACGTTTTGCTACAGGAGACCAATAAAACGATCGAGCAAGGGTTTGCCAGGTTATGTTCGTAGGTTAGGGTTTGCTTGGGTTTACCAAGGAAAACTGAGCTATTTGCATTTGCTCAACAATTTCCACTCGTTAACTCGTTTCACCATTCCTTTTCGAGAACTCAAGAAAAAGCTATTGGGGGCCACTTTCACTTGTGCTTAAATGCATAATTACTATGAATCGACAAGGTTAAAAAAGCTTTTGGTGGTAAACAACGCCGATGGATTGTCCAAATGTCCTTTTCGGAACATCTATCGGGGTTTCCCTTGATGCTCCCTACAATGTCATGCAGAAAAGCGGGAAGGTCCGTTATCATGCCGCAAAGAGGTGCATTTGCATGGTCTATGCAACCTTGTGTGTTTATCACACTTCAAAATCGAAATACACGTATTTTTTTATAAGAAAGCGCTTATAAGAAACTTAACTCTCAGATCGCCAACAAATTAGGAACTCCAGTATTGGGAGGATACAACATACAACATAGCATATTTTTACTTTATTTTCATTTGTTCCCTGTATCATATCAAACGGAAGGTACTTGAGTAATGTACTAGAGGTAGTAAACACGAAGATTGTTATGGTACTTTAAGAAATTCGTGAGAAACTCTGAGTACTCAAAATCTGATAATTTTATGAAAATTTCAGTACTGGCTCAAATTCTTAGTTTCTTATAAAAAAATACGTGTATTCATATAACGGGGTGTCCAAGTCAGACCCAAGACCTTTTCTGATTTGGGTCTTTACATGCAGGGCCGTCGCGAAGGTACTCGAGGAAGGGGGGTGTGAGCTATAATTTTGCCGACAAAGGGCGTGGTCATTGGGCGTGGTCATTCCAAACTGCTGCTACTTCCTAACAATGACAAAAATGCATTTGTATGGAAAAGGCCATAGATTCAGTCATAACCAACAAACTAATTAGCACAGCCCATTGGGAGGAAATTCGTATTGTGGGGCTAACGCTCAATGCAAGTGGAACGAATCAAGATTGGGGGCCCGAGGGGCTTACCCCCCCCCCCAGGGGAAAAATTTTGAAACCACACCCTTCAGATCGTTGGAAAACGTCTCTTGTGAAAAAGCAAGCTGAACCAATTGACAATAGTTGTCATTGTAACTTCTTAC
>REGM01000047.1:454922-510949 GCA_004194415.1 Aurelia aurita
AACTTACCTTTATCTGTTCAAGATCGTCCGTTAAAAATGTGAATCAAAGCCAAGCGGTCAACACGAGCAAGTCTGTCGCCACCTCTCGGTTGAAACCATAGAAACGATGGTAGTTGGCGGCACTGTTGGCGGGCTGTTGTTGTTGCTGTTGTTGCTCTGCGCTGTTCCGTAATTTAGCGCTGCTCAATTTTGAAAACGAGGCACGTGCTTCACAGGGCCAACTTTTGTGCTGGAAAGCCATGAGTCCTAGTATGAGCGAGTAGGGTGGGTGGGTGGTAGCGATTACTAGGACTCAACGTAATAAGTCTAGGGAAACTAGCTGGAAACGGGAACTAACAGGAAAATTCGTCGCATTTCAGCTTTGGGCAACAAATACGAGGAAAGAGTCAAGGTAAGTGACCATTTTTCGGCTTTTTGTGCTCTTAAAAATATAAAGCATCATTGGTCATTGCGAAGAAACATCATAGAAAGACCATACGGCATACATACATGGCTTTTTTAGTGCGGAGAGTATCCTCAGGAGAAGCAGAATGGGAGTGAGTAGAGATAGGCCCATTAGATAGAGTTTAGGCCTTAAAAACTCTTAATCAGCTAGGGTAGCCTTTATACTTTAAGTTGCAGACAGGACTGTAGGAAGCAGCTGCTGATTGGGGGGCTTTTGTTTTCAAAACAATTAAGACCATTGCATCTAATTTATACTTGTGATGTAGCACCATTGTTGTGACGTACCCCCTTCCTATAATACGGGCCTTGTCGCAGACAACCACAATCAGCAACTATGCAAAGTTCATAACAGAAGACAAGTCGGAGGAAATCAAGATGAAGTGCTGCTAGGGGCCCGACTTGAAAGTTTCAAAAGTGTGCATAGGAGTAGTTTTAGAGATTAAAATGTCACAGATAGAATCAGAATGCAGTGAACATCAACTAAAGTCTGTCTCAAATTAGATGTCACGTGAAGTGAAAATGCCCGCGACTAACAACAATTGGAGTGTTTTGCTTTGCATGAGTAATTTTGCGTTATCGCAAATCTCACTTCATCTCATATGCCATCTAATTTGAGACAGGCTTTAAATGCATATAATTAGTGCAATGGATTAAATAATGTCACATTAATACACAATGAACTTAATTTACAAAGTGATTAGAATATGCGGATGAAATTTATTCATAAAAATATGTGCAAATGGTAGTGTGGATAACATTTAAGTGCACTGGGATTAATCCCCCACCCATGTCAAATTTTCCAGTCTGGGCTAGGGGGTTGTGGCCCCTCAACAGTACAATGCTAAATGGATGGTGTTATGAGACATGATCTTGAATACAGTTGATCATTTGTTCTTCATTCATTGTTTTGAAAACAAAGCCCCAGATCTGCATTCTGCAGGTGCTTGCAATTATGTCCAATTCAATTCCTACTCCGACCTTGCCCCTAGGGCAGCCCAGGGATCAACACAAATTTTGCACAAATTCCTGGGGGCAAGGAAATTGGTTGGCGAATGCCCAGGAGCTGAGAACATGCCAAATTCTCAGTAACTGTATAATTGGAAAGATCCCAGTGTTGTCAAATGCCCCGGAACCATGACAAAATTCATAACCAAACCCCCTGGGGCAGGGAATGTTTTTTGAGCAAATACCTAGGGGTGTCCAGGGGATTGTCAGGGTAGGAATTGAACGAGACATGAACCAGGGAGTCTAGTACATTTTCCTATAATCATCATTGACGCCAAAAGAGAGAGGGGGGAGATATTGTTATACCCCAAGGCTCTTTTAGTCTATATCCCGGGGGGGCACTTAAGCACTTAACTATTTCTTGTACCGGGTATGTGATGTGCCGTTGAACAGGGTATCGCTTTCACCTATTTTTCTCCTGAACAGGGTATCCATTTTCTCAAATGGTGCTCCCGAAAGGGTACACAATTTTCAAATAATTGCTCTCTTACACGATTTTAATTGAGAATTTGCAATTTTTCCTTTGTTTTCTTGCCGATTTGCTCCCAGACAGGATAATCAATTTGAAAAAATTGCTCCCGCACAAGTTAAGAATCTCTTTACCCCAATGGCACACCCCCGTACATTTATGGGTCTTGTACCCCCATGGTCTAAATATGGCAGGGCTCCCTTGAGTCTCCCTTGTTTCTACCATTGCTTTTGGTTTAGTTGGGATGCTAAGTTTTCCTACAAGTCTAATAAGATATTTGGTCAGCTGAATAAACATGGCGGTCTGTTTACATGATGAAATACTGTTATGCTAATTCTCCAATCTAACAAGCTTGGGAATAGACAGCTGTATTATGCAGCCTACTGTTTTCAAATCCATTTATTTAAAGGGTCTGTTTCATCCAGCATGCCTTGCACGTGCCATCTCTTGGTTGGCCTTTGTTGTCGCCATTTTCATGGGCCATGAAAATGGCGACAACAAAGGCNCCCATGGTCTAAATATGGCAGGGCTCCCTTGAGTCTCCCTTGTTTCTACCATTGCTTTTGGTTTAGTTGGGATGCTAAGTTTTCCTACAAGTCTAATAAGATATTTGGTCAGCTGAATAAACATGGCGGTCTGTTTACATGATGAAATACTGTTATGCTAATTCTCCAATCTAACAAGCTTGGGAATAGACAGCTGTATTATGCAGCCTACTGTTTTCAAATCCATTTATTTAAAGGGTCTGTTTCATCCAGCATGCCTTGCACGTGCCATCTCTTGGTTGGCCTTTGTTGTCGCCATTTTCATGGCCCATGAAAATGGCGACAACAAAGGCCAACTAACAGATGGCACGTGCAAGGCATGCTGGATGAAACAGACCCTTTAAATCATCAGAAGATCATTTCCACTTCTGAAGATTTTGAGATAGACAAATATACTGAATGGTGAATTGTGTTCATACCAATTTTTTACTCTCGAGTCCAGAATAGAGATGTCCCTTATTAATTTCGAGCTTCTTGAAATGTGAAATTTGTAAAATCATTTATCCTGAAATGTGAGTTGAACCTTATTTTTCAATAGTATTTTATGATTTTTAAGTTGTTTTTGATATTCTTTACATTGAAAACAAGTTTTGCTCTTTGCAGGGCATTTTCCACCTACCCCATTTATTCCACACCCTTCCTTTATCAAGATTAGCGAAATTTTCCACGCACACTGTTTAATTCGGACTCCAGAACATTTTCATTTGTTATTTTCTTTTGACTGATGTTTGATGGTAATGATATTGCAGCACTTACTACATCCATAGTCTGTATATATATATGTAATTCTTTTATTTGCAGAATAACAGACACATTATACGAAGTTGTGCTGTCATGCGTTAAAGGTCATAAGCCTACAATTGCCTGTATCCTAACTTCTTGAAGCTTCCGACTGCCATGTAGATTTGATGTACTTATTACACATGAAGTATTTGAAATATCAACCCAAACATGGCTATGATATCCAAAGTGAAGAAAAATGGACAGACATAATTCAGGTTTGGAGAATTTAATTGAAACATGGCAACAAGATCCAAATTGCCCAAAATCTCTTGCAAAGATATCAAACAAAAATTCCCGATTTCAAACTGGATCACAACGTACAATTTAGCGAAATTTCGAGGTGATTTGATCGCTGGCCTAGCTGTTGGTCTGATGGTAGTACCACAGTCTCTTGCAATTGCCTCTGTTGCTGGCCTTCCTCCACACTACGGACTTTACGCAGCATTTCCGGGCCCTTTCATGTACTGTATATTTGGAACAAGCAAAGACATGAACATTGGGCCTACAATGATCGCTGCTTTGGTCACAAATCGCTACAATACTCTTCAAGATCCACACGTTGCTTCGATCTTAGCATTCATAAGCGGTATCATGTTGCTCAGTGTTGGCATCCTAAAAGCCGGTTTCATCGTCCAGTTTATTTCCATACCGGTATTTAGCGGGTTCATCTCAGCAGCTGCTATTAGCATAAGTGTGAACCAGCTCAAAGATTTGTTGGGCCTACCGAAAGCACCGAGATCATTTATTTTGCGTTTGAAACATGTGTTTACTCATTTAGATCAAATAAAACTCGGGGACGCCGTGCTTGGAGTAACTTGTCTCTCAATCATGATTGGGCTACACGTCTTAGGAAAGTTTCAGAACAAGCAAACTTCAAAGAAATGGCTGAAAATTGCGAGAACCATTCTCCGCTTGGCGAACGTTTCAAAGAGTGCGTTGATTGCCATTTTAGCGACGGTTGTGGCCTATATTGCATTCATTTCTGGGGAGCAAGACTTGTTTACATTGGCTGGAAAGTTGCCGAAAGGACTTCCCAGTGTGCAGGTGAGATTTTTTATTGAAGTTTAAGTTTATGTAGAACACCCCATGATCTTAACAACAAATTTGTTAGAATTTAAAGACCCATTGCTAACCATGATCCTTTGTGGCGCCAAAGTCGACTTTCGTGTGATATGATAGTCGTTTTTTGCTTTTCATTCGGCGCGCAAAGGATCATGGTTGACAATGGGCCTTTAAGAAGAATAGAACGACATTTTTAATTTTCTAAGACATGTTTCGATTGTACGACAATCATTATAAGTTCAAAGGAGTACTGTCACGTAATTGATTGGCTCCTAAAACAATGGAATATTATTGTTGCACACTCAGTCGCCATTTTTGACTGAGGAACAAATTGGCGTCTGTTGTGTACAACAATAAGATTCCATTGTTTTAGGAGCCAATCAACTACATGACAGTACTCCTGTCAACTGATAATTATTGTTGTACAAGCAAATCAAATTTTTATCCAGGAAAAATCAAAGAGCACCGTGTAACTTCAAAATCCTCTACATGACAAAGTAAATTCGCAAATTCTCCCCACAGGCTAATTTCACAGGTTTCACCACGCGAAGTTTTGTGCAACCGGTCTCACAACGCCATTACAAATAACCTTCAAACGACAATAAGAATGGGTGGTAGGAGACAGTCGATGGGCAGATTAGCGTCTACCAGGTCAACCGTCAAGTGGCTGCAAGATAACAAGAAGCCGCTCTGAAAATATCGCGGCAAATTTAATCTTAATAACCGCAACCTATGACCACAACATTTTTCAAAAAGCAATCCAAACGTCTCCTACCGTCCATGGTAAAAGCCCATAGGCCATTAAGAGTAACAGCAATGGCATCCATTACTATGCATCCATTCAATTCAATTCAATTCAATATCAATATTTAAAGTTGATATTTACAGTAGTATAAGGAAAATACTAATTCAAACCAACTATTTACAAACATAATGTACACAAAATCAGTAAAAAAAGAGATTATATAATTAGCGACATATTTTACAGGTGCATTTATCTCCAGCCCAGTCTCTGATCCTCTTTTTAAAAGCCGATAGTGTTGATTTTTGTTTGATACTGTCATCGAGAGTGTTCCAGAGGAAACTACCTCTGAAAGACAGTGATTCGAGTCCAAAGCCCAATGTCTTAATTGTTGGCAGTTTGCATAAGTATTGTATTCTTAGATTGTACGTTACATGTTTCTTTTCATGAAATTCCCACACAAGCGAAGGATTCAGGTGATTCATGGACTTGTAAATTTCTGCCATTAACACAAATTTGTTCGAGAAAAATATCCACCGATAAAGTCCTGATTGTTTTCCATATAGATAACATATAGGTGTGTCATCTTTCGAATTAAAATGATAAGAGGTGTGTCATCTTTCGAATTAAAACGATAAGAGACCACAAATTTGGAAAGTATCATATTCCATTAAATTCGATCATTCGATTATATTTTATTTGGCTTTTTGGTTATTTTTATGATATAAATTATCGTTCGTTACATCATTCGATTACTTGTCTGGTCGGAATCTAAATCTTTCAACCACAAAGTAAGCCAAAGAAATTTTATTTGAGGTCTCGGTTGGAGAGTCAGTCTCCCTTTAGTTACGAGGCTTATTGGTGATGGGACACCTTTTCGGTTTTATTTCAAGTCATAATTTCTCTATTTTAACTGTGAATTTAAAACTAAGAGTTCTGTAGAGGGAAATTTATCATTTATAAAAGCTCCGTGGCAGCCATTTACCAGAACTGCATCCGCCATTTACCAGAACGAACCGCCCTACCCAGTCTCCGATTTTGATTGTCGAAATGGTCTATTATGGCCAAATAAGAGACAACTCATTTGACCCTCTCGATCATATGCTTTTCTCGCCCCTTGCATACCGCAAAAGCTCTATTAAGCCCGCGGGGGCTTATTTAATTTAGGCTTATTTGGAGGGATCTTAATCAAGGAAATATGGTAGTCATTTAGCCATGGCTTCAGTACGAAATTACCTTTCCAACAAGTTGGAGCGGCCCTTGAACATCAGCATTGCTGAAGGCTACCCTCCTTAAACATGTGAAATGAAGCAACTTGTTTTTTGTTTCATTTTACAGAGCCCGTTACAACCATTGAAGACAACAACAAACACTACATTAGAAGTAGGCCCATTGATTTCATCGTTTGGTGCTGGCATCGGAGTGGTCCCTTTAATAATGTACATTGAAAGCATCGCAGTGGCTAAAGCTTTGGCAATGAGAAACAAATACAAAGTCGATGCCTCGCAGGAGCTCATTGCAATTGGTGCTAGCAATATATTTGTATCATTGTTTAAAGGGTTTCCAATAACGGGCAGTTTCGCAAGATCAGCGTTAAACAGTGTTAGTGGGGCTGCAACCCCCTTTTCAGGTGTGTAGCACTTCAGTTTTCATTTCATTTTGTGATTATTTCAAGAGTGTCAGGACACCGATTAAGTAATTAATAAATAAATATTTACTTACCTTGTTTTGTTTGTCATTGTCTTCTTTGTTTTGTCTCTCCCTCCTGCATTGTGAGCTCATTCATGAGCAACATGAAGACAACAACAAACAAAACAAGGTAAGTAAATATTTATTTATTAATTACTTAATCGGTGTCCTGACACCCTTGGTTATTTATGTACGATGTCTCATTAGCTGATATGAATAAAATCGACACAGCAGCTAAGCAGCAAAAGCAAAGAATTTTTGCATTTTTACAAACATACCCTTCATAGATGTTGCTTCCTTTTTAACAATAAAATTCAAGACCACCTTTCAGACCCGTGTTTGAGGAGATTGTATCAAAAATACATCTTGTTTTAATGTGTTTGATCAATACCGAAACCTCTTTTAGAAAAATTGACAGAACCGACCCTTAATTAATAGGGAATCTAACCTGTCAGTGTACAATGGACAATGGGAATAAGTACCCCTCACCTTCCCTTGGCATATTTTTATAAAATGTCTCTTTTCCTTTCCAGATGTGATTAGTGGCTTGATCGTAATCATGGCGCTGCAATTCTTAACTCCCGTATTTCAATTCATACCAATGACTGTTCTTGCTGCCATGGTGATAGCCTCGGTTTTGACTATGATCGAATTCAAAATGCCAAAGGTATTGTGGGATACAAATCGAATCGACCTTCTTGCTTATGCAGCCTCGTTTATTGGTTGCTTTTATGAATTAGAGGTTGGTATTCTGTGTGGTTCTGCAGTTAGTATATGCTTTATATTGTTTCGAGCTTTGAGGCCGAGACTTCATTGCAAAGATATTGCGCCTGGTGTCAAATCATTGGAAATAAATGGTGGTTTATGGTTTGCAGGCGCGGAACGCATTGCAGAAGAGTTACAACGACTATCAGCTACCCATAAGGCCGTTAAATACACAGAACATGACTCTTTAGAAATATCAATTGATTTCAAAAGTGTTTATGAAATTGATTTTACTGTTGCCCGAATATTGAAACAGAGCTTTATTGAGTTGCAACAAGATGGAATTTTTGTAAAATTTTGTAACGTGGAAAGTGAACATGTTAGGAGTATTCTTGAAAAATCTGGTCTGATGGACCTCGTTCGGGATCAAGAAGTAAATGAAAACGAGAATGAAGAAATTCAGCAACTTTGTTACGAGACAGCTATATAATTAGGGTTGGTAAAGGAAACTAGCAGACTTTTGAATTATCGCAACTGGAGATAAAAAAAAAAAAAAACAATTTTCGAATTTGATTAGTTCCTTTTTACTTGTGATTAGAAGCTAGATTTATTCGAAATAAAAGAAGTTGACAACAAAAGAAGTTGACAACAACAACAAGATAAATATTTTTGTACTGAATCATATGTATGTTTTATTTTTAGCACTAAGGGAGCGGTCATAAAATATAGCTGGGACAGGGGTGGAAGCAAATGAGGAGGGGTCTGAAACTTTCTAGAGTAAATTTGTTGGGGTCTGAAATTATTAGAGGAATTTATGATGGGGTCTGAAAATAAAAATGCCAAATATTTTAATATTTTCAAAAATATTTTCATTTTCTGTATATTATGTCTCTATTGACTTCGCAGGTTCTATTTTAAAAAGTTCGACATTTTCTTCTTCTGTTTATTAAGTTCTCTCATTTTTCTTCAGTGCTAACAAGGCTAGAATGCAGGGGTCTAAAATTATTTGCACAAATTTCCGAAATGCTTCCACCCCCTTCCCTGTTATTAATAATGACAGCTCCCTAAGTACATTCTGTTCAATAATAGACCCCATAATTTCTCGAAACCGTGAGATGCATAAACGAACATCTTTCATTCCGGAGTCAACATACACTTTTACGAGTCAAATACACAAATTCAACGCAGCTTTAATCCCAAACCATATCAAAATTAACATCCAAATTTGTTTTATCTAGTAAATGGAAAATCTTCGGTATCCTCTCGCATTTGATATATGTGGGGGGGGGGGGCTTAATAGAGAGGGGGCTTATTTATAGTTTTAACTCAGAAGGGAGGGCTTATTAGAGAGTGGGACTTAATAGAGGGGGGGGGCTAAATAGAGCTTTTACTTTTTATAAAGATGCGGCGCAGGCGAGTTTGAGTGTTCTTCGTTTCTGTGTCTTTTTTTCCCTGTGTTTTCCTGCCTCCGTGTTATTGACGTACCAGGTATTATGCTTCCTCTCCCCCCCCCATGCCCCCACTCTGATGCTAGTAAAGTGTCTAAAGTTCCTTTCAAGAAATTCAATCAAGAGAAAGATTTCTTTTGAGAGTCTGGTACCCAGGGTAGAGAAAGATGTGATACTGTTAGCATAGGTCCCAAATCTTTAAAAAGGTCGGTGTAAAATTTGGTGACCTATTTCTTTGAATGGAATGGCTTGGAAGAAACTTTAGCTACTTAGTAATAATTCTACCGTTGGACTTTTCAGAAATCTTCAATATTTTCAGAATTAGAGTGCTTTTCTTCTTTGTTAAGAATTGAAGAAAATTTTTGAAAAAAATTAAAACCATCGTAATTTCTAAACTTTTTGAGGAAACATGAATAATTTTCCAGAAAAACATAGTTTATGAACGTCGACAATATGGTATCAAGCAAAAGTCTTTCACACTTCTGGTTTGCGATTTAGAAATTTGATGACGTCACATCCTCAAATGAGTTGAAATATGAAATACGCTGTAATTTCGAAAATATTCAAGATTTCTGAAAAGTCCAATGGAAGAGTTATAGCAAAGTAGCTAGAGTTTCGTTCAAGCCATTCGATTCAAAGAAATATGTCACTGACTTTTACACCGACCTTTTTACGCCAATTTAAAGATTTGGAACCTATGCTGATACTGTTATGGTGGAACCCGTCCTTTGCCGCGCCGTATTCAAGGATTCCAACATAAAAATCGTGTGTGAGTAAATATCCAATGTGTAATCACAAACAAAACTAAAACTTCATAAAAGAAACTCGCAATTTCGTAAATCAATTTTCTCCATCTTTTCCTCTCGGACCGTAGTCTTCTTCTCCGTCCGTATGCTCCTTCGTAGCTTCGTCGTTCGCCAAACTGTAACCATAATACACGATCTTTTTGAAAGATTTGAGGACCATTTCTAACAGGGGTCGTAGGCTAGCGTTTCTTAAACATTTTCCCAGACAATGAATAATATTGAGCCAGCGATAATGATCGGATCCAATGTAAAAGTTATCGATTTTTTTAAATTGCGGTGAAGTCTTTTCTGATAGGTCTGATAGTCACCGCCTCTCTGATAACCTCACAATAATCTTCATTTACGAAAATACTCCTGTGAAACGAATCGATTAATAACTCTGATTTATATAACAAATGAACAAATCTTCCGGTTAGAATTTCGGATGTTAAAAATGCTACAATACAGTCGTGGCCAGAAGTTTAAGACCACATTTTAGTTGATAACATTTGTTGACTCAAGAAGCTGTTGTTGACTACAGCTCTGACGTTTGAGTTGTCTTTGATTTTTTTCAGGTCAACTTTCCATGTAGATTCCGAATTTCCATGTTAAAAAAAGCCATTCAATTATAGGGATGAGCACCCAACAGCCTTCAAGAAAATAACCATGAGATATTTTGCGAACAAAGATATGTATGCAAAAAATAAAAATCAACTTCCAGGGAAATTTTGAAAATATTAAATGCCGTGCATGTGGACTTGGCCAAGAGTCCTATGAACATATTGTCAAAAATCATACAAAGAAATCAGGGGTGGAGCATATCTACAGAGATAATTATGACCGCCTTGTCAAATACGCAAATGAAATAATGAAGTTTATTAGAAGGGTGTAAACAATTAGAAACACTTCCACCCTTTGAGCCTAATCCAATCCAGTGTTACGTATTGTAAATGCATGTATGACTGTACGTAACTGCCCCGGAATGGGGATTTGGAATTATTATTATTATTATGTTGTTTTTTGAAATTTTGCGCCATTTTGCTCTGACGTCACAATGAAATCTATAGAAATTATCGGAAATTGTAGTAGTCCTGCCGACAAGGGGGTTGACCCAAAAGATGTGTTACTCTCCTGAATTTGACTTCATTTCTTTGATTTGGTTACAAAATATCAAAACTCCGCGAAAAAGACGGCTTCAGGGAAACAGTCACATGAAGGCTTTCTGTCCACAGCTATGGCCATAAGTTTAAGACCAGCACTCTACTCATAGTTTGAAGCAACAAATCACATAGGTATTCGCAATCAATTTTCAAGAATTTATTCTGTTATTCTAATTATCGAATATCAAAGGCTTTTACATTAAAGCCCAGGTTTTTTACATTTCCAAAGGGTGGTCCATTTATTACACGTCTCCTAATGACAAAGGGATATCGCCTAAAATCGTTCAGCTCGGATAACAGGGCTAGCCCTGCTCATGTAATCAGGCCCTAAATATGATAAAACATCATTCATCAACTACCTGCTCCTGATTGGTCAACCATCCTTTCTCCCCTCGCAGACAATCCTAATGTAATGGCTTCCACTTTTCAGGAGATTTTTGAGTCATTTTAGATATGCATGCCCACTAAAAAAGAGAAGGGTTCGCAATGAAACTGCATACTGGCTCAATCAGTCCATAAGAAACTTGATGAAAGAAAGGGATTTGGCAAAGACGGCTGCCCAAAAATCTCCTGAGAAGTTGTCTGTATATTCATTTCATTTTTCATTTTACAAAAAGCACGATACAATATTAATACATTGTATAAGGCCTAAACAGAACAAAATACAAGAATACATTTCTAACGAACTAAGATGGAATGTTACAGCGAAAAAAAAACAACGGTACTATATATAAATTTGTTTTTGTTTTGTTGGGGGTTATAGAAAGATATTTGGTTTTGGTGTGTTTTAAGGTCAGGCATTTTCTGGTTGCCTATTCAGGGTTTTTGTTCGGAATTCTGCTGCTTGTTGCAAAAATTGTGCGAAATTTTTCTGCTCGCTGATATGTTGGGATGACAGTATGTCGATGAACGTTTGCTCTATTTGTGTCACAGTTAGTATCCTGTTTAAATTTAGTCCGAGGAAAGTCTGCCTGAGGTCGCAATATGCGTCACATTCAATTGCAAAATGAATTTCGCTTTCCACCTTGCCAGACTTGCACATTTCGCAAGTTCGTTTTAAGCAACTTAGCAACTTATATAAGCAACTTACTGTATGTAACTTGTAACTTAGAAACTAAGTAACAAAAGAGATAAAGGTTGCTGTAGACACACATGATGGCGGGTTAATAGATGACAATAAGGATAACCCCAAGAGATTGTGGAAGACCATTAACAAGGTTATGGCTCCATGTACACTAGTGCTTAAAAATGCAATTAGCATGCGAAGAAAACCTCAAGTTTCTCGTTTCCGGCTCAAGATGCTTGATTTCACAGCATCCTTAGCTCGATACCTGATTTACGTAGGTAATCTAGTGTCATGAAATTTAACCCTGTTAATTATACCTTCGTACTTAATTCCATCAAGCAGTTAAAAATTAGGAAGGCACCGGGGCCCGACAAGATTCCGACTAAGCTAATAAAGGATGCTGGGGAGGTCATATGTGAACCATTAGCGATGATTTTTAACTCCTCTCTACGGCATGGTATCTTTCCTGACATCTGGAATTTGGCGAGGGTCGCCCCCATCTTCTTCAAATCGGGTTCGAGAAGTGATGCCAATAAGTATAGGCCTATCTCAGTGATTTCCGTTTTTTCACGGATTTTAGAAAGAATCGTGCATGACCAGGTGTATGGATACCTTAGGGCACGTGGCATCTTGACGATTAGCCAATCAGCTTTCCAAACCTCTGCTCAACAATAACATATTTAATTGACAGTACGGATTTTGGGTATGAGAATATCGATCACAAACAGGATAATTTGGCAATATTTCTTGATCTGAAAGAAGCTTTCGACATCTGAAAGAAGCTTTCGACACCGTTGATCATAAGATCTTGCTTGGAAAATTGAAAGCATACGGAATCCGAGAACTGACCGGAGACTGGTTCAGATCATATCTTGAAAGCAGACAACAATATTGCAAGCTTAATAGCTACGAATCAATGGCTAAGACAGTCACATGTGGCATCCCCCAGGGATCATGTCTGGGCCCCCTTCTGTTCATAGTGTATCTAAATGACTTTGAAAAATGTTTGAAAGCATCGAAGGCTGGCATGTATGCTGATGATACCCATGTGTCGTTGGCATCTACAAGTGTTGAGGAGTTGGTTCGGAAAGCACAAGATGAATTAGGTAACATTTCTGAGTGGATGATTCTGAATAAATTGAGTGCCAATGCACACAAAACAGAATAGATGTTTCTAGGCCACCCTAATAGAACTAACAAGATAACAGAGCAAGAACCACTCAAATTAAATGGCTCAGAAATGAAACGAGTAAAAAAATCATTGGGAGTAATTGTAGATCAAGGGCTCAATTGGGGGGAACAATTTAAAGCTGTTAAGCTGTTAAGGCGAAAGTACGATACCACAGAGAGTGTGTTCTGGCACATCTCTTCTGCAGCCAACATAGAAACAGTACATAGATAAACACAACACATTTAGGGTGAACGTAATGCGAACACCGTCAAGCTCGCTGCGCTAGTAAGAATTTCTAGCTTGTTCACACAGACCCCAACCTGGTTCCGAGGGCCAGTTTCCTACGTCCATGCTGGATTCAGCAGCCTCGTTTTGGGTCATGGGAACGAGGTTGCACAGACCCGGTATGAAATCTTCCGCAGCATTCAACCCGGATTAGCTTGCTGTTCAAGGAGTGTTTTAAAAAATTGATCCTCTTCTTGCTTTAAAAAAATCAAGTACTGCATGGAAGCCTTAAATACACTCTTCTCTCGTAGAGATGACGAAGAATTTATAGGAAAAATTAAAAATA
This sequence comes from Aurelia aurita, assembly GCA_004194415.1. Taxonomy (NCBI): domain Eukaryota; kingdom Metazoa; phylum Cnidaria; class Scyphozoa; order Semaeostomeae; family Ulmaridae; genus Aurelia; species Aurelia aurita. The sequence continues at coordinate 468,568 of REGM01000047.1, forward strand.
TTGATACAGCTTCAGTAAAATTGGCATCAGCAGACGTCTGAATGACGTCCACACGACGTCACAACTGGTAGTCAAATCGACGTCAGGAAGCGACGTCTGTGCAACGTTGATATCTCGACATCTTTTCAACTTTCATTATCGAACTCATATCAGCGTCGAAGCGACGTCACTGGCGTCAATGATTGACGTTTTTTCAACGTTGATTTGACGTCGATTTGCCGGCTGGCGTGTCATAAACCGTTTTGAAAATCAAAGACAATAGTCAGATCACGTCATATTTTAGTCAATCTCTGTTTTTTCGAGGGGCCCCAATTTGGCTTTGTGCCCCAGGCCCCACGAAACTCTCTACGGGCCTGACCATGGCGCGTTATATCGAAAAATACGTTGTAAGTCACTACGATATAACGAGATAATATTGTATTTCAAAAGTTCAGTTTAAATTTTCATTTCATTTTCATTTCATTTCCATCAAAATTCAAGCTATTAAACTAATAAACAACATATCCACGGTAGCTAAAAACATCAACACAATTTAACATACAAACTTTTAATACTTTACTTCCGATCTAATAACAAATTAGTAGCTTAGGACACCTAGAAAGAACTCTAATGAGCTTTCAGGCCTGGTGCCCGTTGCCTCTATCAAGCCAACATTCAGTGATTAATGAATACGAAATTCTTTTTAACGCTAACACTAACGAAGAGTAAAGTAAAAGAAAAAACCCGTTCTATAATTATGGTCATTTCGGAGTTTAGTTGATCGGGTATTTGATAGGGATGGTTCAACGGAGAAATTTAAATTTTAGTTGTAGCTATTTAGTAGCCATGTTTTCTATCTTTTAGTAAACATTTTCTTACTCTTGGAGTTTCGTATTTCTCTTGGAGTTTCATTCCATACCTTTACTCTGTAATTTGTGACGAAATTATGTTTGTAATTTGTTCTAACTAGGGGCTGAGAAAAGTGACCTGTAGTAGCTTGTCTCATTTGAGTATTATGCCTTGAGTTAACTGGTTGGAAGAGGTTTTACTTTGCTGGACAAAGGTAGAACCAGTGAAGGCTAAACTTTCGAATTTTGGTTAGGTACGACAGCAGTGGAATGCATTTTGGTAGAACAGAAGATCAGATTTGTCTAATTTCACCTTTGTCTCAAAACTGGTTGTTTTGGGCAGCAACATCGTACTCTGTGATAAAACAAACCGGTCTTTTTTCACAATACCTTTGGACAAACATGGGGTCAAAAATTTTGCAAACTACCGGTTTTCGGACAGAAGAGGTAGGATATTCTCCCCAGTGTGATATGCCCGCCCTCGTACGGAGTTAAACGCAAACTCATCAAGATTTTGAGTTGGACATTTGTGTCTGTTGCGTAACTAGGGATGATTAATGCACCACAGAAGATAAGGAGTAGATTTAAACGTGGCTGTGATTTACAGATTTGGCTTTACTAACCAAGCTCATTAAATGAAAACAACAAAAATTGAATTGAATTCTGATAACAAACAGCTCTTATCACTTTTATCCAACTTTCATCCTCACTTGTTTTTCTTGGCATTGTCATTTGGGTTCATGATGTATCCATGCCATGTCGCACAGACCAAATTGAGTGATACGGCCAAGAGTAAACTTGTTAACGTTACAACCACCCTCTGTGTCGATTGACTTAGAAATCTATGATTGGTTTTATCGCATCTTAAAGTCTTTTTCCATGCAATAGCATTATTATTATTATTATGGCTTTCCCATCCTATATACATCATGATTTGCACATGCTATCTCCGTGCCATGTCCTTCGGACTAGAAATTGACTGATAGAACCAGGCAAAAACTTCTTATCTTTACAACTGCCCTTTGTTTAAATCTAACGTAGACATTTATGACTGATACCTCATTTTTAATAGACAATAACGCTAAAGATGGCGGCCGCGCAAAACATACTGATAAAAAGCTCCCTGACGACCACCTAACGACATAAAAATTTTGGTCTGCCGTTTCGACTTGCTAGCTGTGGTATAGTTCGGAACAAGTANCTTGTAATATATAAGCACACCACCACCAGCTTTTGTGTCCCTGTCAAGTCTGATGTCACATTTATAATTTTCAATGACTGGAGCTTGCTTGTCAATGTTTCTCTTCAACCATGTTTCTGTTACCATAAGGATATCAATACAAGAGTTATCTAATAGATGTTCCACCATTGTCTTCGAGGAGAGAAGTGAGCGGATGTTGATGTGAGCTATATTCAGCTTGTCAGAATGTTGATGAAAAGTTGCTTGTAAAATATCAGCTCGCATTGGCTCTTCGGGGACTGATACCTCATTTTTAATAGACAATAACGCTAAAGATGGCGGCCGCGCAAAACATACTGATAAAAAGCTCCCTGACGACCACCTAACGACATAAAAATTTTGGTCTGCCGTTTCGACTTGCTAGCTGTGGTATAGTTCGGAACAAGTAATTAATGTAAACAATAGGAAGATTTTGTAATTCGAACTCGAATCTTCAATTCGAATCAAAACTTTACTTTTTCTGCTTTGGAAAGGTTTCCTTTCGAACCATGTTGCATTCGAATTCAAGGTCGATTCGAATTCAAGCTAGCTAGTCGAAACAGCAGACCAAAATTTTTTATGTCGTTAGGTAGTCGGCAGGGAGCTGTTTACTAGCCTGCTTTGCAGCCAAACGCAACAGAGTCTTTGGAGCCACCATCTTTAGCGTTATTGTCTATTTCATTTTTCTGTGCAATGGCCTTATTATCATTATTTTTATCGTTTTCTGATGTAAGTAATGATTGGTGCATGTTATCCCGATGCCATGTCCCTCAGTCTAGAAATCAACTGACAGAGCCAGGCATAAACTTATTATCTAAACAACCACCATGAGCGATAGGACACCGATTGTGTATCAGTGTACAATTTGTGTCAGTGGTGAGCCACCTTAACCTATTGTTTTTGTGTTTTGAACTTATTTTTACTTGTAGTGAGCCACCTTATCGCTGGTCGGCGAATTTAAAAATTTTTGTAGTGAGATCTGCACTTTAGATTTGCCCAGACCCCTTCCGCGCGGGGCTTTTATATCCGTTGATTCTCTTTAAAGCTGACGTAGAAATCTTTTAATGGATACCATATCTTAGAAGGCAAACAGTAGTGATAGATTTCCCTTCTACTCGTAAAAATATTATTATTATTATTATTATTGTTATTATTATTATTATTATTGCTATTCATGTTCCCATAGTGACTATGATGTTCCAACGTCATAAAATTTTCGCCATCTCCCACAAGTGCATTTAGTGCAGGGATTTTGATTAGACAAAATATTTGTAAAGGATTTATGTTGTTGTGGCTCTAGAAATTTTTATCTCGGTTTTTTACAGAATGGTTCTACCCATTCTTCAGAGGTTGTATTACGTCAGATCTAATGCACATTCACAATGAGTCAGTGTATTGTATTTATTATCATATTAAATTGTATTGTATCTATTTTATTATCTTTTAATCTTTGTAAATTACTTTTGTGGCAAACTGATTGATACATAGATACATATGAAAAGTGTTTTCGCTAGCAAATGTTTACCAACTGAATTGAAAAGTGTTTTCGCTAGCAAATGTTTACCAACTGAATTGAATTTCTTGCGATGCAAGCACATGATTTTAAAGTTTACAGAATCATCTTTAATTAGTAGAATTTTTATTTTATTAAAGACAATCAAGCGCCAGAACTACAGAATTCTTCTGGGAATGTAAGGTTACGCGAACATAAGAGTTTTCAGAATAGCGTTTTCAATACGAGTTCTATCCAAGCCGTTATCCTTTATTTGCGGTGCACGGGCCATTTTTAGCCTTGCTTGGACTACCTCAACATTGTTGCCAGCAGAGGAAGTTTGGTTGTTTGGTACGGGTACCAGTTTTATCTGTGCCGTGGCACAAATACAGTAGTTCCACTTGACAAAATTTTGTCTGAACGTTTTTCCGGAGCTTTCCCAAAAGACAGCTTTGATTTGCTGTTTCATAAAATAGCTTCCTGCCTCCTGCATTTCTATCAGGGCCGTAGGAAGCATCTTAAACTTGGAGGGGCACGACACTTCAAGGGCACTTTTTTCCTTAAGCTAGTGGGGCGTTTCCTCAAACAAAAAGGGCAATTTCTCGTTTATTGCAAAATCTTGGGGGGGGGCACATGCCCCCAGTGCCCCCGGTTCCTACGTCTATGATTTCTATTTAATACACACAATGCAGTGATAGCTGCTTTTAGTTGCTCTGACAGTGGTTTTGATTTTAATAGCTGCGATTTCGGACTCATTTATGAGCTAAAGCTGCAAGAGTAGCTGGTAGGCAAGCCAGGCATCAGCTATTTGCAGATCTTATGACTTCATTTAAGGAAAGACAACAACGGTCACTGTCAAAAAGCAGCTCATCTTCTTTTAGGGCAGTTGGTAACAGTGCTTAACAAGGTTCTCTGGAGGCTGGAGTATGAAATTTCAGAATGGTGCAATGAAAATAGCTCTTGTTGGTCAACAGCCACGCACAATGAGCATCGGCATCAAATCTTTAAAAACATTGCACGATTCGTTGATGCATCTTTCGTTTGATTTAATGGTTTGAAAGGAACTTCAGGTACTTCGCTATAAGTTTAATTGCAATCTTTGATATCTTGTTTCTTTTCAGAATTACAGCGTCCTTTGTGTTTCAAACAGTTTTCTGGTTGTGACGCCATCAAATTGCTAAGTCGTGAACCAGAAAAGCTACGGATTTCTGCTCACGACCATATTATACACCTTCATAAACTATGGTTTTCTTAAGGATTGTACCGTTTTTCCTCTATTGATTTAGGATTTACAACGATTTAAATTTTTTCAAAATTTTCGTGAATTCTCTCAATAAAAAGAAAAACGCAATAATTCTCAAAATAATCAAAATATCAAAGATTGCCAATGAAAACTTATAGCGAAGTACCTGAAGTTCCTTTCAAGCCATTAAATCAAACGAAAGATGCATCAGCCAAATGTGCTGTGTTTTTAAAAGATTTGATTTCTATGCTTGTAAAATGAATGTTTAGAACCTCCAATTTAAATGCAGTTTTTACGAAATTGAAGAGTTTAGAATAGCTTCAAATAACGGATTCATTTTTATGAACATGCAAACACAACATTAAAACCTGTAAAAAAAACAACGATGATCAATCATATAGCTGCAAACTGCAAGACACAAATAAACAAGTGTCAGCCTGGGTTGTCAACCTGTTGAAACAGTAGGGGCAACGATGAGTTATTAAAAACCTAAAACGTGTTTCGTTGCACCATGGTTGCACTCTTTTGTAGGTCTTCATATTGCGTTGCAGGTTAATAACAAATATTTTATTATTTGACGCTATTGTTCCAATTTTTCAAGATTATATTTAAAAATTATAGCGTAGTTCAAGGAAATTGAGCAGTCCTTCCTACAATGCATCAGCGACCGTTCAACTACCGGGTGTCCCAAAAAAAGTTCCGACGTTTGACTAAACGCAGAGAAAAAAGTTCTGAACCTGGCAATTTCTATTCATCCTAGTTACATGCTAAGCATTTCGATTGACAGTTTGGCATATCGTGGGAGGAAATTAGTTATCTGAAAATGGAGTTATGAGCTATAATATTCCATGTTCATGTTGAAGGCCAAACCAGAGACGTTTGTTTTGTACGCATTCCTGCATCATCGCGGTGAAGGGGGACTCCCTCGATGAGCAGCACTAAAATGGGTCTAAAATTCGTATGTCTCGACGACCAGCAAGAGTTCTGTTCACTGAGGATATTCAAAGTAAGGTCTGAAGAAATGAATCCAAAATTGTCTATTTGTGCAGTTTTTCATCATACATCTCAAAATAATTTATTTGCATTTGGAGAATACTCGATATTGTTATGCACAAGTCCTGTACTTGAGCATCGAGATTGCTTTATAATTTTGGACTCGATGGAAATTGAACAAACATGGGTACTGCAAAATTGTGCATTTTTACAGGGAGATCGATAGTGCCATTGATAGTAGGTAAAAAAGATCTACTGAAACGAACTAACTGAAGTCCATGTTTTGAAATAAACGAAGGCCAACTTTCTGGAGAGGTTTTTTGGGACTAACTGGCTAAACTATAGATAGATTTTCTAATGCAATGAAGCACACCATTTTGGTACTTTTGGCAGTTTTTCAAGTTGGCTTGGCTGGACATTGAGCACATTTGATAAATTAGGTATCCATTTTCAACGAGTTTTATACGTGTGTACATCAGTACTTGGTTGACCAAAGCATCAAGAAACTCTAGAACTACGTTTGATAAGCACCAAGAAAATTTAAGAAGCTAAATTGAAAGCTTATTATAGCGAACTTTTAATTGATCTCTTATTCTGGAGTTATTTTCAGTACATAGTACCCATAGTACAATCATATGTTTTGAGCCCGATAGAACTCTTTTTCTTGCCAAATGTTGTTTTTGTAGGTATTATTTGTAGGTATTAGTACGTATTTAAAGCATCGAAGCAGAAAATAGGAAACAAATCAAAGAAACTTTTAGTGGTAGAACCCCGGGAGGGGGGGGTACTTCATTGTGAAGTCATACTGGACGTGCCGCTCATATGGGTGGGTTATTTCATCTGAAATTCCCTACACATGGGTCCGATATTTGGCTTGATTCTGATAAATTGGTTGGTATATTAGGATTTTCTTACCAATGGGTCCCCAAAATGGGTCCCATAATGATTAGCCGCAAAAGGGCCGCAAAACTACCGAAAAATCTCTTTTTGCATTTTGCTGTTCTTTAAAAAGGGTTTCAAAATCAACCAAATTCATACGCATGGGCTTGAAATTCCCTGATATTCATGCAAATGGGTTTGAAATTCTCGAAAATCGTGCCTTACAAATGGGTCCATTTGTCAAAGTCCAGATGCAGGTCGGATCATGGTCACAATGAAGTACCCCCCCTCCCCCGGGGGTAGAACGTGGAAAATTTAATTCAAAATCAAGAAACTTTTGATCAAGGGCTAATCCAAGTTTCTTATGAAACACTTGTGCACGAGTACAATTTTCTATCATGTAAAAGACCAAATTCAACAACGAAAGGAAAATATAACGCCCAGCAAGGAAAATATCACAACGACTCTCCTCCGCGAGACCACGGAATCACGGACCATGGAACTGCGGAACATGCGGAATAAATAAAGAAACCTCGCGGAGGAGAGTATCGCAACGGGCAGAAATTCCTCCTGTCAAAAAGAAGGTTTCTGCACGAGGTTAACATGGATTTAGAAGGCGTTAATTAGCTCAGAAGGCGTTAATTAGCTGTAACCTAGCTATTCCTTTTTTAGCCTACTTTAAATATATATACGATCTGATGATATGATGGAGCGATGCAATGACGTCATATGGGGCAATGCGTCACAGCCAATTATTTTTTCTTGCTATCGTTTCCTGTCGTGTATATGGCATACACTAGGAGCAACTTATCCAGATTATCCAGAGGGATCTCCACACAGAGACAGGTTTCTTGAAGATCCAAACCAAGGCAAGGGTGCAAACTACAATTGCCAGGATTTTCGAAGGGGGGGGGGGCAATCGAGTTAGAAATTTGCAATCAAATAAGCGTTTGGTGCAACATGACACTGTTTTTGCAAGGAAGGGAGGAATTTACAGCACCCACGTTTCTTGCATGACCCTCAAAGTGCACACATGTTCCATATTGCATATGACCTAAACTGTCTCCAGGGGCACCATCACCTTTCATGCCTCTGGCAACTGGCATGCCCCAAGATTCCCCATGTCCTAAACTGTCCCTAGGCACCTTCCCCCAATGCTTTTTCTTTGGCATGTCTGCAAAAGCCCCTATGCGGATTTTTGTCCGAAAATGATGATTTTTGAAAGTTTTCCCAACGTTGAGGGACTGCCACCCTCCCAGCCCCCATATAGCTGACATCTAATGGCCCCCACCCTGCAAGGAATCCCCTTGGTGATTCCTCACTATCCCCATCACGCAACAACAACGACAACGTAAGAACCATGACATTGATTATTAATGATGTTTTCTGCTTCAATGAAGCATTTCTTACGAAGCATTATAAATTGAATGTCGCGGGAAAGATTGCCCAGATGGCTTTCACGTTCACAAAGAACAAGCATCTACAAAACAGGTAAATATTTCCTACTTATTTATTTTTTAAATACTTCTGCTCGATCGTTTGATATCAGCTGAAAGGATCTTTGCATTTTCAAATATTTGCAGTGGAATATGCTTAGGCCCATTCATTTCCAGATCATATGATTTCCAACGCGTAGATCGTTGCAATAAGCATTTCTTTATTCATAGACCACGTTTGTGCCTTAGAAATATTACTTGCAGATATTATCTTACCATTAAAGTTATATATAAAATTCGCTGAAAATATATTTGCGATTGNATGTCTGCAAAAGCCCCTATGCGGATTTTTGTCCGAAAATGATGATTTTTGAAAGTTTTCCCAACGTTGAGGGACTGCCACCCTCCCAGCCCCCATATAGCTGACATCTAATGGCCCCCACCCTGCAAGGAATCCCCTTGGTGATTGGTGATTCCTCACTATCCCCATCACGCAACAACAACGACAACGTAAGAACCATGACATTGATTATTAATGATGTTTTCTGCTTCAATGAAGCATTTCTTACGAAGCATTATAAATTGAATGTCACGGGAAAGATTGCCCAGATGGCTTTCACGTTCACAAAGAACAAGCATCTACAAAACAGGTAAATATTTCCTACTTATTTATTTTTTAAATACTTCTGCTCGATCGTTTGAGATCAGCTGAAGGGATCTTTGCATTTTCAAATATTTGCAGTGGAATATGCTTAGGCCCATTCATTTCCATATCATATGATTTCCAACGCGTAGATCGTTACAATAAGCATTTCTTTATTCATACATAGACCACGTTTGTGCCTTAGAAGTATTATTTGCAGATATTATCTTTCCATTAAAGTTATATATAAAATTCGCTGAAAATATATTTGCGATTGGAGAGGAGAAATCTGAGCTGAGGAAAGTTTGCAGACCTAAAGCAACGCTTGCATCGTTGCAATTAGCATATATTCAATATTTATTTATTTTACCTGACACCAAGTTGATTTTAGGATTTGAGAAAATTAAATCGCCATTCATTCTATCTGCAAATTTGTTAAGAAAAATTTTTATTTGCTCCCCAGAGAGAAATCTCGTTAGCGAAAAATATTTCATATAAATGAATAATATTCTTTTCTGAGCACATCTATGATGACGCTAGCATTAATATTGGACATGTTCGCACCCGTAATTAATTAATTAATTCCTACGAGTTTGAGTCGATTTAAGTTCGATTACAGACAGGCTGCAGGTGATCCTTAGAGCATCCAAACCATACTCCCCATGATGTCTATTCTATTTTTTAATGCCTTATGTACGACAACCTGCTAGAAGTACTTTAATCAAGACAGCTTAGTTGATGGAACAAAGAACATCATATGGGATGGTCCGATCTCTCTTTTCTTTCTTTCTCTAATATTATAAGAAAATCTTATCCAACCAGTGTCAAACAGTCATTTTTTATAAGAAGCTACTTATATAAGAAACTCTGGTAGCCTCTTCCGGAAAATAAAGAAACTCTACTAGAAGTGATAAGAGGTCAATTTGGAGTTGAGAAACTTTTTCAACGTTTGGTTGTGAGTGTTTCAAACAAAAATTGCATTACTATTATACTAACCCAAATAATACTAACAAGTGTATTTTTTGTTTGATTTGGTTTTTTTGTATTTCTTTGGGCTCAAAAAGATATATTCGCAATCCTCAATGAACTTTGATAAATTGTGATAAATTGTGAAATTCAATTTTATGAAAATTAAAAAGAAGAACTTTACTACTGTATAAGAGTTGGGCCCAACAAAAAGCGTACTACAAAGTTCAGTACTAAGTTTCTTATAAAAAATGAGTGTAGTTTAGCAGCACATTTAAAGATTCTCAGAAAACACTATAACATGCAATTGATATACTCTTGAGTCCGGAATAGATGGGGGGTCTGGAATAAGCGGGGTGAGTGGAAAATTTCCTGAATCTTAATAAAAGGGGGTCTGAAATTTGAAAACTTGGGGGTTTTTTAAATTAAAAACATAGCAAACAGGATAAGAATCACAGACAAATTTTTTTAATGATAAATACAGTTCAAATAACATTTCAGGAAAGATGATTTCACATGTTTCACATTTCAAGAAGCTCGAAATTAATAAATGGGGTCTGGAATAAGGATGGCCTGGGTGGATTAAAAAAAAAATTAGTAGGGGGGGGACGTTTATTCCGGACTTGAGAGTAATTGCATTTAATGTTGTCTTCTGACGATCTTGGTCGGTTTCGGTCATGAAATTTCCCCCCATTGCATTGCCCCACTGAGTACCTTGGACCTTAGAACTTCATATTTTGGTTGCAAATATATACTGTAACCATGACCACAACTGGCACACCTTATGCAAGGATACAAAGGTGGTGCTCTGCACGACTGAGGTCTATGGTATTAGAATTTGTATGCTATTTGAGGTCTATGGTATTAGAATTTGTATGCTATTTGAGGTCTATGGTATTAGAATTTGCATCCTATTTGAGGTCTATGGTGCTAGATTTGTATCCTATTTTAGGTCTATGGTATTAGAATTTGCATCCTATTTTAGGTCTATGGTGCTAGATTTGTATCCTATTTTAGGTCTATGGTATTAGAATTTGTATGCTATTTGAGGTCTATGGTATTAGAATTTGTATCCTATTTGAGGTCTATGGTATTAGAATTTGTATGCTATTTGAGGTCTNTAATTGCATTTAATGTTGTCTTCTGAGGATCTTGGTCGGTTTCGGTCATGAAATTTCCCCCCATTGCATTGCCCCACTGAGTACCTTGGACCTTAGAACTTCATATTTTGGTTGCAAATATATAACCATGACCACAACTGGCACACCTTATGCAAGGATACAAAGGTGGTGCTCTGCATGACTGAGGTCTATGGTATTAGAATTTGTATGCTATTTGAGGTCTATGGTATTAGAATTTGTATGCTATTTGAGGTCTATGGTATTAGAATTTGTATGCTATTTGAGGTCTATGGTATTAGAATTTGCATCCTATTTGAGGTCTATGGTGCTAGATTTGTATCCTATTTTAGGTCTATGGTATTAGAATTTGCATCCTATTTTAGGTCTATGGTGCTAGATTTGTATCCTATTTTAGGTCTATGGTATTAGAATTTGTATGCTATTTGAGGTCTATGGTATTAGAATTTGTATCCTATTTGAGGTCTATGGTATTAGAATTTGTATGCTATTTGAGGTCTATGAGGTCTATATATGATAAATGCCAACAATATATCCAAAGAAAACATTCTAGATACCAAAAGAAATGGCATATTGACTTTTTTTTATATAAATTCTCCTAAAATTTACAATTTACTAACTAGCAATAACATTACAGAACAACACCACAGGGAGCATGGAAATACATTGCTACCCTTCGGCGATTACATTTAACATAGATACTAAAATAAATACACAAATAAAATTAACAACTACATGAAAAAGAACCGATCTACAGTGAACTCTCCATGCAATGACCCCGCAAGGAAACCATAAATAAGTCCAGAGCTCGTTGAACAAAGGGTTCGTTGAACCGGGTATGGTTCAAGGGACCTGAAAATGGTTCGTTTAAATAGAGGGTTCGGGTTCGTTTAAATAGAGGGTTCGTTACATAGCGAGCCCACTGTATATATACGTTGAAGAAAAGGGTGGCATTGGTTCATTCAAAGCGTTCTGTTGCGTATATAAATTTAAGTGTAGCCTCAAGGATCTTAGTATTTGATATAAATGGCAACCTTTCATCACCGTATAGAAGGATCTTGAGAAGTACTTCATTACAGAGGTGAGATAAGCCTTGAGGTTGTAGTATTCCGTCTTTGCATAGCATAGTTACGGCAGAGCAGCAAGAAGTGTTCCGTGTCCTCAACTATATTGACTTCAGGCTAAACTGGCAGTGAAAAGCACCCAGAGTCTTGGGTGCCAAAGAAATAAGAGCAAGTCTTTCCTGAAAGAGTTTTGGTTTGTAAGAGAAATCTAAGATTTCTTGGGGAAACAAACGGATTTCCCTCAAAAGTTTNTTGATATAAATGGCAACCTTTCATCACCGTATAGAAGGATCTTGAGAAGTACTTCATTACAGAGGTGAGATAAGCCTTGAGGTTGTAGTATTCCGTCTTTGCATAGCATAGTTACGGCAGAGCAGCAAGAAGTGTTCCGTGTCCTCAACTATATTGACTTCAGGCTAAACTGGCAGTGAAAAGCACCCAGAGTCTTGGGTGCCAAAGAAATAAGAGCAAGTCTTTCCTGAAAGAGTTTTGGTTTGTAAGAGAAATCTAAGATTTCTTGGGGAAACAAACGGATTTCCCTCAAAAGTTTACAAGATTTCTAAAGAGTGACATGCCCCATGGTTTGCTCCTATAAAATTTACTTGCTCAGGATTGGTGGTACGGGGATCAAGGGGGCTATAGTATAGCCCCCGTGACCCCCGTACCGCCATATAGCCTCCAGTTCTTTGAGTTGTCCCCCATTTGGCAGCACAGAAAAGTTGCTTTTCGCAAATCTGTCCGCATATGTAGAATTTCTAGGCAAAAAGGTTGCTTTTTGTAGCTGCCTATTCTCTTGAAAATTCTCATTTCATCTATCTATCACTACCATGAATGCCAGTCTTGCATTCAAAATCATATTTAGAGATTTTTAATCGAATTTTTGCATGCCTGTTTCTGGCACTCTAAGCGATTTCCTGAACACTGGAATCATCGTACGAGAAAACTCTTGGAAACTTTTTATTTAGAACTTGATTAGTTATGGACCGTTGCGAAGAGAGGTCGTTCGATGCTTACACAGTTTTGTAATACTTTTATATCGATAAAAGAGTCTAGAGTGTCTTTGATTGGTATCAATTTACGGTAGACTTTGCAGAGTCGGTTTTCGTATTTGATTGACCGCGAAATTCTAAAAACGGTAGACTTTGTGGGTTCGGAAGGCCTCCTGTGAACCTTCTGCTCCGAAAGGCGAAGGGTTTGGCCGAATTCGGAGAGAGTCTCATTTTTTATTTTTGTGATCTTCAAAATCAACTTAGGGTGTGTTTGATTGGTACCAATTCTGAAAACGGTAGACTTGGTAGACTCAGGGACATCGCCAGCTCATAAAATATGGGGTGGACTTAGTATGGAATCGAGTTCTGAAAGGTATACCCAGCCATTTTTACACCGTTTTTGCTGATGAATAAATACCACAATGAGAAAACTGGGGTGGACGTACTCCACTGGGAAGACTCGGAATTCGTGTTTAATTGACTCTGAAATCCTCAGAACGGTAGGTTTGCAGGTTTGGTAGGTTTGGAAGGCCTTCTGCACCTTCTGCTCCAAAAGTCAGAGGGTTTGGCAGACTTTGGAGAGATTCTCGTTTTCATTAGCGAAACGCAATGGTGAATCTAAAACCTGCTGTTCTAAAGCTTTTTGTGTTTGATTCGGAAATATATTTCCGTCTCTGCGAAGTCTACTGCTTTCAGAATTTGGTAGGTATTTGAATTACCAATTAAACACACCCTTAGTGTGCTGCACGTATTTTTCTTATAAAAGAGTTTCTTGTAAAAAAAGCGTGTTTTTATGGATACGTTATGGTGGTTATGGGGCACACAGTATTTTGCTTTTTATGTGTAGTGCTGCAGCCACATTGCCCCAGCCACATATTTGAAAGCAAGTAACCACTGTTACCAAACGGAATTTTAAGAATGACTTAAAAAAATCTAAACAGAAAAATGTTGAGATGACTGACCTCACTCCACTCACCACAACACTTAACAAAGCATCAATGATGTTACGCAAGTTTAGAACGCTCGGCTAAGACTATCTCGAGACAGAAAGAGAAAGTTTGCGAACGCATTTGCGATATTTTCATCAGGGGTGGCGCCAGGAATTTTCCGATGGAGGGGCTGGAACATCCGACAGGGGGCCTAAAATGGAACAAAAATGCCAGACTCGATTAGGTCTTCTTTACTTCTGCGATCCCAGCGCTTGGTGCTAAAAGCCACAACTTCATCTTCACTCAACGTAAAAAGTCTAGGCCACGCGCACATTTGAATGTGGTGATCCATGTTGTCGGTCGCTTCCGAGAGAGTTCAGATAGATAGGTCAATTTCTGGCGTCATTTATGATATAAAATGATGTTTGCTGTACAAATACTCATAAAACAAAATTCATGGAATATTTTTCTGTTATACTTTCTTGTTTTTTTAATCAATTACCTTGTAATTGTTATGTGAGTTTGATCTTACATTATTAAATTTTCTTACAGCGTTAAATTAGATGGAATTTTCCAGATCGCCCAGAGTTGATCAAACTAACTTTTGAACTTCGGCCGCCCAAAACGTGACTTTTAATTCCACGCAATAAGTATAGATTCTAATTTTGTTATTTCTTTCTTTTACCTGCTCGTACGATCCGTCACAGAAAGTGATAAGATATTAATAACAATGTAAATCAAATGTAGATAAAGTTTGAATAGAATTTTTGGAATTTTTCTCTTCCAAATTTGGTTTAAATTAAATTTCACATCTCATAAAAATTGATCGATATCATATCTGTCTTATTTGCTATTTGACAACAAAGTCCAAATTATTAAATTTGATTCAGTATTTAAGACAATTTAAATTCCAAGGAAAGCAATTTTTAAACTTCTGGGTATCAAAACCAACTTATAAAGTTCTCCTAAATAAATTGGATTTTTTATATAGCTAATTCATTTATCCCTTTTTTGCCCCGCCCGTCATTGACCCTCACTTGTCACAGGTTGTCAAGCTTTCTGTAAATATTTTTGTTGGAAAAAATTCTTCGAATATCTAAATTCCATATTTGGCGACTTTCTGGACTTAATGAAATTTATATCTGATAGAAGTCGATTTATAACATATGAATTCTTGAGCTGCAATTTTAAAAGCAAACGTCGAATCATCAAATTAACTTATTATCATAAAATATTAAAATTCCTGGACGGTAAATGATGACAAAACTAACTTTTGAACTTCGGCCGACCAAAAATTACTTTTTAATTTTTGTCCATTAGATATAGAACATAATTTTTATTAATTTAATTGCACTATTTCACGTCACCCAATGCTGACCCTCTGTTTTCATAAGAAGCCAATTTCACCAAAACTAAGAAATGAAAAACAAGATTCATGAAATTTTTCATTTCCAAATAAGGTTGTTTTTCTGAGTTCAATAATTCCGATAATTCCCAAGTGTTGTTCTCTTCTTATCTCGTACGATTCCAGAAGAGCCAATCACGACTTGGTCCAAAAACTCTTGATGTCATCGAGGTTGCTGCATATTTAAAATTTACCTGACTGAAATCGGCCACTCCGTTCTGAAATTTTGAGCGGTTTTCTGGAGAAAGCACCTTCAAGAAAGCCCCCTCCCTAACTTTAAATTCAATACCTTCCGCTTCTTGATCTGGTTTTGAACAGTTTGTTCATGAGTCCTTGTTGAGCAGTGGTGGGTAATTATAGGTGATGGTGGAAAAAGTTAAACGTTCAAACCTTGTAACTGTGCATTTCTCTTTTAGTTTTAGAATCCGAATCATAAGGACAAAATTGCCATGACAGAACGACCATCGTTGGTGAAAAGGATGCATACGTTACGAAAATCATGCAAATGGCGACCGAAGGCAAGCATCAGCACTGTCAAAGGTTGTTTCCCGATTGTCGAATGGCTGCCGAAGTATAATCTACGCAAACTCCAAGCTGATTTAATAGCTGGTTTGGCTGTCGGCCTAATGATCATCCCTCAATCACTCGCCCATGCAATCATCGCTGGACTTCCACCGCAGTATGGTCTTTATACCTCATTCCCTGCAATGTTCCTTTACATGTTTTTCGGCACCTCGAAAGATGTCAGCATCGGCACGACTGTTATCACGGCACTCCTCACGAATCGATACTCGGTAACTCCCGAAACCAACCCGGAAATCGCCGCAGCTTTGACGTTCTTCGTCGGTATCACGTTGATTGTCGTTGCAATTTGCCGCCTTGGCTTCATCGTTCGTTTTCTCTCGTATCCTGTGATCAGTGGATTCGTATCAGCTTCGTCAATCATCATCGCATCGAGTCAACTTCGGTATTATTATTAATATTATTCAACCTCGTTCCCATGACCCAAAAAGAGGCTGTTGAAATCCAAATATTATTATTAATATTATTATTATTGTTTTTGTTATTGTTATTATATTGAATGACCTGAGCGAAACGGTGTGGTCTAATAAATAGACTTACTCCACTCATCCCAATTTTTTCTCTCCGTTCCTATTTTACAGCTCGAAATACGCCACTGCGGAGAAGCATTAGATCTCACTTCGTAGCAATAACAATTTGATTCAATTAAAAGTGAAAAAGTGTTGTTGTTGTTGTTGTGATAACTGAGACTACGTAATGAGTCTAGTCTATAGATAGGACAAAGAAAAAACCGACACACGCCATTGTTTCTCTGGCCTTGTTTTGTTAGTGCACACGTCGAGATTATCAAATACAATAGGCTATTTATAGACATATAAATCTCATCTTTCATACCAGGTCATTCACTTTCATTCTTTCATTAAATTTGGCTAAAAACAATATCTATGTATACTGCTAATAAACGCCAACTATTTGCAAGAGTATATGCAACATTACAAGAAGAAATATGATTTACAATAGAAAACTAAACCAGGATAAATTTCTTTACATAATCCGCAGTTGCACGCTTGCCATTCATGAGTTATAATAAGTCTTTTGGAAGTCCGAATGGAGTTTTTCATTTAGTTTTCTTTAGTTTGTCCTATACTTTTTTGCCCATAGATCTGACCGTATGGATTCCAAGGCAAGCTATTTTCACTTTAGGCAGTTGTAATTTTCCAGAACACCTTAGATTGTAAGACATCTCTTTTTCCTGTAAATTTTGCTTCATGAACGTGTGGTTCTGACTAGATTTTTACATTCTAGGTACATGTTCGGTTTGAGTAAGCCCCCGAGAAAGATCTTTCTAAAGCTGAAACATTTTTTCCTAAATATCAAGTACACACGGCCTGGTGATGTCACAATGGGGATCATTTGCCTGATCATATTATTCTTGCTGAAACATTGCTCAGCGAGGAAATGGAACCTCGGGCCTGATTCATCGAGATGTAAAAGAGTTCTCGTCAAGATCTTACGTTTGGCTGGAATTGGCAGGAATGCATTTATTGCAGTGCTTGCAATCATTGTGTCATACTTGTTTCACATTGGCAATATAGGCGATGCTTTCAGGACAGTTGGTGTACTGCCGGAAGGACTACCCCCTTTCAAGGTATACTTTTCTTTATTTTGTGGACTAAACTCTTTGTTTTTTGTGAGAACCTTTTTTATAAGGACGTCAAGGCTGAGATTCTGGCTAAGTTTAAGAACATTATAAAGGGAGCATGTGCACAGGACTTAAAAACGCTCGAGGCTCAACAAGAAATATCGACGTTCTTATAGATAAAAAGATGTATGTGGATCAAAATACCGTGTGTCTCAAAATGATATATCAGTGTTTGACGAACCATCCATGCTGTCTGCTACGAAATAATTGGTAATTCATTCAAATCGACGTCTGAACTTGTTCCAACTCATCTGCAGTTTGCAGAAAAGTCGCAAAATATCCTCCAGCCAGAGAGTTCACAACTAAAAACTTCCTCACTTTTGAGTGAATAAAACGGCCAGTGGAAATAAGTGGAAATCTTCCTCGATATCTTGTTTTTCTCAAACCTTTCNATACCGTGTGTCTCAAAATGATGTATCAGTGTTTGCCGAACCATCCATGCTGTCTGCTACGAAATAGTTGGTAATTCATTCAAATCGACGTCTGAACTTGTTCCAACTCATCTGCAGTTTGCAGAAAAGTCGCAAAATATCCTCCAGCCAGAGAGTTCACAACTAAAAAGTTCATCACGTTTGAGTGAATAAAACGGCCAGTGAAAATAAGTGGAAATCTTCCTCGATATCCTGTTTTTCTCAAACCTTTCTTCGGCCATGGCCATTGGACCGTCTCATAACTCTACACATTTGAAAAATGTTTGTTTCTCCATCACAGATGCCATTGAAATCTGTAGAAGTAGCTGGGAATCGAACCTTAGGCGTTGGAGACCTCGTGAGTGGATATGGATCTGGCATTGGAGTGTTACCTCTCATCATTGTCATGCAAAGTGTCGCTGCATCCAAAGCCCTTGGTCGAATGAACAAATACAAAATTGATACGTTTCAAGAAATCATTGGTTTGGGATTTGGAAATTTATTTGGGTCATTCTTTGGTGCGATTCCGATGACAGCAAGTTTCTCAAGATCAGCAATCAATAGTAGCAGTGGCTCAAAAACCCCTCTTGCAGGTACTTTGTCATTTTGTTTGTCTTCTTGTTAAAGGACAATTCCGGAGTTTGTATAATCAATGTTAGAATACAAACCTACCATCTCCTGAATCAAATGACAAAAGTTGTTTCCACATTTAGACTTGTGTTTATTAAATGTGTTTATTAAATGATGATGATGATGTTTCAGCTTAAAATTCAATAAGCATATTGGTAATTTAGGCCAAATGGCGCCACCATTGGTCTCTCCATTTTTTCCATGAGTACACGATAAAGAGGCTAGTCACGATTCAGAGGCGAGACAACAATGGGGCAGCCTCATTCTCGCATTGAACGTGACTTCAGAACGTTCTGACCTTCACTACGCATTTTTTACAGATTATAAAACATAAATTTCGCAGAGCAAGGACAAAAAATGTTCAAAAAAAGTACGATACACCATTCATAACAGTATAATCTTTCATTTTATCATCAATCATACCAACCCTGGAATAGACCATTTTGACATTTAGAAAAAGGGTCTGGGGAGAGCAATATTTTTCTGGTAAATGGCTGCCACGGAGCTATTTCTATTTCTTTGTGTCTGCCATTTACCAGAAAAATATTGCTCTCCCCAGACCCTTTTCTAAATGTCAAAATGGTCTATTGTTCTTTAAAGGCACACTGTCTTGGCGCTGATTGGGTAAATAAGACAATGTCACGGCGCTGATTGGGTAAATACGACAATGTCACGGCGCTGATTGGGTAAATACGACAATGTCGCGGCGCTGATTGGGTAAATACGACAATGTCACGGCGCTGATTGGGTAAATACGACAATGTCGCGGCGCTGATTGGGTAAATACGACAATCAAAAAGAATAGAATTAGGCAAGCTTCTGTAATTTCGATGTACATCAAAATTCATGAAGATGATAACGATTTAACCCCCTTTATTCTCGAAAAAAAGCATGATCCAAGATCATAAAGGCTTGGTTATTATTTAAAGGCCAGATCTTTTGTAAGTGAATTCATCCTAACAACTAGCCAATCACGTCCATGACAACGTGCCGTTAATAATTTTTGATAAAACTGTTATAGAGTTTCTTGCTTTTGATGGAAAAATGATGCAATTTTGTCATGCTAAATCTGAAAATTAAGACCAAACTGATAGCATTTTTGGCTGTTTTTCAGGCCTTTTTTCAGAAACATCTTCAAAGCGAAACTGACCATAACTTTAGAGGTTTTAAATTTCATCAAATGGCGAGACCTTTTTGTTTCACGACACATATTGTCTATTTCAGGTGTTTTCACTTCCCTTGTTGTCATACTAGCCATACAATTCGTCAGTCCCGTATTCAGATTTGCCCCAATGTCATCTCTCGCTGCCATCGTTATTGCCGCGGTCATACCTCTTTTCGATTACCAGTTGGTAGCAAAGCTCTGGCGATTGAACAAGCTTGACTTGATCATTTGGTTAGCTACATTCCTTGGCTGTCTCTATGAAATAGAAATGGGCATCCTTGGTGGTGTTGTCTTATCACTTGCTGCCATGCTATTCAGAGAGTTCAACCCGAGGCTGAACATTGATAGTGATATTGAAGGCAGGAAGTTGTTTATCACACTGAAAGGAGGCATATGGTTCCCTGGAATCGAGGCAGTGGCTAGCCGTGTTGCTACGAAATTGGAAAAGCAAGGTAAAGAGTTTGATGTTGTTGTGATAGATTGCATGAACATGTATGAAATTGATTACACAGTTGTGCATGGATTGCATGAGATCTTAGCTGATTGTATCATAAATAAAGTTCGATTAGAGTTCATAAATATAGGAGATGGTAAAATCAAGGAGATGTTGGAAGGGGATGGGCTGCTTGGTACTGGGGAACCGGATCCGGTCGCAGATGAAGATGAGATGCATGAAATCGCTCAGGAAACCGGACCTCTGGTCACTAATGGAGACGCGCATGTAGTTTCTGTTGAAAGTGGTTTATAAGTTGGTAGACTATTGTAAAGAACAGAAGACCTAGTCTTGTATAATGTATGGTTTTAGATTGTGGTAAGTGAGATATTTTGAAGTATTTAATGTTTTTGGATAGGTAATTTTATTGGTAAGCAACGGAGGTATCCAGTTAGAATATATCAACCCATTTTTATTATCTACCCGCGAAATGGGCAAAGTTCATTTGTCGGCTTCCAGGGGCAGCATGAAGAAGTCGATTAGACTGCTTTGGTACTCACAGTCTGTTCACTCGACTCATGGACAATTCTCAGTTCATGGTCTGATTAACCAGCAAATAGCAGGGGGAAAAGTGCTGCTGCATGCTATTTTTCAACCATCATCATCATCATCATCATCATCATCATCATCATCATCATCATCATCATCATCATCATCATCATCATCATCATTTATTCGGGCATGATTCGGGCATGGTAGCCCATGCAGCATTGCTGGTTTGCAAGGTGCCATGCATGTATGCAATCAAACATACATGAAAGAAGTTTCTGGAAAGTCCTTCGTAGTTAAAGTTCTTTTGTGATCTGAAAACTGCTAAAAAATGGTACTACAAGTATAGTGCCAATTGTGATCTCTCCGATGTGGATCATGAAGAAATGATCAACGCTGTTGTTAATGGGCCAAGATTATAGTTTTGTCCATGAACTTTGTGAACTTAATGTCTAATAAATAAATCGATCGATCAATCAATCAATGAATCAGTCAATCAACCTAGATCAATCAATGATGATCAATCATTGAATCAGTCAAGGATTGAAGTAATCAAGAAATCAATCAGTGAATCAATAAATCTAAAAATCAATCAATGATGGTCAATCATTGAATCAGTCAAGAATAGGAGTAATCAATTAATCAGTCAATCAATCAATCAATCAATCAATCAATCACCATATTGATAAATCATTCTGTCGGTCGAAGAAAAATGTCATCAACCGATGTATCAGGTAAGTCAACTAAGAGTTTCGAAGTGCGGCAAATCCTAGCCTGCGTGCAGACTATACTTTTCCACTGCGAAGGAGTGACAAAGAGGTTCTTTTCACTCCTTCGCAGTGGAAAAGTATAGTCTGCACGCAGGCTAGGCAAATCCTGAAACGATTGTGTAATTGCATCTTTTTGGCCAGAAATTCCAACTGGCACAGATAAAATTACCTTAGATGCTCGTTACAAAAATTATCTCGTGGTAATGAAATTACTCAGTTTCTGATGTCTTACAGTAGCTGATAAGCACTGCAAACGAGGCTTAAACTGCAAACGAGTCTTGCCTTGCTCCATATACACGGTTCAACACTTCTCACCAGAACGAGCCAAGTGATAGTGACGCTGTTTATTTTTACTCGAAATTTACTCGAAACCTTTTTGTTCCGGCGCGTTCAAGCGCTAAGTGTTGAACGGTGTATTAGACTATATGCGAAATATGGCATATTACAGACTATGTGCGAAATAAGGCATATCACACCTTTAGGGGTCGGTAAGATGACCTTTAGGGGTCGGTAAGATGAGGTGATAAGTAATAGTTGTACATAGTGAGTATAGTTGATAGATTGATAAAGGTATCTAGTAATTTTTATCGTGAACTGTGTAGTCGCTAATGCGTATGTAGTTGAAATAATCTAAAGTAATACTGCAGCTTTAAGAAATGTTAGCAATATTATGGTATCTTCGTAGAATTATTACCTAAGTCCCTTGTTTCCCAGTATTCTTTTACTTGCTTGAGTCCAGAAAACGTCACGGCTCCACGGCTGCGAGCCGGAGGAAGGTTTTGCTTGTTGATATCATATTCGAGGAAGGTTTGGTAAATTTTATACTGAACCAAGGACAATCTTGGGCTATTTTGACAACATTAACTGGTTTATAAATTTTAGGGTTATAAACAACGCGAGGAGTTCGAGAAATTTGGTTATTTTGACTTGATAAATTGAGGAAGGTTTAACTAACGAAATTGGCATCCGGAGGAAGGTTTGACCATTTTCTGGACTCTGGCTGTCGAAACCCTTCAAGTTACCCTCATTACCGAATTTAAGTCTAGGCAGCGAACGACCTCTATAGTGCATTAAATGCAAAAGAATTCGGACGAATACATCTCGGACAAAGTATTTTCGGACAAAAAACATACGGACTTTTTTTCACGGAATTTAGGAGAGAAATTTCAGACGACCATGCAAAGCGTCCTATTTACAATTTACAGTGCTTGTTTTATGATTTAGCTGTCATAAGCTCTTGTTTAATTTTGAGCTTTCAAAAGTGTCCTCTGTCAGAAATTTCCATTGAATAAGGATGATCCTAATAATTAGTAAAATTAATATAGGTTAAAATGTCTGAAAATATTAGCGTCTAAATTTTTTGCGGTTAATGTAACTCGATCTACGTGGTTTACTGCAGGGAAACGAGGAACTCAGTTGATAATTCTAGTAACTTCTCGTTGTTTCATATTGCCAGAGATAATTGACGTAGGGTATCAATTCTAATACCTTAAATATAGCGATGTATAGTTTTGACTTTGTCAAATTGTGCACTGCAGAGCAAATAGACGTATGTTTTTAGACAAACATGGTATTGTCGTTAGTTATTTATTTATTTGTTTGTTTAATGGCTTTGTAATGACTATCTAGTGAGAAATAAGAATTTCTCGAGTGCGTATAAACAAACCCATTTTTATGGTTTGAACCAACAGCAACAGGGATGGTTTGTTACATGCTCTTTAGTACCGTTTTGCTACTGTTTTCATTTACAAAGGCCTATTTTATACGCTGTGTTTGATCGAGAAAAGCGTTATTCAAAATCTAATGAATTCTTACAACGTGTCAAATAATTGAACCTCGCGTCCAACCATTAGATTTGATAGTTGTAAAAATTGGTTAAAATATGCTTTGGTTGGCGTGCTGACGTTTTCAATTCATTTTGAAATCATTTACTTGAATGGAAAAAGCATTGTATAGGAGTCTGTTTGTTCATATACCTCATTCTCATACTGTACAAAACGACTTGCAAATTAGGCCCAACTTTTAATAAGTAAACAGTTTTTGTTAATGCATCGTTTAAGTAGCAGCAATCTGCAATAGTCCAGTCAGGAGTGGTTTCAGTCGCCAAATTCGCGAATCAAACATTAACTTGTGTTTCTCGAGTCTTTTTGCTCCATCGCAAAATTCACTTGACACATTTATCGACTCAGACTTAAGATATCCCATGCAAAACTCTGATAATTGTAGTCTGTTCAGATTTGTCAAGAGTTGTATTGCAAATGGTCCTACCTATGTCCAAAGCTAACCCACCTTTTGCGATGCATTTCCTCGCCAAAAAGACCGGTGACAGCAAAAAATCTTTTCATGGAAGATTTATCGGAAGCCTGTCTGCATTTCAACGTATCCGCCCATGTCCAGTTAGTTTTGTAAAGTTTGCGTGGCAAAAGCAAACGAGCATCTTTGTTATTAAATGTTTATCTAATCGTGTTTCATTAGCTCCCCAAGACAACTAGAAACATGGTCAACAGTTTGTTTCAACCTCGTCCCCAGGGCCTTTTGTCATATTTTGTCATGTCTCCGTCCAAATATGACAAAAGGCCCTGGGGACGAGGTTGCAGTTTGTTTGATTTCTAAGATATGTAAAAGTTTCATCGCCCAGTTCTGACGGGGAGATTTTGGAGATTTTTAGTGGAATGACTTTTGAGAAATTTGAGCATTTGATGTTAGTATCAATAAGGATGCTTGGTAGATAAGAAACTTTTTTGTTGCCCTTTATTTGACTTGTAGTGATAAATTTTCTATATAAGTCCTCAGCTTCGTCCTATTTCCCCTTCGCTAGTAGCCTGTGAGCAGGCAGAAGTGCTTTTTTTCTTTTATTTTTTTTCTGTTTCGCATTTTTATTGGCCTGTCCACAGGCTACTTCGCTAGTTGATTGTGTTTTAATTACTGATGTGATTTAAGGGGATTTGTGTAGAGGTTTTGAACTATTTACAATTGGAGTTTTAAACTTCAAATAGCAATATAGTATTCTTCTGCATATTTAATCATGGAAGTAAAGCGTATTTGTCTCTTTATTTAGTCTCTGGTCCTGATCGCTGGGTTTGTCACCTTGAAACAGCAGAAATATGTTGAGTTGAGAAGTTCTGAAGAAGCTTTCAGTAATAAAATTAAGAAATATTAAGAAACTTTCAGTGCTGAAGCATTTCCAAAGTTTCCTAGAAAGATTGACTTTGAGGTCTAGGTTAGAGTCGTAGCCAGCCTTAGTCATAGCCAGCCTGGGTTTTTTAACCATAAAACAGCAAAAATATATCAAGCTGAAGAAGTTCTAAAAAAGCTTCCAGTAATGAAATTAGGAAGTGTTAACTGTTAAGAAACTTTAAGTGCTGAGGCATTTCCAAAGTTTCTTAGAAAAATTGACTTCGAGGTCTAGGTTAGAGTCGTAGCCAGCCTTAGTCATTCACCTCGAAGCAGCAAGAATATATCAAGCTGAAGAAGTTCTGAAAAAGCTTCCAGTATTGAAAAAAGCTTTCAGTGCTGAGGCATTTCCAAAGTTTCTTAGAAAGATTGACTTCGAGGTCTAGTTCAGAGTCATAGCCAGCCTTGGTAGCTCTTATGCCTTTGGATCAGCATATGTTTCATTGGAAAATTTGACGATCAATAAAACGTTCATATAAACTTGTTCCACATGTTCTAATGCAACCTCGTCCCCAGGACCTTAAAGGCCCTGGGGACGAGGTTGGTTCTAATGCACACTTTGATGCACACTCATACATGGATATGGATGAAACAGTCTATCTCAAGATCTAGAAAACCTACGATTTATGAACTCTTCAAAATCTTGTGATGAATTGTCCCCAAAAGTATCATTGTGCACTANGCAAGTAGTGCCACTTGAATTCTCCTTCTTCTTTGCTCCATTAAAATTCGTAATCTTGCTTCTGCCATTCTCCTTTTCCTTCTAGATTCCATCAGCAAACTTTTCATAACAGCAAATCGCGTGTTCATGTTGGGAGCCATCTTGCAGAGTGTTAATAAACAGGCGTGAAGTACTGCATGTTAGAATTTTCATTTGGACTTAGGAGCGGCACAATTAGGTTCGACGTTTGAAATGGGAGTCGTGCAAAACACGCTCAGTTGCCGCACCAAATTGAATTAAGTTCGGCACATGAGAAGTTCGACGTTTGAACCAGGCCTTAGAAAGATTGACTTCGAGGTCTAGTTCAGAGTCATAGCCAGCCTTGGTAGCTCTTATGCCTTTGGATCAGCATATGTTTTATTGGAAAATTTGACGATCAATAAAACGTTCATATAAACTTGTTCCACATGTTCTAATGCAACCTCGTCCCCAGGACCTTAAAGGCCCTGGGGACGAGGTTGGTTCTAATGCACACTTTGATGCACACTCATACATAGATATGGATGAAACAGTCTATCTCAAGATCTAGAAAACCTACGATTTATGAACTCTTCAAAATCTTGTGATGAATTGTCCCCAAAAGTATCATTGTGCACTAGGCTATATGAAACAAGTTTGTTAGAAACTATTTTGAAAATCTAAATTTTCCTGCTGCAGAAAATGGTATCGCGAAGATAGTAAAAAATAGCAAAATAGGCCTAAACTTGTGTTGGTTGTGGCCTTTACGCAATGTGATTGGCCAAGTCCGTGGAGGTGTGTCTAATTTGTTAGCCAATCAAGATTTGTGCTTATTCAGTCTGCTGATGTTTTATGGGCCATTTTACGGACGGGAAAAGGAGGCGGTTTTGTAGACTCGTTACATTCTTCGCGCTCTGAACTAATGTGTTGCTTCAACAATACCGAACCGATAAATTAACAGCAACAACAACGAATGGAAGTTAGAGATATATGTAGTGAATCTTGAATCAAAGAGTCCTTTTTCAATGGCCTAAGTTATTCTCGTGAGTCTTGGAAAAGCTGCGGAAGAAATCCAAGAAGGCTTGCAATAGAGAAAGCTCACCATGGCAGCACAAAAGCCAAAGATTCCAAACTACGCGAGATTTGCCATGGGAGGAGCTGCTGGGTAAGAAATAGCGTAATATGTAACAGGACTTTCTGAAAATGAGGGAAGACTCTTTCTTGCAAAAGAGATATAATATAGGCCGCCCCCTTCTCGGCCTCGACAGACAGTCAGGTAGAAGATTCGCTTGCTTGGCTGTCAGCCAATAAGGAGGGAACTGCTCGGTCTTTGTACCTTGCATGCTCAATGTCACTATCGTTTTTGGCAAGAAATAACTGTAATAATTTTGTAAAAGTTGGAATGAAGTTCAATTAAAATTCAAGTAAACTGCAAGAGAAGCTGTTCAGGCAAACAAGGACATATTTTGTAACACAATAGCATCAGTTGTTTTGGATTGACACCGCAATTCAAAGCGATTAGCGATTGCAGACAAAAGAAATTCTCTCGACCAGTAATTCAAAACAAACAAAGCCGCAAAAGTTGCTGCGAAACCCAGGCAGCTAGCTTGCTCGTTGTGCATTCCAGAAATGGTTTTAAAGAGAAAACATGGGCATATATCGAAAGAAGAAGGATATTTCTAAACATCTGCCTCGCGCATTCTTTTTATTTGGCTCAGAAGCTGAGCTGTAAGTGTTTTAATTACACCCAAAAATATGAGAATTGAATCCCCTACCAAACGGGTTCTGGACCATACAAATAAAATGCCTGAGGCAGATGTTTAGATATATCCTTCTTCTTTCGATATATGTCCATGTCATCTCTTAAAAACCATTTCTGAAATGCACAACGAGCAAGCTAGCTGCCTGGGTTTCACAGCAACTTTTGCGGCTTTGTTTGTTTTGAATTACTGGTCGAGAGAATTTCTTTTGTCTGCAATCGCTAATCACTTTGAATTGCAGTGTCAATCCAAAGCAACTGATGCTATTGTGTTACAAAATCTGTCCTTGTTGTTCAGGCAAGCAAGAGCTGGCAAATTATGTACGTTCCCCTAGGGCCTCGATTAATAGTTCCGACACATGATGTCTTTCCAAAATAATAGCTGCCATTGCAGACTAGTTGCCCATCTGCAAACTCTGCAGGAACCATTTATTTTGAGAAAAAAATTTTAGACCTTCAACACACAGTAGCTTTTATAAGAAATGGGCCAAAAAGCGACTAATTTATTTTGATGAATATTTTGATATTTTATTTATGAATATTTGAATGAATATTTTATTTCAGAATGATGGCAACATGTTTTGTGCAGCCATTAGATCTTGTCAAAACAAGAATGCAGATGAGTGGTATGTTTAGATTCTTCCTAAAATCACTATGAATTTATCTGTCCTTGTGTGATAGAATTTCTCGTTTTATAAGAAAATCTGTCATGAACAAAAGGTGCCAGAGTAAGTTTTATGTTATGTACAGTAATATCTTGGGGTGAATGGGTAACTGTTGATGGCAGAAAAATGGCATATAGATCATAAACTGTCAAATCAAGATTTGCAATGGCAAGGAGAGTAGTTTTAACAGCTGTAGCTATAGAAAATCTGTGAATCGTGATTCCTAAGAAAAATATTCACATTTTTCCCTTACTCATTTTACCCTTTAAGCTTACCCATCTTACCCCGAGCAGACCCTATATCTACAAAACGGAGATGAAACAGCAAGGGTAAAGTTTGTAGAACAAAAGGTGCTTCACAAACTCTTTCTAAGAAACATGCTTCACATGCATGCATTTCAAAGTAGAGTAGTGTTTATTATTTCAAAATCAGAGGTCATATTATTGTCATACCATTCATAGAGTATTTTTTCATCAGGAATTGCTGGGGAAGTAAAAACTCACAAGACATCATTTCATGCAGTCTACAATATTATCAGATCGGAAGGAATTTTTGGAATCTATACTGGGTAAGTTGAGGACGCCATTTGCTATCACAGATCTGTTGCACGTGACACAAATTATTTAAAAATGCCTGTTTTGTTTATAATTATTGCAAGTTGCTGGATTTGTGCAAAGCAGAATCTTAGCTGTCATTTGGTGAAACTTCTGGAACATCAAGCAAAACATGATTATATTCATCGATAAACAATTACAAGGACAAATTATTGCAATAACGATAACAACAGAGAGCATTAAGGGTGTATTTTTTTGGGAATCTGAGCATCCTTGCCCACATTTTATGAGTGCCCCCTGGCGAACAACCCCAGCTTCAAAGAAGATGAATAGGACGTCTGCACTGTAGCATGCCCCTAGTGTAGACTTTGCAGAGAAAAATATCAGTTACAAAAAGAGTGCGCATTCTGAAAGATAGAGATCGGAGAGATTGTGGAGAAAAATGCTGAAAGAATGCGCATTCCGAAAACGGTAGAGCTGACAGACTTTGCAGAGAAAAATCCCAATAGAACGAGAATTCTGAAAGTGAGTGAGTTCGAATACAGTGATCGGCTGAGTGAATTGAAGCCATTGCAATGCACTGTACTTTTGTTATGCAAATCCCGAGAGAAAAGAATTTACATTATATTTTCAAACTTTTTGCAAATTTTTTATTCACGAAACAAGGCTCTTTGTGATCTCTCCGAAGTCTTCCAACTTCAGGAGCAGAAGGTTTCAGATGCCTTGGATCTCTACCGTTTTCAGAAGACCCCAAAGGAATACATCAAAAATCTCTCGGAACCCTACCAAAAACAGAATGACCAAAAGAATGGGTTTTCATAAAAAATGATCTGAAGCCTGCGAAGTCTACCGTTTTCGGTAGCATGGCACCAAAAGAATGGGAATTTAGCTCCTACCAACTATACCGTTTTCAGAAGATGCCCAAAAGAATATGCCCTAAATATATATCTACTCTGCTGCTTTACATAAAAACAGAATAAAAGTGAAATTAAAAAAGGTTACAAAAACAAAAAACAACAACAAGAATATGGCTTGAGAAGGAAGATCAATATATATTTGATAGAAATATAAAATTGTTCATAGAAGACACTTGGCCATTTGAATATACCTTAATGTAAACTCTAGAATTGATTTGTTTTGATTTTCTGTAAACCTTTCATTGAACATGAGATCTTGACATACTACTGCAAGTTGTTTTTCTGTTCAGTAAGAAATGAAGTGAGAAATGAACTGTTGTTATTTGAGCATGTCTACAAATTTCTCACTTGTTGTATGATGTATCAAACTTGTAAATAAGAAATCTTTACGTAAATTCATGATTCTCGGACATGTGTATGAATTGTTTATTTTTTAGGTTATCTGCAGCACTTTTGAGGCAAGCATCATACACCACTACAAGATTAGGAGTCTACACTAGTTTGATGGAACATTTTAAAAGGTGGGTAGCAAAACATTTGGAAAATTAACATGAATTAGGCACCCGAATTATAATTTGATCTGTCTAAAAGTATACCGGGTGTCCCAGAAAAAAGGTAACAGATTTGATCAGGGGTAGCGATAAGAATTTAGCTTGAATCAATCGGAAATCATTTTTGAGCTACTCCTCAATAGTTAACTTGAAGATAGATACCTTGTTTGTTGATATTGGTGCTTTCAGAGTTGAAATGTTAATCTTGAAACTTCAAAATTGCCTCCACCTCCAAACCAGAGCTTTGGGTTTTGGCCTAAGCTGCAAACGCGCTGTTTAGGGGAATCTCCTCAACCATAGACATAGAATAGTAGTTCTGAACGAGGACCCCGTGCTTTGGTACACATTTGAATAGAAATTTAAAAATGGAAATTGACGAACACATCAATGAATATAGTCACCAAGGAATATCTTTCTTCAGGCAAAAAGCACTTTAAAAAATCAACAATCCAAGCACGAGCCAGCATTTCTAAGGATCTTAAAATTGGATATTTGTTCCCTTGGGTATATACGATTGCTTGTTTCGTAAAATTTCCGAGAGAAATGCTACAAAATGCATTTCATCCAAGCAATGAAGATTGCAAGATGTAATTGATGTATTCACGCCCAAGGGAATTATTTAGTTGGTGAATAACTTTTATTGGACAGATGCAATTTGAACTTTTGGTAGAATGAGGAATGATGTCTCTTAGGGATTAAATTCTTGATCCGATTGTCAAGTTCAGTTTCAGCTTTGCATTCAAATGTTGTTCTAAGCACGAGGTTTCTTGATCGTACTTCGCTATGATTCAGGAGATTCCACAACACAGCATGTTAACAGCTTAGGCCAAAACCCAAATGCTCTGGTTTGGAGNCATCCAAGCAATGAAGATTGCAAGATGTAATTGATGTATTCACGCCCAAGGGAATTATTTAGTTGGTGAATAACTTTTATTGGACAGATGCAATTTGAACTTTTGGTAGAATGAGGAATGATGTCTCTTAGGGATTAAATTCTTGATCCGATTGTCAAGTTCAGTTTCAGCTTTGCATTCAAATGTTGTTCTAAGCACGAGGTTTCTTGATCGTACTTCGCTATGATTCAGGAGATTCCACAACACAGCATGTTAACAGCTTAGGCCAAAACCCAAATGCTCTGGTTTGGAGGTGGAGGCAAATTTGAAGTTTCAAGATTAACATTTCAACTCGCAAATCACCAATATCAACGAACAAGGTGTCTATCTTCAAGTTAACTATTGAGGATTAGTTTAAACATTATTTCCGATTGATTCAAGCTAAATTCTTATCGCTGCCCCTGATCAAATCTGTTACCTTTTTTCTGGGACACCTGGTATACATTTTATGTTGATTGATGAAAAGTGTTTGCAACAAAATCAAGCTATTTTGAGATATGACGTAGCTGTGACCGTTTGCAAACAGACTAGATCTTTCATTGAAAGACTATCCCAAGTGTTAGATAGAGATTCCTATCATGTCTGGAATATTGATAAAGGAAATTGATTAGAGACATACTGTCCAATCCAAAAGGTATCCCTTTAGTACGGTACGTAAGATTATACGGTAACTGATCATGTGTCCTGAACATTGCAACAGTACAGGCCTTGCGCTCGTTAACGCTGTTTTCTTGCCTCAGTTCTTGAGAAAAATTTTGATTTCTTTAAAATTCTTCTTTAAAATTTTTTCCTCTTTCATACTACTCAAGAATTCTTATCAAAATGTGAAGAATTCTTGAAAATTCTTAAGAATTCTTGAGGATTCTTGTCATGTTCACATGCACAAGGCCTATCCATACTGCAGTTAATTTGATGGTTGTTTTCGGTTGTAGCCCAGATGGAAGCCAACCTGGTTTCATGAAGAAGATTGGTTTAGGTAAGTCACCTAATCTTACATGAGCTCAGTTATGTTTGGTGTCCAGGTTGATTAGGCATCAGGCCTCTCTCTCTAAGTCCTTTATGTGCCTGAGAACACAAGCTAAGATAACAAAATGTAATAATATGTTAAAAGCTACGTGTAGCAATAGTTTCAACAAATAAATATAGATTTCTGTGTTAATTTCATTCTTGGCATTTTAGTTTATTTAACACAGAAATTTATATTTAAGATAACAAAATAATGCGAAAATGTGCCTACCAGAAACAAAGTATTTTCTCTTTTTCACAATATGCCTGGGAACTACCAGGTGAGTCATAAAAGAACAATCCCTGTTGAAATGGCTAGTGTTCCTTGCATATCAAAGCAATAATATTTGGTAAATATCTTGTTTGATAGTAGAGACGTTCAATCAGATTTTAATGTTTATAAACTTCTGATTGAAATCGGCCCCTCTGTTTTGAAGCTATGAGGCATTTTATTGAGAAACAATTTCAGGACAGAGTGGCTGATCCAAGCCAAGAAATTCTAGAATCTCATTCAACATGTCCGCTATTAAACAGGGCATTTGCCAATATTATTGCTTTAAAGAACGCCAATCAACCAGCATCCTTTGCGCGCTTCGCTTGTTGCCTTTCGACTGCGGCGGCCATTTTAATATGACAACATTCTTTGCAAAGCGTGACCGCAAAGGATGCTGGTTGACCGGCGTTCTTTAATATACAGGCAACAGCAGCCTTTCACTCGAGAGTTGTGTTTTTTCATCCACTCCGTAGGTTCCTCGTTTTCCAGGGTTTTTATGGTCTGTTAGGTGCCCTTTAGACCGTTGTCTGGATATGCTAAACTTATAGTTTTGATTTCATCATAGGAATGACTGCTGGTGCTATTGGCTCATTTATTGGTACTCCTGCTGAGTTAGCTTTGATTCGTATGACATCCGATGGAAGGTATGAAGTAAGCTAAAATTTAAATATGTTTTACTGACGAGGGGCCCTTAGTCAAGGCCACGGGGGGGGGGGCTCTTTCATAGTAAAGGTACCTGGGGATGTGCCGCGCTCAAGGGTATACTTTTTCGGACTTCTAGTTTAGCCAAGGGTATCCTTTTTTGCAATTTTTAGTCTAGGCCAGTCTAGGCAAATGTATAATTTTTGGCAATTTTCGTCCAGAAAAGGCCAAATTTTCTTAATTTGTGTCTAGAAACCCCAAATTTTGGCAATTTTGGTCTAGAGAAGGCGAAATATTGGTGATTTGTGCCTAGAAAACGGCATCTAGAAATTAGTCTAGCCAAGGGTATCATTTTCACAAAAATTGGTCTAGCCAACGGTACCATTTTGAATATGCTCGCGGCACACCCCTATCCGAAATTTGGCCAAGAACCCCCCCCCCCCGTGATCGAGGGGCTGCTTGTTCGGAGAGGCTGGTGTTTAGAGGAAGCACTGTAGATCCAACGACAGAATGCCGCACCTCTGACCGTTTCAGAATTGAACCAAACCTTCGTATTGAATTATTCAGATACAAAATTGACTTTTTTACCATCAGATGTATAATTCAAATCTATATTTTGAATACGCAGGCTACCTCCAGCTGAACAACGGCGATACAAGAATGTATTTGATGCCCTGATTAGAGTTGTTAGAGAGGAAGGAGTCTTGACACTGTGGAGGGTGAGATGAAAGATTTTTGTTAACTGAAACACCAAATATATATATTGCATCGTTATTAAAATGATAGTTTTTAATCAATCAGTCAATCAACCAACCAATCAATCAATCAATCAATTATTCAATAAATCAATTAGGCAATCAATCAATCAGTTAATCAATCAAAGAGTCAATTAGTCAGTCGACCAAAGTTTTACCCGAATTACAGCCCATCGCATATACAGTTTATCAGAAAGAAAATTAGCTATTCAGAGCCCATTGACTAACCAAATGAATATTTGGCTATGGTATTTAGCTACCAGTTTTAATTGGGTGTGCATAGTAGAATATGACTATGCAACTTGACAACGAATCATGTCTTCTTTTTCAGGGTTGTCTTCCAACAGTTGCTCGAGCTATGGTCGTAAATGCTGCACAACTTGCTACATACTCACAGGCGAAACAGGCACTTCTTTCGACTAGTAAGAACATCTACGTTTTAATTTATGCGATCTATCGTTTATCAATCAACAAACCATTTTGCTTACAAACGTAGGGAACGGCAGAGAAAGTTCTGTCACCCAAAGACGAAAATGTTGCTAGAAAATCATAGTTGTGTTTCTTTTAAAGGACAATTCCAGGGTTTGTAAAATTAATGTTAGAAAACAAACTTACCATCTCCTGAATCAAATGACAAACTTTTTTGCACATTTAGACTTCTTTTTCAGCTGTCAATTCAATAAACATCTTGGTAATTTAGGCCAAATGTCGCCGCCATTTGTCTCCATTTTTTCCACGACTACACGATAAGGGGGCTAGTCACGATTCAGAGGCGAGAAAACAATAGGGCAGCCTCATTCTCGCGTTGAACGTGACGCCAAAACGCTCTGACCTTGTGCTTAATGACGTCACTACTCATTCGCCGCAGATCGTAAAGCGTAATTTTGCAGAGAAAAGACCGAAAAAGTTGGCGATACACCATTCATAACATTATAATCTTTCATTTTATCATCAATCATATAAACCCCGGAATTGTCCTTTAAACTAATCAATGGGATGTACTCTCCTCCGCGGGAATCACGGACCATGGAACTGCGGAACATGCGGAACAACGAAAGAAACCTCGCGGAGGAGAGCACATGGGATGTAAGCTTTGTTTACGCTTTGCCGATACAGCTTGTTTTCGACTGGTTGCCGAAATTTACTGCGTGTATTTTATTTCATTGCTTTTCTTTTTCAGAATATTTCGATGATAACATAATTTGTCATTTCTCTGCAAGTATGATCAGTGGTCTTGCAACAACTCTTGCATCGATGCCGCCTGATATTGCTAAGACTAGGTAAGCATTTAACTTGATTTCTTCACTCCTCTTGTTTCTACTTTAAATGTAATTTTCTGAATTGCACTACACGTATTTTTTTTTATAAGAAACCGCTTATAAGAAACTCAACTCTCTGATCGCCAGAAGTTAAAAAAAACTCCAGTACTGGGAAAATATAACTTAAGAAACTATTTATTTTTATCTTAGCATATTTTTACTTTATTTTCGCTTGTTTCCTGTATCATATTATTCAGAAGGTACTTGAGTAATGTCTAAACATTGGACAGGCTTCAAGAACCTTGTTTCGAAATGTTCACGAGTGCACAGGTAGTAAACATGAAGATTGTTATGGAACCTTTAAGAAACTCGTAAGAAACTCTGAGTACTGAAAATCTGATAATTTCAAAAAACTTTCAGTACTGGCTAAAATTCTTAGTTTCTTATAAAAGAAAATACATGTAATTTTATTTCTAAATTTTTCGATCCAACTAGTTTCAGCTAATTTATGACTTTGGACGATCATTTTGAAACTTGTTGTGTCGCTTTGATTGTAAATATAATAGGCCACAAATGCATCAATTTTTTTTTCTTTCTTTTCTATATTACTACCTTGCATCCCCNAAGAAACTCTGAGTACTGAAAATCTGATAATTTCAAAAAACTTTCAGTACTGGCTAAAATTCTTAGTTTCTTATAAAAGAAAATACATGTAATTTTATTTCTAAATTTTTCGATCCAACTAGTTTCAGCTAATTTATGACTTTGGACGATCATTTTGAAACTTGTTGTGTCGCTTTGATTGTAAATATAATAGGCCACAAATGCATCAATTTTTTTCTCTTTCTTTTCTATATTGCTACCTAGCATCCGAAGGTAGTTTGTTAGGACACTGAGAAGCTAAGCTTATCGAGCAATGTCCTGGTCCTTCCTCTCGATGTGACCACACCTCGCGATTCCTTTAGCCTGGAATTACAGAGAGTTGGCGACTCTCCTCACTCTACGTAGCAGGTTCGACAGGGCGGGGACTCGAACCACCAACCCTCAGGTTGGTAGTCAAGCGCGCTACCGTTGAGCCACCCCCGCTTATAACACGAATGCATCAATTGGTTTACAGGATAGTTTGAAGTTTCATGTTTTGCTTTGTAGCTTCTTGAAGAACGCAAAGATCAATAACGTTTATCTTTTTATTTCCATAGGATCCAAAGCATGAAAGTAATTGATGGCAAGCCAGAATACAAAGGAGCTATGGTAATGCTTTTAAACTATGTTTTTTTATGTTTCCCTCGATTTTGTTTTTGTTTTTTTCTTCTTTATTCATTGAAACCAAACTATTTAAAAAAAACAACAATGCTAATTAACTACGTGCCATCCATAGCGGGAAAGGACTTATTGTCAGCGAGTTCCCACTATGTATGGCACTTACAATTCAATATTAAACTATTCCAATGATAGTTGTAAGAGAGGGACATCCCGGGAGCAAACAATTCGCCATTTTGTTTGTTTACCTAAACGCTATGCTTCGATACCCGTATATCAATAAGGTTCGAACCGATTTGCTTGGGGATTCTACTTCTACTTCTACATAAATTATCAGCAACCTCAGTACTGAGGGCTCCGCTGATGAACTGTAACTTTAACCCTGATTAGGAATTTTATTCAAGCCCCTATTGGCGATTCTTGGGAAACTCCTTTTAAGTAAAATCGTCCTTAACTATGAAAGGGTCTTATGGATTCCAAGCAGACAAATTTTCATATGTACAGTAAGGAAGCCTCCTTCAATACAGGAAACTTACAAAAATAGAAAATGGCGAACTTTCTCGCAAACGAGTATATTAGTAAACGCATCTAGGGGTTTTTTACTTACCCAGTGGACTGAAGTAACCAGAAGTGATACTTCTTGTGGCTTCTCGTAATTTCTTATTGAAAAGCCTTCGTGTTGTGAAAATTAATCATCCGAAAACTTGATTGAGTTCTCTCATTGGCTTATTTCAAATTAGAACATTTTTCCATATTTCTTCTCGTCTGGAATTTTTTTGCTGTGACCAATGTCAAGCGAACATTGTTCTGTTACAAATCATGTAGCACATGGTTCCGTTACGCAATGTTTCCTGTAATGTTCATATCTCAACACAACTTCTTCTATTTTACAGGATGTATTGATGAAAATTGTTCGTAAAGAAGGAGTCGCTGCATTGTGGAAAGGATTCACTCCATGTTACCTGAGAATTGGCCCTCATACTGTCCTCACTTTCATTTTCTTAGAACAGTTTGTTGTAGCTGCTAAAAAACATTATGGGGTACCTGAATAACTGCTCTGGAATTTCTACCCAGGTACGTTTTAAATATGATATCATAGCTTAGGCCTGTAGAACAGTAAAATCTCTACTTAGGCCCTCTTTGCTTGGCCCTACTCCATACGGAATCGTCCCCAAAATTCTCTTCTTTTCTTATACAAGAAAATCGAAGTTGTAAGGTGATCCCTAAGGCTGAAATTCAGACTGGATTCGGTTGTTCCTACTGCTGAAATCAGGCTTGTTCTTTTGGACGGCAGCAATAAAATGTACTTTCAATTTGAATTCAGGTTCATGCTCTCACTTTTAGACTAATTGTTTGAATATTTGGAAGAACGCCTTGGAGAGCTTTTACGGTCTTCTTGAAATGACTTGCTTTGCTGATCGAGCAATGCGGACACCTTTATTTCGTATGAAAAGGTTTTTTAATGCTACCACCTTAATTCGAGCCTACCACCTTAACTGCGCTCGTAGTGATCTACTAGACTCAATACATGTCGTAGTTTCGCTCTTTGACTGAACTGATAACGCTACAACTACAGCGACAACACTGCAGCGACAACAACAACAGCAATTAAATGAGATGAGCGTAAGTTGAGGGCCGTATGCAGTGAGGCTAGTGATCTACCTCTCTGGAGGAACGCTGCGAACGTAGCAAGTTACCCATCCGGAGGAGCAAGCTAGCGCAGTTAAGGTAGTAGTCTCGAATTAAGCTGGTAATATTGAATAAACTTTTCATCCAAATAAAGGTGT
The DNA here is from genome assembly GCA_004194415.1 of Aurelia aurita. Taxonomy (NCBI): domain Eukaryota; kingdom Metazoa; phylum Cnidaria; class Scyphozoa; order Semaeostomeae; family Ulmaridae; genus Aurelia; species Aurelia aurita. Next base: position 506,147 of record REGM01000047.1, read on the forward strand.
CCGCATTGCTCCATGCTTTGCTTGTCAGTGAAATGATTTATTAGGCATTGTTTTGATTTAGAATGTTAGAAATATATCAAATTTATTAGCTTACGAAAATGTTTTATATTCTGCTGGAGAAAAGCTTTTATATCGTACAGAAAAACGAAAATTGAAAATGGCTGTTTCTTATTTTTTTCGAAATTTCAAGATTTAAGAAATTATTGTAAACTTTAAAGTGAATGACCTGATATAAAAATGAGATCTCACAGATTTATAAATAGCCTATTGTATTTGATGATCTCGGCGCATGCACCAACAAAACAAATCCAGAGAAACAATGGCATGTGCCAGTTTATTCTTTGTCCTATTTATAGACAACGACATTTTGCTCAGGTCATCCATTTTAAGGATTAAGTCGTGAATGCTCTTATGACTATGCTCAGAATGAACACAAAATGAACACAAACAGAAAAACACAGAAAGAACACAAAATACTCAGAATGACAGTATTTTTAGTTAATCGAATATTTAGGGACGAAATTTGAAAATCATGGTATTATTGGTGAGCCTACATTACTACTGCACCCTAAATTACATTTAAAGGACATTAGTACAAGGACATAAATCGCTTCTTGCATTTTTTAAAGGAAAGAGCTCTAAAATTTCAGATTCTTTAATTAATTAATTTAAAATTCTCCGATATGTGTGGCAGTGTTAGTTTGGGACTGTAGCTGGTTATTGAAATTGAATATTTAGAATTGAAACTTGCTAGTTGTGAGTCTTTCTTCTTAAACTGGGTGAAATGAAATGGACTCACACCTGAGAAACTCTTAACTGTTGGAAAGATCTCCCTGGCTGCTTTAATTTCATTTGAGAATGCTTTTTCTGCTACGACTTTAAAGTAAATTAACTGAGTTAAAAGTGGCATTAGCTACGGGGACTGGGCAATCCAAATATAGCCTATTGTATTTAATGTTCTCAATGTCTGATAAAACAAAAGGACAATAAATGGGGCGTGGACATATTTTGTTCTGTCTTCCGACTAGATCGCTGTATCTTCGTTGATTTACTTTTAGTCTTAGTCAAGCTGAATAAAATGCCCCTCTTCCAGGGGGAAAACATCTACACGCTAAAATTCAATTATAATTCTAACATGTACATTAAAAAACTAAATGCAATTTTTGAATGCTAGAGTACAGAACCACGAATGAGAACCTTCAATTTTACGAGCTTAGCCTCCTAACGTAGCCTAATTCTTAATTTTTTCTTCTAAACTTCCAGAACAGGTTAATGAAGAAGGCTTGTGCTGCTTAAACGGCATTCAAATTGCCTGCCTTGAGCCTGAAGCACATTGCAACATCTTTCTCCTAAGTTTCAATAAACTTTTAACAAATTGCAGAAAGTCTGTGGCTTAAAATTGGTTTTTGTATGTGGGTCTCTACTTCACAAAAAAGAGAGCAACAAGAAAGATCGAAAGTTCTACATACAATCATGGGCGATAAGAAACGCGGTAGTTAATTCCTAAAAAAATTGTCTTCCTGTGTCCTTATGCCCAATCCCCCCTGTGTCCCTATGCCCGTGAAGGTTGTTGTTGTTGTGCCTGATTTTCCTTGTTTCCCTGTGTTCTGATTTGAGTGACTGACTGAACTGGAGAAAAGGACTGACTTTTTTCTCTCTCTCCTTCTCTTTCTCCTGAAGCAACAACAACAACCTTCACGGGCATAGGGACACAGGGAGATTGGGCATAAGGACACAGGAAGAAATTTTTTTTAGGAATTAACTACCGCGTTTCTTATCGCCCATGATACAATGATCTGAATGCAAAAATATTCCTCTTTGTAAAATTCCCAAATTTCCTTTCTCTTGATCTGTGACCTATTGAAAATGGTTGAAAATGGTTGAAAATGGTTGAAAATGGTTCGCTGTTGCTGTTATGAAGTCTGACTTTCAAAAATAGACATCTGTCCGCGTAGTAATGCAGTTTCAATGACAACCATCACAGTGACGTCACATAATCCTGAACGAGGAGCTCCTTCCCATCGGTTTCGATGCAGCAAAGATCATCTAGATATGAGGAATCGTTCATAACTCTTGCATAAATCCTGGAGAAATTATTCACAATTATTGGGATAGGCAAAGCCACAACCAACACGCCTGTTATGGCCAACAGTCCTCCAACGACTCGACCACCTACGGTAGAAAGAGAATGTTTAATAGCATGATAAAATTTTATCTTGTTAATAGACAATAACGCTAAAGATGGCGGCTCCAAAGATTCCATTGTGTTTTGCTGCAAAGCATGCTGGTAAAAAGCTCCCTGACGGCCACTAACGAAAATAAATTAACATTGCTTTGTGCATTTTGAAACAGCTTTCTTTCCAGTTTTAATGCAATTTTCACAAAAAATTTCCTCTAAAGTTCTTAAACGTTGAGATAACTAAAATGGTTTGAAATGATTGCATGATATGCATAAAGTATGAGAGTATAGGAAGGCCTAGAATATAGTGTCTTGATAAGTATCATATTATATGAAATAGCTCCCTGGTTGGGTTTAAAATTGGTTTTACGGTAGGTATTGGAATTAGAAAATGGACTTTGTACTTACCTACAGTCATTGGTACCATGTCACCATACCCGACTGTCGTTATCGTCACTATTGACAACCAGAATGTATGCGGAATACTCAAGAATGCTGTGTCCGGGTCTCCTTCCGTTTCAAAATAATAAAACGCACTTGAGAACAATATAGTTATAACCATTAGCAAAAACAAGAGCAGAAATAATTCTTTGCCGCTTGAGGTCAATGTCTGAATCAAAAGCTGAAGGGCTTTCGAATAACGAGATAGCTTGAAGATTCTAAATACTCGGACCAAACGCAGAACCCTGAGAACTGCAAGTGACGTCAGACTAGTTCCAGTCGTATGAAGGGCGAGTATGACGTAAAACGGAACAATGGCTGCGAGATCGATGATATTCAACGGCTGATAAACAAAGCGAAATTTGTTAGGACAGCTGGCGAAACGGAGTAAATATTCGATGGTAAACCAACAAACACAGATTGATTCGATCCACAGAAAAACATTTTGCGCGACTCGCGAGGTTTGTGTTACTTCCTCATCTGGTTGATCCTTGAATTGCGGCAATGTTTCGACACAGAATACGATAATCGAAATGACGATAACGAATGTTGATATCAACGAAACGACTTTCGCGAGGGGTGATGTACTCGGGTATTCCATTGTCTCCCAGACTTTTCGTTGATATTTGTTTTTCGGCAAGACCATAACCGGGCGGTCAGTGTTTTGCAGAAGTGATTTATAAAAATCAATTGCTTCATTTTCAAAGCCGAAGAAACGTAAATCTTCGAGATAGACTTTATCGGCGACTGCTTCAGGTTTGACTAGAATTCCTGTTTGCAAATATGTTAGAATTGCTTCGAACGCTTTCGAATTTCGATCGAAGAAATATTCGCCTCTCTTCTCGTCATAATAGCTTGTACGTGCTTTCTTTGCAAGCAAGCAACTCGGCCTTGACGTAAACGTCCTCTCATATGTTTCAAACTTCTTGCCAGAAACGTTGATCACAATTCTTGGTTTTCGTGTGACGCTGAATTTCGGTTTGTGAACACGAAAATCATCGTACGTGTGTACACGATGAGAACGAAAGTCGTGTCGGCTCATCTTTGGTGACTCCATCGCCCGATTGGACCAGTTTCGGTCACGATAGTCCGGTGGTGCGTTCAGCATGTCGTAATGTAATGCCATAGCCATCTTGAAGTTTTTTTTTTTAATCAACTGGCTTGAATTCCTGAGTCAATTTGTTGTGTTGTTGAAATCCACTCGTTGCAGTAGTTCGATGAGCTAATCCTCTGTGTGCTGACTCACTTTTGCTGAGAATGTCACTCTAAATTTCGCAGTAGATAGTAGACCCTGAAGGACAGAAAAAATCAGTCTATTTTATTTGATATCGTTCTGAACCACATCGAATATAAGGTGAAAATCATACTTCCTAGATTGTCAATATCAATTACTGGATAGTCTTCGAGAAACAGCTTCTCGACAAATATAAGAATTAACAAACAAAATAGATACGTATTTGTAAAAGATATCTGAAACCTGCGGCCTCCATAGTTTATGAAATAAATTTGGATTGGAACCATGTAGATTAGCTCGCAAGCCACAAAATATCCACCTTGCGTTCTAACGTCATGTTGGCGAATATTCAACGCGGATTCTTGAAAGTAATCATAAATAGTCATCCAAAAGTGCTTCCAATAAGTTCAAATCATTCTTCCAATAAATTCAGCGATAATGGATCTTTAGCCATAGATTTTTAACACCTTTTAACAGAGAAATAACGAAAAACACTTACCCTGTTGATGAGCCGAAGCACTTTCTCTTATGCGATGCAATATTGCACTCCTGCCAAATCTTCCTTCCTCTCAGGCGACATCTGTTTATCTCCCAGCTTTAATCCGTTCCTCTCTACCCCTAAAATTCTCTTGAAATGTAGCCAAATCCTTGAGAAGTGCGCCAATGATTTTATCTCTAAATTAGGCTTCAGTTTTATTGATTAAATCAAGATTTAAATACAAAATCATCCGTCATAATATCAGTTGAGTTGTTGCTTTATTGCTGTTCTTTGTTGCTCCACTACCAATCCCCTTATAACATCGCTTTTAACTCTGTTTGGCGTGACGGCTTAAGAGTTAATACGCAGAGCAGGGGGTGTAGTATCTTTTCAAAATGGCATTTGTAAAGTTTAGATGCGACATTAGTAAGACCAAACAGTTTTCAGCTAATACTCAACGGATCCGGCTGT